>OU862873.1:12503224-12822863 GCA_917880715.2 Matsumyia berberina
CTTTTCGTTCGACTCGCTACTCATAATAGGGCGTAAATAAGTCGATAGAATTGAGGTACATTTCCAAGAACCGAGTACGAAGGCGGGTTAGAGATGCCCCGAGACTCATATAGGGATACAGGGCACATGTAAAGTATCAAAGAAACGACACCAACAGCCATTTAACAGAGGAATCAGTGGATGAATTGTACAACCTTCAAAAGGCAACAATGCCCAAAAAGGAAATATAAACTGTTAAATTGAAAGCAGAGAGCCACATCTGGATCAACAGTTATCACGATTTGTGCAGCTTGATTTCACAAGTTTTAAAAAGCAACAATGGCCAAAAAGGAAACAGCGGAACTATACCAGGAATATTCACATCTGGGTCAATCGCCGCTACCATTTAACAGCCTGGAATAAATGTCATTAGCATTACACATAGTGCCGCCCAACTAGCGATAATGACATTCGTTAGCCTCGATAGGCGTTTTTTTTTTGCGCACATTTTATATAGAGTACCAAGAAACACGCCTAAATAATACCCAAAAGGGAAATATCGAATTCACAGAACCAAGAAAACTTGTGGGTTGTTTGTACCCACTGATTTTAATTTACGAAAATCAATTGAGTGTCTCGTCAAAAATGATAAAATTAATTAATGCGGAAAATGGCGTCTCGTTTTTAATAAAAGCAAAAAGTAAAGGGTTTTTCAATAGGGACGCTACAAAAGTAGAGCGACAGGGACAGCAAACGACGCCATATTTTTCTTGCGGTTTTTTGATATTTCTCTTTAGTAAGGTTTGCCATTTCATGATGGAAAGATATACGAGCCAACAACGAGTCGAAATTATTAAAATTTACTACCGAAATTCGGAGTCAGTGGCCTCAACGTTAAGAGCGCTACGTCCAATTTATGGTCGCCATAATTTCTGGCTGGATGGCTTCGTCAATAAACAAAATATGCGGTATTGGTCAGGCAGCAATCCACACGTACTCCATGAGTCATCATTGCATCCCGAAAAAATTACGGTTTGGTGTGGTTTATGGGCCGTACTTCTTCCGTGATGATCAAGACCGGCACGTTACTGTGAATGGGGATCGCTACCGTTCAATGATAACCGAATATTTTTGGCCCCAATTGGATGATATGGACTTGGAGGACATGTGGTTCCAACAGGACGGCGCCACAAGCCACACAGCGAATGTCACAATCAATTTATTGGAAACCAAGTTTGGAGAACGTGTTATCTCACGAAATGGTCCAGTCGCTTGGCCGCCTCGGTCGTGCGATTTGACGCCGTTAGACTATTTCCTGTGGGGCTACGTCAAGTCTATGGTCTATGCCAACAAGCCAGCGACGATTGATGAACTTCGTACGAATATCGAACGTGAAATTGCAGCAGTATCGGCCGATTTATGCTTGAAAACCGTCGAAAATTGGGTTCAGCGTCTGGACCTCTGCAAGCGTGCCCGTGGTAGCCATGCAAAAGAAATCGAGTTCCATACATAATGGCATCGAACGTACTTTCACAGGAATAAAGAATTTCATTGATATCCAAAACCGTTTTTGTTTTATTTAAAAAAACTTTTGTAGGGCTCTTATTGAAAAACCCTGTATATACATATATGTATATACAAAGGTTAAACGTTTCCTCGGAGTGTGTCATTATGAATGAACACGAACGAACGAACTAGCGGTTCTCTTTTTGTCTGCCTGTTGACAGCCCTGTTTTAGATGTGTTTTTAGTTAGTACTTTTGGTAGCCCTGATTTGAGTATTTGTTAATGCTGCTAGAAACCTGTTTGACAAACGCATCTCCTGCTTAGAATCTTTAAATGTTGTTGTATTTGTTTTATGTAAAAAATTTGACTTTGCTAGCAATGTAGACAAAGCGAAAAAATACTGCGAACTACAACAGGAATGAAAAAGTCTTAAAAAACGCGAGAAAAAAAGTTTTTGTCGTTTGGAGACTTCACACTCTCCGACGTTTTAAACAACTCAATTTGTTTTTCTGAGATCGTGGCCTGCCGAAAATGTCTTTCATGATACTTGTTTTTCTGAGAATTCTGGTGGCCTGGTGTCTGGTGCGAAATTTCAGTAAAATTCCGATTCGTCGTGACGTGGATGTGAGTCGTGACTACTGGCTGGCTTAGTTTCAAAAAAACACGCCTACTGCCGCGGATTTTGGGCGAAGTAGACCTCCTTCCTCCTCCTTCGATCCCCCAGAATGAAGGTTAATTGATGGAAAGAAATTAATAGTTGATAGTTGATGCGAGATAGACTTTACTGCAGTTAATTGTTTCACTGCCATGGGTGCCATACAAATAAAACTTGTTTTATGCTTTGAAGGAACCCTTATAGAAATAAAATGTTTGTATGTAAATCAAAGTCGATAGTCGACACTTTAATTGTACTTAGTTCTTTTCTCGGGCTGTAGTACATTCGTTCTGCAGCACTAAGGACAAAGTCCTTCGAAGACATGGTGGGGAAAAGTTCTCCAAAGTGAATGAAAGCAACGATTCTTCGAATTTCAAATCTGTACATTACAGTTGTGTTGTATTGTACCGAAAACGACGACTTGTACCGCGTAAACGTAAGTTAAGAGAAACCGATCCAAATCACAGAGAGGTCTACTTTGCGCAAACTCTTACTTAGCACATGGGACCTGAATGTAACAGCTGTTAAAGAGTAAAACTCATCGCCCTTATGAAGAAACGTGGCCACTGTAACTATTCTGTATCTAAGCAACCCTCTCTTTTTGAAAAGAAATCGAAATCAAAAAATATATGTACGCATGCATGTATAAAGATTCCGAAGAGTTCCGAAATATAGGAGAATTCTCAGAATACCATACATGCTCACGTTATGCAAACCAATAAGGCCATTATGAAGCTTGAAAGGGGTGGGGAACCGACGACGACTTGGCGTCGACAACGATAGAGGATTATCAAAGCAGAAAGCTCCAAAAAAAAAGGTGGAGACAAATCCCTAAATCTCGTTATATATGAGTTGTTGTACTCAAAAGAAGAGAGAGAGAGAGCATAAGAAAATACCCAAATATGAACTGTTTATTTTTGGGGTTATTCTTTTTTCGCTTTTTGTTCTTTTTTCCCTATTTATTTCGTAACTTATTTTCTCCTTAAAAAGGGACATTGTGCTTTACCTCTCCCAACACAATTTTATACAATTTGATGTCAATTCCTGGAAATTTTCCTCAAAACAGGCCACTGAAAAAATATTCTTTTTTCTTCTTTGATTTGTCGTGCTTTCGGATAACCGGAGACGGGAGTAATATAATACAACAACAAAAAACCAACTAAAATTTAAAACTTCTTTTTATTTAAAAAATATTTTTAAATAAAAAAAAAAAATATTTTTAACATAAATAAAAAAATATATAAATAATTATTTTAAGTGGTTGAAACAAGTGACAAAATCAATAAATTAATAAAAAAATAAATAAATAATAATTTCCCACTAGTACATATATTAAATTCAAATTTAACTGAAGGGAGAGAAGTTTGAATTTTCGATACGCCAAAGTTCAAGTTTACAGTGTGCAGTGTCGTTAAAATCGTTAGATTTTAATTTATTTAAACTTGGACTCTCGCTGTTTGTTATCATATGTGATTTTCGGTAGGCTCTTCCTTTCTTATTGTATTTTGTTGTAAAGTTGTCAGTTTTGGGATGTTAAAAATTTGTAAAAACATAATTAATCTGTTTTAACATTTAATTCTCGCCTTGGTTACATACATTTTGTAACAGAGAAACTTTGGCCCAACAAGCTTTACTCAAGTCGGTATGTGTACGAGATCCACACAATACCCAGACATAATACAAAAGGAACAGGAAAAGCTGCCATAAGGCTCATTATAACGTCTGTATATAAAAGAGATAAGAATGAAAGTTACCGAGAATTCAAATACCGCTGAGAAGAGAATAACCTAACGGAACGAAAAATAATAAAAACGAAAAAAAAAAATCGATTTCGGTTGTACTACTACTACTGTTTTTTTCCGCTACTCTGTGCTTTTTTTCTTATCGCCGTTGCCTTTGCCGCGGCTGTCGTTGTCGTTCTCGTCCTCGTGGTATATTGTTGTTGACTGGACTTTGCGACAAAAAACGTTTTTTTTTTCCGAATGGTGTACACGTAAGCTTAAACGCATATGTTTGTCGTATATCTACGAAACAGTTATGTATAGCAAAAGAGACCGTTTTTTAAAAAGTTTAATTTTTTCAAACGGAAGTGTATAGTTTAGTTCGTTTAGTTTTAATTTGTGGTTAAAAAATAAAAGTAATAATAATAAGTCCACTACATACATATATTGTATATCTTTTCCGATTTTTCTAAATTTTTTTTTGTTTTAAAATAAAAATATATCATTAAGTGTAAGCAATGTTGGTCATAAATTGATTACAAGAGATATTCTTTGCGAAAAAGAACGGCTCTTGATATAACCGGTGGATAGCAGGAGTGAGCGCCTCTCTTCTCGCTGGAAAATTTCTGCTGAATAAGTAAAAATATATGCGAGCAAACGTGTTTTCGAGATCTTGGTGGAAATCACACGTGAAGAAGAGTGTGTGCGCCGCCCTACTTCTAATTGAATAATCTCTGGGTAAGCCTATCTTAATTTTTTCTAAATAGTTTTTAATTTGCTTTTGTTTTTTTTTGATTTAATTTTATTACTTTATCATTGATTCATCTATTCATCTTATTTTCATGTCATGTCATGAGAAGAAGATATGGGAGTTAAATTTTTTGAATTTGAATATTTTTTCAACAACAAATTATCAGAATCTGCAAGAGATTATTGAAATTCTTTTTAATTAGCCCGCTTTAATATGACACTTTTCAAAAGTGCGATGAAGTTTTTCATTATTTTCAACCAATAAAGATGAATTTTTTAATGAAAAACTTTGTGAAGTGTTAACTGATTTTCAAGCACCCATCTTGCTTTTGTGGGGAACTCTGGCTAGTGAGCTGCTATTGGGAGAAACCCCTCGTCACACTAAAATCAATGTTGATACATTCTGCTGCTCAAACTGATGTAGGAAAACAGTCCACAATAAAAAAAAACACCCACACAACTAATTGTTTTGAAACCAATGCGAAGTGCTTCTGATTTTGCACAAATCTTTCTAAGACTTGCTGTAAAGTTCGCTTATGTCTTTAAAGTCGGCCTAAGGTTTTAAAAGGGAAGGGAATTACAATTTATTTATGACTCCGAACAGTTTTTTTTTTTGATGTTTTTCATTGCCGCAAAAATGTTTAGTCGATATTGCTGAGGCTATAACCTATGCAGCTCTGGCATACCAAGCACGACGAATGATACACACAAACATTGACTAAGTTGAAATAATTATTAAATAACTCGAGACTTTCTTCTAGGCAGAGTTTTCTCGACCTTAATCTGAGCTCTCTTTATTGACAGCTTATTCCAGCTTGTAAAATCGAGCCCATTGATTACGTAGATGACGTAGCAGTTATTATGAGCTACAAACATGAAGACTTCGTATTTCGTACCGAATATTGCGTTATCTGAGATACAGGAATTCAAGAAAGGCCTTTTGAGAAACCCCAAAAGACAACTATTGTACCTTTAACCAAAAGAGGGTGATCTATGGTGAAACTATTCAATTCTCGCAAGAAACAATGTACTTTCTCTTGCTAGTTCGTCGGCACACTGACAATAATTAAGACAGCTACCAACTTGAAGAGACAGAGTTTTCCAGTTCTTCACAAAAAAAAAAGGTTTCAGGTTCAAGTAGAAAGCAGTGGAGGCTGGTGGTCCGCACATAGAGTGTGCATGGTAGTGTGGATGGTTAGTGTGTCGCTCTAAGCTAACTTGGCGCAGAACAGCAGAACAGTTGAGAAGAATCACTGTAGAGAATTAAAAGAAGATTCTCTCGATAACGGGAACACAATTTTCAGTTCACTCTAAATTCCCGTTTTCTTTAAAACCCTTCCAGCACATGTACCAAAACTGCTTCAATTCTACAGTCTTTGATGTATGAAAAAGAGGAACAGAACAGGCATGATAGAGGTCTAAATAAAGGGCAGCCCGCTGATCTAAACCATACACAATTGTCTTGCAGGCCCGCATTAGGATCTCTATAAGGCGTCTAGCTCAAGGCAAAATGATGGTATCTCTTTGTTGGTTCAGGGTCAGTTTCACTTCGAACTACATATAATACCACCTAATAAAGTAGGTATTCTGTTTTTTATTTGCAAAACTTTCAAGATTTCCACAAATAATCTTAAAGCAACATTTTTTGGTGAACATGAAGCAAGTGTGTAGACCACACAGATAACCAACCAACCTTCCACCCCGGCATAGATCGAAGCATACACATAGTTTTCCATCAAATCGAAGCAGCTACGGTGGGCTGTATTTGTACGACTATTATGCGTAGTTAAATCTAATGCTTGCAGAGTGAATTGACTTTTGAAAAGAAGCCTTTGCAATTTATTTTAGGGTTCTGTATAAAAAACAGGTATTCACATGTCTGTCTGACAGAGTCTTTATAGATCCAGCCTTCAGATATGAATATTTTGGGCCAAGAAATTGATATTATCGATATGTCTTTATGTTCTAGGGATAATAGGAACAAATGAAGAACTGCTATTATCTCGGGTTAAGCTGAAATGTACCTATTTTGCAGGCCTTTCGTGGTCGGCAAGTTTTTTTTTCATAAATAAATATGTAATCGTGCCTTGCTTCTTAAATCAAATGGCCAACGGCTCTACAGAGTGTTCACAATAGACGAAGGCCTCACCCAAGGTCGCCTAAGCACAACTAGAAGGCAACCTCAACCAACTTAGGTTGGGCAACTGAAGAAACGGGCTACAGCCGTTTCCAGCATCTGGAGCACATTATTAGTCACCAAAGAGTATATTCGTACACATTCAGATCCCATAATCCAAATCCCAAGACTCAAAATCTACGCTTTACCCAATCCATTTCCATGCAATTTCCTTCCCGGAAATTTGATGACCGACCCTTTTGCACTAAGAAGGGCAAACGCGCGTTTTAAAGCTGATTACATATTTAAGCCCAACAGATGCTTACAGTCCACCTTTTCAGTCAAATTACTTCCACTCTCTCCAAGGATGTATCTTTCATTCACTTAGGATACTCGATTTATAATGGGCACAAGAGTGTATTAAACGAATACAGAAATGTTGAATCCACCACCATCTGTTCGAGAATACTTTCAATAGAAACGGATGGGAAAACGCAAAATTCCAATGAAAATTTGCCGCAGGACATTCGGGAAAGAAAGAATAATCTTGGCAAAGAACCATTATCGGGAGTCGAATGAGGAGAACTTGTAATAGAGTCTATTATGTTTGATGAGACCAAAAAAAAAAAAAGACTTGGGGACAATTTTGAGCGATCAATTAAATCAATACCGTGGTTTTTTTTTTCTCTTTAAAGGACGATGACAGGGTTTTTTTTAAATTCCTTCGAGAGATGACGGCAGATGGTTACATTCTTATTGTATAGAGCTTTTTGAAAGTTTTACAAATGCGGGCGTAATTAAGTTCCAAAATAACAATGAGGTCACCCACAGCAGGTCAGCAGGGCACAAATACTCACAAGGAAAAAAAATTAGTTCAATTTTTGGATTGCCCCACATCCCCAATCCCCCATCATTGGAGCCGTGGTAGAGAATTCTTTCACTTGAATCTGAATTCAGCAAACTGTGCTGCGAGGAGCTTAAAGGAAAGGTGGCAGATAATATCATTATACATAATACTGACTCGGATGAGTGTTGGAATTTCATTAAAAAAACTGCTGTTTCTAGTCATCACCCACCCTGATAATGGGGTTGGAAACAGGGTGGTATTTGAAAAACTGTGAACGGGTCACCATAGTGGATAGTGGCCAGTGAGTAGTGAAATTCAGTGGGGATTACTTGGGTGAATCTGGGCATTAATCGACAAGATTCGTCTCTTAGCCAGACTCTAAGCTAACTGCCCTCAGTTGCGCATAATAAGCTGGTTTTACTTAAGTTCTCTACCTAAGGTGAGTTCTTTCTCGACGCCACCGGGTTAGATTCGAAGACTCTTTAGAAATGAAATGCTTACAAGTGACATTGGCTCAGGAAACATTCTGATCCTAGAAACAGAAGTCGAATAGTAAACATTCCAAAGAATTCGAACGACAAACTTGAGCGTATTATAACCTCATTTTCTCTGAAAGTAACTGGGTTACCTCAGACGGAGGAATGCACACAATGCCCAGACAATAATCCGTGTTCAGTCATAGACAATGCGTGCTTCACCATGCATATAAAATAAAATCATGTTAACAAAAGTTTAACACGGTAAAACAATGTCATCATCCTTGTTGAAACATAACTTGATTAAAACACATATACTATACGAGTTGAAAAAGGGCTGAATTATGACAACTCTATTGGGTACAGCAAATTTCACGTCTTTCAACTAAGTGATTTCATCGCGCGTGCTTTTAAAAATTTTCCAAAAGAAAGGGTGGAGTTTATAGGCAGGAGCACATCACATCGTACGTGGTATTAATGCCAGCCTTTATTATTTAGAGGGGAGAAAAAGAAAAGCCACCACAACACCTGGGCTTTGTGCATGAATCCTTGAATGTGGTATAAGCATCTCCTTTTTTTATCTGTGTACTTCCAGGCAACCATGAGTTCTACGGAAAACAGTAGTAGAAAGAGTCGTTTATTTTCACGCCATCGGGCCTTGAAAAGAGAGAGAAAGAGTCCTTGCAGAATTCTGCCCTGATATACATATGTATATATATGTTTGTATTGTGGCCTGGTATTGATGACTAAATTTATGTATAATCTAGTTTAGTATGTCCGACAGCACCTAGTCTTTGAGACTCGGTTTTGAATGTCACCTAAAGCTTAAGTACACACCCGTCTAAGACTTTAAAACTCAATCTCTAATGCGGTATCGAACTTTGGGGCTTAGCTTCACATGTCGGCCACCGCTTGGTCTTTAAAACTTTAGGATTCGAGCTTTATTGTTATCTCAAATTTGGGACCTTAAGAAAAAATAAATAAATATGGTGTCCATCAGAACACATCCATCTAAATGAGGAGGTCAGACAATATGTGACACCAGTCGCCAGTCCTTGAGACAATGACTTTAAAAAAAAAAACCACCATGATGGCATACGGGTGCATCCACAAGGAAGACAGGAACTAGATTCGGAGTTTTTAAAATATTTTTGGGTATTGTTCAATCGGTCTTGCCAAATTCCCATTCATATTCAAGTCAAAGACGGACAGGTTGTGAGAACCTAGCTCACCTAGCCCAACTAACTATAAACACTTTCTGTTCTGTGCGTGCAGCACACACACACCCATACACCAACAAGCAACACACTTTTGAACCGGAAAATTGTGTAGCAGAGTTACTCGCATTCATTGTGGCTAACTTGCGGTCTGCGAACGTAAAGTAGAACTAAATTATTTTCATTAGGTTGGTTAAGCCTTTCGTCGTTAATGTTCATTATTTTCCTCACAATTAAGTTTCGCTTAAATGCTTTCAACTAAAAATAAAACAACAAGTTTGGTTTGAAAACCACCCGCCCACGGCGCTAAATTCCAAAGCCAACAACACCCTTCCTTTGGCGCTATACCCCCGACTTTTCACAAGAGAGTAGTTGTAAATTTGTAATCCTTTTTTTATATGACGTCATAGGACTTCGGTTTTCACTGTAGTGGTATATCCACTGTAGACAGAGCATCCCACCCAAAGTATCCAAGGCAACATTGTGCTAACCCAGTTCGTATTTACCTCTATCCATCACTTCAAATTGTTACCGTCGTCGGTCGATGTCTTGTGGTGTGTGCTGTGGTGTATTGTCGTTGTTGTCACTTTCAATACAAAAACCCCAGTATTTAGTAGTTCTTGTGCTAAAATTACATCACCGCCTCTGGTGTTTTTCAGTTTTTGTCATATGGTATACATATGTATGTATGTATGTGTACATTAGATTCATCTCTTGATGGAGAACTATTTCAAGGATGCGTCTACATATAGTGTGTATGTTTAAGGGCACAAAAAACCCAATAAAATTGAGAATCGTTCGTGTTTTGAAAAAGTGAACAAGACTGCCCCTGCCTGAGAGATGTTGGTGTGGCCAAAAGAAAGTAATGAAGAGAAAGTTCCTTGATACACTGGCACACTATTTCAAGATTATAGGGTAAGACTAGTAAAATTGAGAAAATATTGTACACATATACATACATACATATGTATACACCACGGATTACACTATACAAATAATTAAGAGAATTGGCTACATAAAATAAGAAAAACAGTAGAGAAGCAGAAGAATAGAGCTTTGTTGTAGTTCATTTTTAAATTGAACCCCATACAATTGGCACGGGTCCACCCCCCCTCAAACGAAGTGAGCATGTGTGCAAGCACGTAGCAAGCTGGAAGGGAACATTTTTGTCTCTAATGGACCAACCTTCGTGTATATGACTATGATCACATCAGGCAAAGGATATTTTATTATTGACTTCCCTCTGCCTAACCTTGTTTGTTTAAAAGTCATGTCCTGACCCAAAAAAATATACACACAGCAAACTAAACACATACGTATGTATGCATGTAAGAGTTTCGCTGTATAAAATGATGAGGATGGCTGTATAAGGCTAATCGGATTATAATAGTAACCTATAGCCAACGAAAAATCTTTAGAACATGCTATTATGTATATTCAAAGAATCCTACTTGGTTAGCCTACGATGAAACTTAATCCTCCACAAGGTGATAAGAGTTTTCGGGTCATCCGTTTGGTTAGATGGTACCGTCAATTGCAATCCCTCACATTAAATGATTATATTACACATCAATGAGTCATCGTCCTGTGGAACCACTTGTTTCAGGCTATACGTAGCTTTTTTCGCAATAAATTTACAGAATGAGGTGATCTCATCGTCTTGTATCTGTTTTAAGGGTAAAGTTTTCTATGCATCATCTTACATTTTTTTGGGAGCATGGCCAGCGCCACGTGTCGATGAGTCATCAAGTTTCCAAAAGAAAATAGTAAAATCCATCAACTGGACGTAAGGATGCGTGTGAGTCATAATATTTATATCGACATCCCATAGGGACTATTAATTTTGATCCATAGTTTGGCCTCAAGGCAAAGAATATTTGTCAATTCGTTTAGTTACAGAAGACTGTGTGTCAGAGAAGTGTGATGTGTGTGTGTGTTGGCTTATTATTCATGTACCTATGTACATGGGCTTTGATGTGGTTTCTTGTGTTGCAAGGCTAGGTAAACAATAAAACAAATACCGTCTAGACTTTACGGCGACGGAAGTGAATGTCAAGCAAAGTTTAGTTAAAGAAGGCTATCGACTGGGGGAACAGTTGATGGAAAAATGCTGATTTCGGTCGGAGTAAAAGAGAAGTAGCAACGACGAACTGTATGGGCTGTAAAGTAATATCAATCTAATTACATAGAAGACCGCCATGTTTTTGGCTGAGTTTCAAAGGGAACTATGATGTAGCAGCTATTCAAGAGAAGGACTATGCCTACGTCCAGTTACTTTCAGCTTACAAATGCCATGCAAGGCCACTTTTGATGCCTACATCTATGATATAGCATCAACACTCGGCTTAAACCGAAAAACTGTTTTAAAAACAATTCCTCACGTCCTGGCTGTATCCATAAAAATCTTATGAAATTGGTAGCCATACATCTAAGACGCAACGGTATTCTACCTTCGAAATATCTTAAAGTCCCTGGAGAGGCCAAACGCGATTGGAAAATGCACCTCTCAATGCACACAATGCACTGTTATCCTTCCAAGGATTTCTTTGGACGTAAGAGATACTACAACGTTCGTCTGACCCTCACAGTTTCATAAATTATCAACAACATCTATCGATCGAATTTTAATAAGAATTCACATCGAGATATTCTTCTTCTTTAAATTTCTCACAGGGGCGCATACTTTTAATTAAAAATGAAACATGTTGACACTATCCAGGCATTTTCTACCCTTACGACATTTAGAACCGATATACGATATACTCTCGACCATTAATTACCGTAGTCAGATTCACGTGTTATTATTCATACGTACATATGTACATGTATATCCATACAAACGAAACCTAATAAAAAAAAACACAGTCTTCTGTAACGAAACCTAATAATACACCCAATTTTGCACACTATTATTAAAATGCTTGTACATTTCTTGCTTCGACTGTGTGTAAATTAGTTTAGATACCTTCCGTGTGCGAACGAAAAAAAGGTGGAATGGGTGCGCTCTCGGCCCTGGTGTACATACAATATTAAATAATCGACTCAACGTCCGACTGACCGACTACATATCATCAAGCAATCAACCCCCAAACCTTTGCCATCACTTTGTATCTTTGTTACACGCGCCCGGATGACGTCACATGTACACAAAGAGAAATGTAAGGCAAACTTTGGAAAAGTCTCTATGATGTAACATGCAGGATTCGTGGGGCAGATCCGATACACCAGGAGCTTTCACAGAGTTTTTCTCTTAGTCATTCTCTTTTGCTTAACATGAAAATCCTGCTGTAGGTCATGAAAAATGTGCTGTGTATGGGAAAGTATGACCCAGCACCCATGGCCCTCTTTAAGCATGCGCAGAGCAGCCAAAACAAATTTCACACATTTAAAGTTTCAGCTTTTAGCTGATCCCAATTTAGAATAGTCCTTTAACCCGCCAATGGTGGGTTTGGTTAGGAATTCCCATCGTCTTCGTCGTCGTTTTCGTTGAAAGGAATAACCCCCGCTTCGTTAGGGGCTTGGAACCGTAGCACATCATTCGTACATGGGCACGTACTACAAACAAACGAAGTCTTACAAGGTCAATAGGATATGTGAGTGTAACGTCGTTTGTATAAGAATTGAAATTTCACACAAGAGGAAGAAGAAAAATTTGCTATACGGAGCTGATGAAGTAAATATGTCCTCAACGACGCACGGCGGAAGGAACTATTGACAGCCGTGAACAATGCCAAAAGGATTTTATTTTTATCAAATTATTGTCCTCCCCTCCAATCCCACCCGGGAGGGTCTGTATTGCAGTCAATTTTTCAAGGAATTTCCTTTCAAAGATGATGTACGACGGAGGATGTGTTTTCAACGGAATAGTGGGCAAATTACACCTCTATTCTCCTCGTTTCTGTTCTATTCCTGGGCATTGAACTTTTGTTAATGATGACTGATGATGAATACGTTTTTTTTTTCGTTTATTGTATTTTGCATTTGTATGCGGACATGTTTTGACAAGTGACGCTTTTCCTTTCCATATTGGTGATTGATTATGCATGGAAAGGATCCCAAGGTGGGGAGGAGGTTGTTTATGTGCGAAGCATTATCAAAGTAGGGTATGGCAAGCAATTAAAATTAAAGTACTGTCACACAGAGATCCTTAATGAAATGGAAAAAGGTATTGTTTTTATTGCTGAATTAATCCATTGCAGGAGACCGTCAACATTGTTTGTGTATTCATACATATGTACATCATTCGATCAGATATAGTTCAAGAACAGAGTGTGGGACTGGGGTCAGACATTTTGCTTTGCCTTGTAATCATACCGTGCGTGTGTCTATGGGATTTTAGATATGGTTCTCCACAACTCCTTTTAGGGGAATGACTTATACGTATACATACATATGTACATACATACATACATATGTATGTATATATGTACATACGTATGTATATACATACATTCATATACATATATAGAGACAGAGAGCAGTGTGTGATGACAGTCGTATCGTATTACACATTCAACATGAATACCATTTAATGTGACCAAACCAAAGCCCACTCCCTGAAGTATTGTGGTCTTGCATCATTGACTTGGAACAGGATCTTGTAGATGTGGTTATATTTGATTTCGACATTGGTCACTTGTTAGTCAGATTGTTGAGAAGTTTATCATTCCGAGAGCACAGCACTATATGGCGCCCCGGCGTTGTTCACGTGCACAAGAAGTGAAACAATTTAAGTTTAATTTAAATTTAGCCTATCCTTGATCCTAAGGGATCAAAAACATTGCTTAGATAAAAAAAAACACAACTTTTTAAGAAACTATAATAAATCCGAGGCATACATCCTCAACGCACATATTTGTGCGGGAGCTGCACGGATGAAAAATGAGAAGGAATCCATCGTGTTTTTCCTGGGCACATGTCCCGTTCTTGCCAGTATCATACAAGTTACAAGTTAAATTAGGAGAATACCCCTTCAGTGGACTAAATGGCCTGAAGACATCTTAATTGTTTAAGGAGCAGACTTGGGCCCCTTCCACGCAATAAGCGGCAAAGCGGCTCAGAAATGACGCTTGCCGCTCAACGACTGCATGGCCACAACCATACGATTTCATTCGCTTTAATTTATTATGTGGCAGAGGCCTTAGACTTTCTTAATCCGAGGCGCCCAGTAGAGGAAAAGATAGAATACAAACTGCATGTTGCGTACAGCTGCGCATAGGTAGTTTTGGAGGTATTCTCCTTCATCTCCAGCATCACTTTTCCAAATGATGAGTGTATTCGAAGCACACAGATTGTGTTTAGAGGGATGATTTTCTATTTCGATTACCATCGAAGGCTTAATCACTCTGTTAAGCTACCGCAGTTCACAGGTATTCATATCTGTCCAAAGCGAATTTATTATACAATGATATGGTATTGTATATTAGGGTGAGCCGAAGGCTCTTCACTTAGGCCTCTTTCGGGCCCGTTGTGTTCCCCTCCGTTAATCTTCGAAAATGCAGGGATAGGTTTGGTTTGGGACGTATATTGGGAGGGATCTAGGGAAGGTGGAAACAACAACAATGGAGTTGACACTAGTGTACGTGTGGTCTTCCGAATCTTCCCGTTTCTTTGGTGAAGGCCAGGATGCCGCCGATTCCTTTGTCCTTCAGATGTTTCAGGTCCGATATCCAAATGGAACCCAGGGTCTTCTGTCGCATTCTCGCCATGGCTGGGCAATGGCATAGGAAGTGTTCGAGGTCTTCTTCTTCCTCGCAGTTCCTACATGTTTCTGTGTCAGCGAGGCCCATTCTATGCATGTGTTTGTTGAGGTTAATGTGCCCTGTGATGAGTCCCACCATCAGCCTCAATTGCCTACTGCTTGAACTTAGAGCCTTTCTGGTGAGCAGACTGCTGATTTACCCACGAGTGATCTAGCCACTTTGCACGTCGGGTGGTTTGGCCAGTGATCCTCGAAATCCTTTTGCATCTTGTCGTTGGTTGCTGTTTTGATTATTGTTTGTGTTATACAAGCCAGAACACTTCAAATCTCATCCTCGTTCCAACTTTTCATCATTAATTAAATACTCTCTGACATGACCACCTGTAGACCTTATTCCGCTTGAACCGTTTAAAATAACTTAAATTAGGAAAAAGAAAGACGAGCCGAACAAAAAAAAAATAATTAATACCAATTCCATATATCTGTGTAATGGACCAGATGTGCTTAAGCACGAAGGAAATACACTTTGAAGAAAAGTCCTACGAATTAATGTGATAATGTGAGGGGTTTGAGTGGGAGTATTTTGCGGAAAAAGAAATTTTTTATATTTAAGTACGACTTAAGGGACGCTTGTAGCACAAACCACCCACAAACACACACACAGTCACTGCCAACAGTGAAGTGTAGCGAAACAATTAATTGAGCAGAAGGAATTAAATTAACAACCACTTAAGCAATTATCTATATATATAATAGATTTTGTATATTTGGAGGCTACCTATGTACATACATGTGTAAAGGGTAAAGGTGAATAATGGCCCGCTTATCCACTCTGAGGGTCGAGGGATAAAGGTGCTTAAGTGGACTCTCCACATCTACTGATTTTCCGCCATCGACTCTAAAACATCAGGGACTATCTCCATACGGGTAGAAGTAAAATTTCGGACTTGGTCCAACCATCTCATCCTGGGGCTACCCAGGGAACACCTAACCTAATGGCACGGATTCCATGGCACGTCTTGAAAGCCGAGTTGGGGGCATGCGTTTAACGTGGCCAAACCATCGCAGTATGGACCTCTCCATTCGAATAAGTAGCTGCTCGACACTGAGTGCCTCGTCTATTCTGGTGGTCCTAACCCAATCTCGGCGAGTCACCCCAGTAATACAACAAAGAAATCTCATTTCGGCAGCTTGTATCCACGATCTTATTCTTTCGGTTATTACCCAAACCTTATGATCATAAGTGAGAAACAAACAATGAATCGAAGACCGATAACCCTCCTGATAACAGATTGACCAAGCTGTCTCAAAATTGCTCCAGCCTGACCAAACCTACAGGATAATTCCGTATTGCTCCAACCATCACTCGTGAATAGGACCCCGATATACTTGAACTTCTTCACCTGTTTCAATGGGACTCCACTAACATGCAGAGTGCACTGAACTGGTGTTCGGGAAATTATCATTACCTCTGATTTGTGCACGTTTACCTTCATCCCAGCTTCAACACAGACGGCGACGAACCTATCTAGTGCGCGCTGAAGTTCGGTCTGGGTGGAGGTAAGGCTGAGCAAATCATCAGCGAAAAGCAGATGACTTATCCTTAAGTCTTCCAATTTGAACCGTTCCTAACCACCGCTGCGCTGTAACATCCAATCCATATACACTATGAAAAGGAGAGGTGATAAAACAGTCAATCCCATACTCCTGCAATACACTCCAAAGTTTACCTCATGGGAACCGATGCTCCAAATCCACAAAACAACTGTAGATAGGTTTGGCATACTCCCAGGCCTTCTCAAGTACCATTCTGAAAGTGAATAGCTGGTCTGTTGTGCTTCTACCTGGACCAAAGCTGCACTGCTCGTCGCCCAAACTTGACTCGACCACAGCTCTGGAACGCGCTTCCAACATCTTAGCAATCTCTCATAACCTCTTTCTAAAAAAGTGGAACAATCGCCCCAATTTGCCAATCGCTAGGTGTTTCACCGCACACTCCCTCTTTACCCAAAGCCTTGAGCATTTCTGGCCGGATTTCATCAACACTAGCAGATTTGCCGACTTTTAGCGCTTTAATCGCCAAAGTCATCTCCTCTACGGTGGGACTATTCTCCGCCCTATTCAAAATCATGGGTCTGCCATCCTCAGTGCCTCAGTTCGGGATTGAGCAGTACTGAAAAGTGCTCGCCCCATCTGCGCAAGAAGTCCTTCTCATCGGAAAGAAGTACACAATCTTTGGATTTAACTCCTTCGATGATATTAAACTTCCTTCCTCTAAAACAGCGGATGGTCTGCCAGAACACCTTGTTTGCAGATCTATGATCACGGTCCAACTTCTCGCCGAACTCCTTCCAGGACTGATCCTTAGCTGCTTTAATAGCCAGTTTGCAAGTTTTTCGCGCCTCCAAGTACCGCGAGGAGGTTAAATAAGCACAATTGATGTGTAGTAATAGGTACAACACTGGGCAATGTGTAGTAATAGTTATAACACTGGGCTTCGCCTAGCTGATACCAATCAGAGTCTACCCTACTACTACAAAACCCAGTCATCTACCTATGTACATACAGTTTGAAATTTACAGTTAAACTAAAAGTAACTACATTTATTGGTTACATGAATTTTTCCTCTAAAGTCCTTCCCTACATAGTTTGTCCTGCAAAGCTTCCGCCCGCAGGGCATTCATCATTTCCACTCGCAGTTTTCTCGTTAACTTCCTTCCAGGTTCTCGTTTGTGCAAATTTAGCTTGCAATATGCTGCGTCAGGTAAGGACAATGAAAATTAGGTGCTCCTCGTCATGTGGTCTTTGATTGTTTTATCACAAAGGTGTCCATTAGGTGTCCATTAGGGGGGAAATCCCAAGTGGAATAAATAAGAGTTCGTTGCCGCATCCCAATGGCATTGGTCTATACTTTTATTTGTATGCGTTACCTTACTGATACCGCATATCGTAGTACCCTGGACATTTTATTACTCAAGTTTTTTTGTCTTTTTGGTTGCAAGGTATGTCATGTGATGAGAGCACATAAAGTGGTCGTCCAAGTGGTCGTCCGCATTATTTAATAAAGGCACAACTAAGAAAATTTACGAGACTTTATGCCTATTTGTTTGTAACATTGCAGGATGGATGAATACTTCAAAGTAATGCTATGTGAGAACCCTTATCCAAAGAGTTTAATTGAAAATTCTGAACCAAACGAACGAGAAACAATACCGACGAATGTTCAAAATGATTAATTTCCTCGAATTGTTTATTGAAACCTTTAGAACCGTTGTGTTAGGTGAAAAAGTTGGCGTCGGAGGCTGGTCTCGCCTGACATTACACCTGATAAGGCGAGTTAGGCTGGAAAATCCGCAAAACCCATTGTGGTGGTAATATGCTAAAGGCCACCTAATCGTTAAGAGAATGCTCTAAGAGGGAAACTAATAACTGCTTAAAAGAGTTTTGAAACAGTTTAACCTGTAAGATATGCTCGTTTCTTTAAAATTGGTGTCACAAGTGAAATCCTGAGTAAAACTGAATATTAAACCATTTTGGTAAATCAAAATTTCTCTCAATCGACCAATCTGGCCCCAAATTTGTATACAAATTACGAACTGCCACCATCACTTCGTGGCAAGTTGAAGAGCGCGAGTTGGAAATCGAATGAAAAAGAGTCGATTAAAGTAAGAGCTTGCGATTCCAATGCCTTATCTGTCTCTGGGAATCCAAAATGAAATGAGAGTGCATTATTTCTCAACCACGTGGTGTTGCGGATCAAATTCAAATTGACGACATACATATGTATGGATGTATGCACACATGTAGATGCATAGCACAAGTAACACTTTTTTTTTCAAGAGATACATATATTCGCTTCAATGACTCTTTTGTTTTTTTGCGAAAATTCCTGTCTACACGTGATTAAATGGAAACTTTTCAAAATCATCTGGTTTACGTACGTACATATGTAAGACTTTCCCCCTGAACTAGGTATATAAACCACTCACAATCATTGTCGAGAAAAACTATGCAACCGAAAATTTCGGTAAAAGCTTTGTCAAGTAAAAGTACTTTACGAACTCCGAAGAGAAAAACCACCACATAAGAGATGTGAGGTCTTTGTCATCATGGCCGGTCCTTCTGTGCCGCGGCACCACCACCCACACTGCGCAGGACTCTTTTTTTCATGTGCAGAATGAAAGAGAAGAGAGAAGAGAAGAACTTTTCGAGAGAAATGTAATTAAAAAGAGTGCAGGAAACTCAAAATGTTTTACTCATGAAATACTTCTGTATAGATGGAGAAAAAAAAAACCGAAACCAACCCAAAACGTGACAGTGAAAGAAAAGCGTTTAAGACAAGCACAAATTTTCTTCTTATAGCAAAAAGAAAAAAATCTATTTTTAAGTGTTCTTTTCTTTTTCTTTTTTTAATATGGCTTTTCTTTCACATGCAATCCGTATCATGCTGAGAGGGAAATTCATGAGAGCAAAAACACAAGAAATTCAGGAGCCCAAAACTTTACCCAAAAAATGTCGGTCGAAGTGTACAGCAAGAACCAATACTTCGTTTTTAAAAAGAAATACCAGAAAAACTGAGTGGACAATTCATCGAAAATTTGGATTAGACTTTGTTGTTGGGTTGTAAACGGGGATAGGTGGGAGGAAGGGGGATCGGTGGTTCATTAAGGGGATATTTACGGATAGTAGAAATTGGGGTTAAATTCTCGTCTATTCTCATTTTCTTGGTGTATCTCTCTCGATTTGTACTCAAATCCCCTCCCCCCACCCATCATCATCATCATCTACCCCTACTGACGCCATGATATGCCACTACCACACAAGGCGGGGAGGCAAAAAAAAAACTTTACGCCAAAGCATACTACAACTGCAGTAGCTTCTGTTCGCCTCGTTATTTCTCGCGTCATTTCGGGTGCCCGGGCCTACATTTAGCAAACGAGGAGACGTCGTCGGGTTTTTGATGAAGCGGGTCGTATGTTGTGTTTTTTTTTGGTGTTATGTTGTGTGCTTGCTTAGTTTTTTTTATTACAATAAGTAAGCAAAAAACACAATTAAATTAAATTAATAAAAAAATATCTTTATAAAAATTGGGCAAAAATAAACTGTAAAAAATATCTATTTATCTATCTGTCAGTTTCATATTTTTCCGTCTTATTTCAAAAAAAAATCTCTATTCTTTCCGTGCAATATACTCTGTTGCAATTGCTGCTGCCGCTGTTGTACATTTTGTGTTGGTTAAAAAACAAATGTATTCAGAATTTTGAAATTAAAAAATTCTAGTCGTGTGCTGTGTATGACTGTGTTGTTTGGTTATGCGTGACTGTGTCGAGTGTATGTTTGGAGAAATATATTTGCCACGTTAGTTGGTTGTCAAATGTCGTCAAATAAGGTAACGAAACAGGAAACAATTTACAATTTGTAGGATCCAACCTCGGTGTGTCTGATTAACGGGGTTTCTCCGTTTTAAGAATGATTAAATCCGAAAATAAAATCCAATAAAACCGACGCACGTTATTAATTTTTTTTGCGGTATATAATATACAAAGAATATGTACACACTTTGATTCTGAGCTTTTTTAGTTCGATAATAATTTCGAAAAGAAAAATTATTGCGATAAATTCGAATAACAGACCGTTAATAACTTCAAAATATCGTTTTGTACAACTGGGTACTGTGTGTATAATAATTATAATACCTGTATTGGGAGGCATACATATATATGTACATTTATAGAGCATGAGTTCTGTATGTACATATTTATTTATATTTTTAGCTATCTTGGTATTCGTGTGCCTTTTTGGGTGTGTACGTACATATGTATGTATGGAAAGAGCAGAAAAAAAATATCCTTTTATATTACCCTGACTGCCTTTCGTGCTCATGGTTTAGGTTTCTGCTCTAGTTTTTTTCCTACTAGATGATGGTGATGATGACGACAACGTCGTTGGGTGTATTGTAGAAGGTGAAGGTTGGGAGATATGAACTATCTATTGCGAATACAAATCTATTATATGCACAATGTTATTGTTGGCTCTCCCAGTACAGTACAGTGTACAGTTCTTCGCCGGCTTGCCATACACTTGGGATCACTATCACTATTTTGCATCATCACCCACCACCTTCAATTCAAAATGAAGAATTAGAAAACCAACCCCCTTCCTGGGTACGTCTGGACCTACGTACAATAGAGAGAGAACATTTTCTACTTTAGTGGTGTGAGAATTCTGGAGCAGCAGATGTTTTCTATTGAAAATATTTTGCCAATACACTAAAGGCACTACCGGTTTAAAGTTGCTGTTGTTGTTTTAACTGCTCTATTCATTAAATGACAGAGAATACGGTGCACAAATTATTATGAAAGTCAAGTTCCCTATTTTCGCCTACATTACACTGTACTCTCTAGGCGTAAAGGTGTTCCTTATGGCAAAGAAAGTTTTCAAAAATAACTGGGATAATCATAATAAAAGGTCATGCACAATATAAACAATGCTGTAAAAATTGGGTTAAGATATTTTTAGAAGTGCAGTAGAAATTAACTAAAATAATATTTAGTATAGTGTTACACCGGATAAAAAGATTAATAGTTGAGTAAGCTTGGCCTCGCGCCATTCATGATGATATTTCGATAAATTCTTGCACCTTTACGCTTCCCTGCTCTCCACTCCGCTGCTTCGATCTCCTTGTGTTCAATGACAACGACCAACATGAGTTAAAACAATGATCGCCGTAGCTAAGTGGTGGGTACGTTGGACTGCTGTGCGAGATAAGTGGATCTTAATTCCAGCAATACCCACGAAACATCTCTCGCCGGGAATGACTTAGAGTAAAACTTGTCATGAAAAAGCTTCTCAATTCGCCGTTCGGAGTCGGTAATAAATTGTAGATCTCTTCCATTTGTGCGACGAATGTAACACGCAAAACATGAATGGTTGCGAGATGCCAGGCCTTGGCTCATGCCGAGCTGTCTAGTTCCGTAATGTAGAAAATGAAACCCTTACTGTCAGGCAGATTTCGATATCTAAGAAGTTCATGTATAACTGAAATGCTCAGTTTCAGCCAAATAATGTATGTACATACATACTATATTCAACCCCCATATCTTTACCCACATTTCTGTCTTAAGTACAGTGGATTTCGCTTATTTGGGACATATCGGGCTACATAGATTTGTCCCAATTAAGCGGATGTCCCAATAACACAAAATGACGATCAAGTGGAAAACGTTTTCCGTTCTTTCCGTTTTTTTCATTCGTCCCAGTTGAGCAGTTGTCCCAATTATCCAGCGTCCCAATAAACCGGAATCTACTGTAGTTTAAAAATCTATGTATAAATACATATGTACATACATATATGGAACTGACGCATTTATGAGTAATATGAAAGGAAAGTTGATTCTCTATATTCAAAATTAGCCCATAAACCTAAATAAATAATTCGTTCCCCAAAAATTCTGTGCGTAGTCTCTTTGATTTCCCTTTTCAAAAGACAAATATTTCCATTGTTCTTGCGTTCCAGACAGGTCATATGGCACGCACACATAATCCTGTTCCATCCCTGCTGCTTTTATTTTCATCTATGCGCATATGTGTCTACTGCCCCACTTTACATACATATGGAAGTCAAATTTGCGTTATTTAAAAACAATTTTCGATAGTTGAATGGTAAATCTAAGTTTTTTCGCCCAATAGAAAAGTTGTTTATAGGAAAAGGTTGCTATTTTGATGGACGTTAGTTCACTTTCCTAGTTTTGACAGATCGCATGTTAGAGCATACATACATACATATATCTCATCCCTGGACTTACTCCTAGTTTAAGCGAAAATCTCTTCTAGGCCCACCTCGCCTTCCAGCTTTGTGTCTTTAATCCTCTCGGAGCCGTGACATTTTCCCATTGTTTTCAATAATTTTCATTAGTTTAGTCAAGAACATAGTTATTTTTTGCCTTAATTTTACTTAAGTATGTAACTGTATTGCATATATTTTCGGAGAACTGTTTGCCAGAATTATGGTCTGAAAATATTTTATGTTTTGTTGTTTTTCATTTTGTAAATTTCAAGAAATTATGTTCGCGCACGTTTATATTTTTGTATGAGTGTTACATGTCTTTAGAAGTGACGTATTTTCGCGGAACCACTTTTCAGCAGGGAAGGACAATCCTACGAGAATGTAATTGGGAATGAAAAGCTTTCCTATATTTCCTACATGACACGGAATTATCACACCCAATATCAGGGCGTTCCATAAACCTATGTTAATGTTAAATGGTACACAATTGTCCATAGGTTTGTCTCAAACCAACCTCTGTCGAACAACTCCCTCCCTTACCTCTACGGGGTGAACGCTGGGTGCCTCCAGATAGGGTACAAACCTTTGTGGAAGGTTGTTGGTGGCAGCTGACGAGAGAGGGAGGGGAGGGCGTTCACACCAAGGCACTCTCCCTTGCACCCAGACGGCAGCGGAAGAACTCCCACGATGGAATCAACGGTGGCATCTACAATTCCAATTATGTCGGCCTACTTGGTGAACACCTTATTTGGGCTACTCGGACCTATTCGGAGCTTCAGGCCAGTAAGGATCGGAATACCCGACCCCTGTTGTCTGAGGAGCGCAACAGAGGACCCGGCCCTCCAAGTTGGGGGTTGTGCGTGGGGTTGACAGCTCCACCATGGAAAACAACTTTTGTTCCAAAACAACCAAAAGGCTCGAATATGGATGATTTTACTGTTGACAACCCTGGCAAACGAAATAAGGACAATGACTTTCGGTTCTACACGTCGAATGTTAGCCGCGTGCAGGCGAACAACTAGCAGAGGCCCTAGACTGCTATAAACAGACCTAACCGCCATCCAGGAAGTACGATGGGATGGACCGGGCAAAAGGAGGATAAAAAACTGTGGAGCAGAAGCAGCGTTTATTCGGATGTGGGTTTTACGTAGGCGGCAGACTTAGGCAACGAGTCTTAAGCTTCCGACACGTAAGCGAACGTCTTATGATTGTGCTGGATGATTTGAACACCAAAATAGGAAAGGAGGACATCATTGGAAGGACATGACCATGTCCGAAACGGACTTAGGCTAATTGACTTCGCTGCAGGAAGAAACGTGACTATAGCAATCACGTGGTTGCCTTATCTCAATATTCACAAGGGGACATGGCGGTCTCCTGATCATCAAACGGTCAGTCAAATTAATCATATTGCGATCGACGCAAGGCATGCCTCCAGTGTTCTGGATGTCCGAACCTTCCGAGATGCTAATATATACTCGAATCATTACCTTGTCGCAGCCAAGGTACGAAAGCGGATATCCCAAGCGCCACAACAAAGAAGAATCACTGTGAGAAGATACAACGTCGAAAGGCAGCAATCGAAAGAGACTGCCAGAATCATCGCCGAACGCGTATCCCGAAATCTCTTAACAAGTCCTATGCCACCAGCATCAAATGTCGAAGACCAGTGGCAGCGCTACGAACAGGCCAACAGAAACGCCGCAACTGATGTGCTGCATGCAGCCAAGCAAGAGGCTTATAAAGTGGCACCACAGAGAAAGACGAAGTCAGAGAAGCATAACTCACAGTCGGTGCTGAGAATTTAAAAAAACTACATCTGAAGACTGTATAACGGCGACGAAGACCAACATCCCACTGTCAGGCAGGATCCATCATTTAACCTAGACGATTATAGTTGAAATTTCCATCCACCTGATCAAAACAAAGTGCGGATAGCAATATTCAAACTGAAATTCAACAAGACTACTGGACCCGATGGCCTTCCGGCCGAGTTCTTTACAGCAGCTGGAGATGACCTGATACAGAGCGTACACCAACTCATTTCTAAGCTTTGGTCAGATGAGTGTATGTCTGATGAATAGAATCTCAGCATCGGTTGTCCGACCAACGAAAATACGCCAACTACAGGGGTATCAGCCTCCTCAACATCGCATACCAGATTTTATCTGCAATACTGTGTGAACCCCTAAAACCTTTAGTCAACAACCGGATTGGCCCCTATCAGTAAGGTTTTAGGCCAGGAAAGTCCACAATTGACCGAATTTTCACACTACGGCAGATCCTGGAAAAAACCCAAGAAGTCCAAATCGATACCCACCACCTCTTTGTCAATTTTAAGGCCGCCTATGACAGCATTTATAGAAACGAGCTATATTGAGCCATGTCTAGTTTTGCCATCCTTGCTAAGCTCGTCCGTCTGTGCAGGATGACGATGGAGAATGTTCGCTGCTCCATCAAAGTCGGTAACGATCTTACCGAAACCTTTGATGTCCAAAAAAACATTTTAGACAAGGGGACGCGCTGTCATGTGACATCATTTTTGAACGAATTGGGTGAAACTCTCAAGCCAATACCAGAGGCACAATGTTTCACAAATCTGTCTAACTGCTTGCGTACGTCGACGATATTGACATTATAGGCAGAAGGCAGCGAGCTGTCAACGGTGCTTTCGCGAGTATAGAGACAGAAGCGGCCAAAATGGGTTTAGCGGTAAACGAGGGCAAAACTAAGTATTTGCTGTCAACAAGAAGGGACACCCAGCACCGACGAATTGGACAAAACCTCGCAGTTGATAGCTATAACTTCGAGATAGTAAGGGCCTTTTTCTACCTTGACTCTGCTATTACATCCGATAATAACTCTTGCCAATGACTGTTTCTTCGGGCTAAGAAGACAATTGAGTAGTAAGGCCCTATCGCGAACAACTAAGGAGATTCTATAAAAGACCTTAATCATCCCAGTTCTGCTTTATGGCGCTGAAGCATGGACGCTGTCGAAAGCGGATGATGATAGCCTTGGTTGCTTCGAGCTAAAAATTCTTCGAAAGATATTCGGTCCCGTATGCGTTGACGGGCTTTGGAGGAAAAGATTTAATCACGAACAATACGAGCTGTACAGTTAGCTAAGACCTGGGCTAGCTGGAGAGGCTTATTAGTTACGGCCCAGGTTCACCTTGAACTGTAACGCCACCTAAGTAAGTAAGAAAGTAAAATCAGGGCCAAAACGCTATCGACCAACAAACTGCTATGTATATATTACCGATATTACCACGGTAGATGCTCCGAAGAACTCAATGGAATAATCCCCGAAAACGCAGAATTCGAAAATTCGACCTGATCTCCATGTCCACCTCCTTTGTTATCTGGAGAACGAAACAACGTACGATCTTGCGGTTTTCTTTATTTTATTTGTCAGCATGAAACTTAGCGCCAGGGTTCGAAAAAAAAACACTAACGTACCGTACCTTAGTGTTCTGTACGGTTCACTTCCCAGAAAAGTAAACAAACACAAACCCTACGAATAGTTCACAAACACTACGTCCTCTCATAAAGTTTGTGTACGCGTACACAAACGATATACACTACGTAGTGAACGCGATGAGGGATAAAAGTACACTACGATAGTGTTCTGTTCTTCCTACACAAACTCTAACTCGCCCGATAGAGTTTGTGTACGCGTACACAACCCGAATACCGAACGGAATACACTAAACGTACGGTACGTTTACTTTTACATCAATGTTATTTGTAGTTAACGGCATAAATAAGCCGATCATACATAGAATTAGCATGTGGACGTTCTTGCTGAGTTTTTGTAATGGTTCAAGAAGTTCTCGTTTTCTTCTCAATAGATCGTGAGATCTTGATCTATGTACTTTTTGGTAGTAAATGTGTTTGTTTACGAATGTTTCTAAAATGCAATTTTTCGATTGAAATATGACCAGAAAACTATTCAAACACTATCGTTAATGTGTTAGTTTAATAGTTCCATCCATTTCCATTGACATTTTATCATAAAACAACGTAAAATATTAAAAATAAAATTATTCATCATCATCACTGTGGTGTACAAATATTTAAAATGTAACGTACTATTTGACAAGCTTTTTACATTTTATACGATTTTTTTGTACTAGATCTAAGCCATCGGCCATGATATTCATCGATTTTGTAGAATTGGCGAATCGGTAGAGTTGCCGTGACCCGACGAAATTCACTCACACATTGTCAACAGCGGAAATTCTTATAAATTTCATGAAACTCAATTTTTTTGGTTTTATTTCATGGTTCTACCATGTAGAACTAATGATCTCATACCGAAAATTAATTTTTTGCATTTAATTAAAACTGCATTGGTCTTAGATAGTTTTTTTATATTTATTTTCTTTAACCCTTATGATACCATACTGGTACCCGGTTGCTCATTCATAATTTTTACGTCTCAACTAAGTTAGTTACACACGCGGCTAAAACGTTTAACACACGTATTTGGCAGAAACAAGAGGTTGCGAAAGTAATGGTAATAAAATACGGCCGAATGCACAGGATTTGTGCATGAGTACGAGATAGATGGTGAAAAAATGTATGTTATCATGTATTAAGCAAAATAAATAAAAGTTAACTTCATAATTTCGCATTCAAACTTTTAACACTGAAGAGGGACCTACTAAGGCAAACGTCAATTCTACGGTTGTTCTCGCTGTTATGAACACCAAATCATCCTTTTCCCCTTAGTTGAACGGTATTGTACAAGATTCCGCTTTATCACAAAAACAGCCCCAGGAGTATAGCGATTCTCCCACCTCACAGTTTCTTGTCGCCTTCAGATATGTACGTTTTGCTGTGGTACGAGTATTTTCCTCACTCCAACAAACATTTCTTTCATCTTTCTTATTCACCCATGGGTAGGTCTATTAGTGCTTGGTTTATTGACATTTAGAGGTATCTGCCAAGCCACTTTCACTTTTCCTTCCAACACACTTGCCCCGACATACAAAAAAAAAAAATAAAATTGAGATGAGACTGCGAGGTTAAAAACGCTCACCTTCATATCGCACCTGTGTGGTTGGCATCCTTTTCAAAGTAGTCTCACTCTTCTATGGTTTTTCCATGTGTTTTGCGCCATTTTTATCTCTATAAGGCACACAAGTTGCATTTTCTCGCTATGCTTCCTTCCTTCCTTTTAAGTCCTTCTATTTAACGTTGTTTAGTTTTTTATGAGGAAGTCCTGCATTATGTGGCGTTTTATTGAAAGCTGATGTATGAGGCGTAACCACTTAGCGGTGGGGCATCTTTTGCCTTATCGATTGAAAAAGAATTTCAAAGCGCAAGCAATTAAAATAGTATGCGATGTTTTGAACGCAACGCCACAGCAGGTAGGTGAGTATTCACTTCGATCGATGTAAATTTAATTTTTCTGCAAAGATAAATGGAAAACTGAAAGCAGCTGACAAAGTGATGTAGAAGGATTGACTATAACCAACTGAGTTATGTAAGAAAATAAATGGATTTTAAGTCTGAAGGGTGTAAATAATGATGAACTTATGTATTTCCTAGTTAACACTGCAATCAGTCGATGTTAAATGTTGCAATTACTTGCTCTCGGATAGGAGTAGTGCATTCCTTTCGTGCAGATGATGGAATGGCATAAGTTAGCTCTAACGAGTGTGACCGAGTTCAATTCCATTTCTAGTACTTTTTGTTTTATTATCACACATTCAATCATTGTTTACAATTATACAACCCATTGTCACGTGTTTCTTTTCTTTTCTTACAGATCGTAACTTTGTCGTCATAAATAATTAAAAAAATCACGTAGTAAATGAAACGGTGATCTCGTACAAATATTTGTTCCAAAATTGGTTTGGTAAGTACCCTAATCTAATTTCTACTCACTTACATTGTTAATCACCTTCACAATAATAATTTAGAGCTAATTATCACCACTTTTACTGCCTGCCCATCTTTGATATCTCAATAAATTAATTTATACAAGATAATTTTAATTAGCACAAAAAACTATCAACCACAAATCAGACAATGTTGTATCTAACCGGTAACATACGCGATAAAACTGTTTCTTTGCGACAATTCGCAATATATTTTTTGACCGATTAAACACTTGTGATTAATCGATAACAACATTAGTGGATTGTAGGCTTAAGTAGACATCATCATACTCGTATGTTTGTCCATCTATCCTCCTTTACGGCGGGGTGGGTAAAAGTAAAAAAAAATAATTGGTTTGACTATTTGGAAGGTTGATACTCTTTTTGGGGTGTACTCCATTCATAATTTATTTCGTTTGTCGTATACATACGTATATATCCGGAATAGGGAAAGACAACGAACGTGATTGTTTTGATGGATGAGACAAAGCGAATGAAAATTAAATTGACGTTTTCATCATTCATTAAGACATTTGTTCTCCTGTGGGACTTACAAGGCATCTATTACTGATTCGAATATCAATCTCGGAACCATTAGACAAATTTCCTAAACGTAGACAATTAAATGTTTCTGAAGAAAATATCGAAACTCTGCTTCTGGTCTCCATACCTCACGTTATAAGGGGGAAATTTGCTTAGAAAGAAGAGCAATTTTTGTTCTCTCCTCGATGAGACTTTTAGCACGCCTTCTACCCTCGTGTCGCATTTTTTTTTTTGAGCAACTTTACACTTAATGACATCCTCACACAATTTTCTCGCAAATCTACCTCATATGTATATTGCCATTTTCCAGCATTTTAGTGATTAGATCGGCTCTATACGTATCATTCATCGACCAGACCAGTTTTATCAAAAAACATCAAAAATCAATTAAAACTTCACCAAACTTAAGATCTGCTTCTTTGTGCACGAAATTTTCCAAAAAATGAGTTCAGTTCGTATTACACTTCAGTACACTTTTTGGTAGTTTACGTGTTTGTTTACGAATATTTCTAAAATGCAATTCGATTGATATATGATCGGAAATCCATTCTAACACTTGCGATTATGTGTTATTTTTACAATTCTATGCATTTTTTTGATATTTCATCATAAAACAACGTAAAATTTTAAAAATAAATTTGTTCATCACTGTGGTGTAATTCAAATATTTGAAATGTAACGTACTATTTGACCATTTCACATTTTAGACGATTTTTATTATACTAAATTCATCTCATCCGCCATGATACCCATCAATTAAGCAGAAAAGTTAATTTCTTAACAAGTAAAAGTGATGTTAAATCAAACAAAAATTTTAAAGAAACTACTCCTTTTAGTCAAAAAAATGCGGTTAATCGATTAAAAAGTTTATGTTCAACTCAACTGTAAGCAAATAATACCATTTGGACCAAAAATACTCCTTGAAAGTTAAATTAAAATTTGCAATACCATCGATAAGATTGAGTTTCCGTGTTTTAACGAAATTCATTCTATAATGGCCGCCGAGAAAAATTTCTCATAAATTTAATTGAAGTAAATCGGTTGGTTTTACTTGATGGTTCCACAGGTAGAGATCATGATTTTATACTGGAAATTCGTTTTCTTTTTCATTTTAGCAAAGCACAGGAGGTGGGCACTGCAACATGCATGCATACAGACTTCTGAGTCGAAGGGGGAGAAATTCATATTATACGTTCTCAAACAGATGATATTTGTTCCGTTTTAAGTGAGAAATTTTCTACTGAGGTTTGGTTCTCAGAATTTGATGGCAAAGTAACTCGATTCAATGGAAGTTTTATCTCCATTTTCAGTGCATGAAAATGTGCAAAGCACACTGTTGTTTGTACATCCGGATAGTTTCAAGGTCTGGAGATCGCTTTGACTTGTGGACTGTATTGTTGTGTATTAAAATTGCATTTCAATTTAAAATGTGGCCTATTCGATGAGGTAAAAAGAGGGATGCGAACGACTGACGATACCTGCAGCCCATGCACATATGTTTTAAAGTTGAATAACGATATGTGATCACAGCCTCTGTAATTCCTGATAGTTGCGACCTATTATGAGGTTTTACTCTTTGTGTCACATTTTGTAGGTCTTGATTGAAATTTGCCTTTTTGTTGTGAGATAACTTACTGACTTAGGTGACGCTACAGTTCGGGGTGAACTATTAAACCTCTCTAGTTAGAAGTCCTTAGCTAATTGCCTCCAGTTGCACACGTCCAGTTTGTTGAGTTACTTGTGCGCGCCACCTTAGGAGAGGTCTTCCTTTACTGCATTGTCATTCCGGGTTAGATAAGATACTTTGCGTTTGTGTTCATTTGCTCTACATGTCCTAGCCATCTCAAGCGTCCAATCCGCAGTTTTTTGACAAGGTCGATGTCGCTGTACAGCTCTTATAGTTCGTGATTAAATCTTCTCTTTCAAAGACTGTCAATGTATATGGCACCGAATATCTTCCGAAGAATTTTTCGCTCGAAACGACTAAGAATATCTTTATCCTAAAGCAGGACTGGTATGATTAAGGTCTTATATTGAGTCTCCTTAGTTGTTCTGTATAAGGCCTTAGTACTCAATTGCCTTCTCATTCCGAAGAAACAGCGATTGGCAAAAGTTATTCTTCGTTCGATTTCCGACGAGATGTTATTATCGGATGTAACAGCAGAGCCAAGGTAAAAAAAGTCCATTACTATCTCGAAGTTATAGCTATCAACTGTTATGTTCTGTCCGATTCGTCGATATTGGGTGCCCCTTCTTGTTGAGAGCAAGTATGTACTTAGTTTTGCCCTCGTTTACCGCTAAAACCATTTTGGCCGCTTCTGTCTCTATGCTCGCGAAAGCGGTGACAGCTCGTGCCGTTCTGCCTTTAATGTAAGAAGTTGGAAAGATTTATGAAACATTGTGGTTTTAGTGTTGGCCTGTGATTTTCGCAGATGCGTTTAAGTACGATGTTGAAGAAATTACTTGAAAGCGCGTCACCTTGTCTGAACCCTTTTTTGACATCAAAGGTTTCGGTGAGATCGTTACCGACCTTGATGGCGCAGTCACCATTCTCCATCGTCATCCTGCACAGACGGGGGAAGTTGCCAGGGATGGCAAAACAAGACATGGCTCTGTATAGCTCGTCTATAAATGCTTTCATAGCTGACCTTAAAATCGAGAAAGAGGTCGTGGGTATTGGACTTCTTGGGTTTTCTTCAGGATCTGCCGAAGTGTAAAATTCGATCATGTGTGGACTTTCCTGGCCTTAAACCGCACTGATAGTGGCCAATCAGGTTGTTGACGAAAGGTTTCAGGCGTGAACACAGTATGGCAAATAAAACCTTGTATGCTATGTTGAGGAGGCCGATACCCTTGGGGTTGGCGCAATTAAGGGGGTTCCCTTTTTCGTGGATCGGACAACCGATGCTGAGATTCTATTCTTTAGGCATATACTCATCTGACCAAATCTTAAAAATGAGTTGGTGTACGCTCTGTATCAGGTCATCTCCAGCTGCAGTAAAGAACTCGGCCGGAAGGCCGGAAGGTTTGAATATAGCTTTCAGCACTTTGTTTTGATCAGGTGGATGGAAATTTCAACTATAATCGTCTAGTTTAAATAGTGGATCCTGCCTTGACGCGGATTGTCATAAGACGTTCGCTTACGTTTCGGAAGCTTAAGACTTGTTACCTAAGACTACTGCCTACGACAAATCTGCATCCGAATAAGCGCTGCTCTTGCTCCCTGTAGGTGTCACAGTTTTGCATCCTCCTTATGCCCAGCCAATCCCATCGTACTTCCTGGATGGCGGTTGCTTTATAGCAATCTAGGGCCTGTGATAGTTGTTCGGCTGCACGCCTGTTAAGGGTGCTAACATTCCGCGTGCAGAACCATAAATCGTTGTTCTTGTAAGCTATTGTAATTTTAAATGCGATTCTCGTGGAGAGATTTACATACCTACGGGTGGCAAAGTGGAAGTTTCGATTCTTTTTTATTTTTGTGTAAGTTTATTAGCTACCTTACAAGTTATAATAAAATAGGTTAGGAGACAAGGTAAGGTTTAGATTATCAATCAATGCGGTGACTTTGTAGATGAAGATGGAAGATCGGATAGGGCATTCAGTTTGAAAGCGGTGCATTGTCTGGGACGGTTCCCCACAGTCGCTTTCTGGTGCCCATACCATATACCATTAAAGAGGTTAAACGTGATTTAAAGTTTATTTATCCATTCCGTTAGAGTTCACTTTGACGCGGTTGTTGGTCAGGTGGCTGTTAAGATAAAAACAACTTAACTTGTGCATATCCTATTTTCCCTTGTGGCTTACACGCCTACTAAATGTGTTCTAATAGACATAACAATGCCAATTATCTATTTGATAAACAATGCCAATTATCTATTTGATTTGCTTCACCACAACTGCATTAGATTGCTTAAAGGAATACTTTCTTTGACATGACCGATATGTCATGTCGAGCCACAATAGGGGTGTAATTTCTTTGAACAGATGTTACATTGTCTCACGACCTCCACGTAACAACAGTTTTCACATTTCTCCACCCTTGTGTCAAAGGGTTGAAATGGCTTAATGACATTAAATTGACTTTAATGTCTTGTTTAAAAAAGTTTTTTTTTTTTAAATTCTGCGTGTGCGTTGAAAGTTACTATCGCTCAACCCTTGACGTACGTACATACATAAGTTTTCATTGTACTGGTGGTCAAAAGTATTTGAAAATTTCGTTAGAAATACACTTTTTGCCAACGAAGAACTATAATAACTTGTTATGTGCAATGTAGTCGCTTTGCAATTCGTATACATGAAAATGTGTGTATACGTTGCTGTATTTAGTGCTCACCCATCTGTTAAGCACAAAAAGAAAACCCTCCCTCGACGTCGTCGCTTACTTGGGTGGAATAATTGAAAGATGTAACTTGGCAGCGATAACATAGTCATTTTGCCTCCTCGTCGTATGAATTTACTCTGAAATCGATGAACACTATTGTTGTTCTACATACATTCGTACATATGTGTCTTTTGGGTATTTAATTAATTGCTACTTGGTGAACGATTAGCAATCCATTTCCTATGACAATCCTTTTGGAAGAATAGATAAGATACTGTATTAGAAGGTGCTCTATGTGCAAATATGCTATGTTATTGGATTCATTCTCTGTTTTAAGAGGTTTTAATGATAAATAAAAGTCAATTTTTCATTTGTCACTTGAATTGACACTAAATTAGACATTTCTGGGGACAGACCTTGAGATGTACTTCCCGGTTAAATCTCAACAGGTTGCCCATATGCATGTACATATGTACATACTCTTATTTAAACCTCGACCTCAAGTTATGCAAGCCGAACAAGCTATTACACGTTTCAATTCTCTCATCATTTTGGCAGATGTGGTCTTTGTTTCGCGTATTTGTACTCGTCGTCGTATGCGGTTTCGTTCGATCGCTTTTGATAGTCGCCGTATTGTCGTTTTAGTCAAGGTTTGAGGATAATGGATGACGACATCAATTAATGCCAGTGGGCACGAGAAAAGTATCGTTTGTGCAGACGATTTCTCCTCTAAGGAAAATTAATTTAACGATAAATACCGAAAATACAGAGGAATAGTTTGCAATGAAAATTTTGCAAGACATTGTTTTATAAGAGGGCTGGCTAGATATAGTTGCCCGTAAGCCTTCGGGGTGCTTTAATGGTTTAAAAATTATCGAAATTTTAAGGAGCGATTTCGGACGTTGAACGTAATTTCAATACTCAACAAGTACAACATCTTCTGTCACTCTCAACCAATAGAAATCGATTGGCGACATATAAAGCACTTTGCCTAGATCGACGAACGCGAACATTTACTTCAGCGATACCAAGGGTATAAATCACATCCGTGCACCATCTTAGATATGAGTTATTAATCCGAAACCCCAAAATCATCCCTGCAATAGTGGTGAATTGCACACACAAATTCCTCTCAAATTTTCGTACTTCCTACAAAGTACTCTTCTTAGTGAGCTTATCGAATTAATCCCTTTTCATTTTACAGTCTGCCACCAAGGTTTTTTAGGTTTTGTGTTGTCATTTTCATCAGATATTCCGTTATTAATTTCAACTATAAAACAATTAAATTATTAAACTTAGATTAAATGTTAATCTTTTGTGTAAAATCATACTTTTAAAACTCTTTTGTGCTTTATAGCAGGCAGGTTAACTGAAATGTTACACTATCCGCATGCAGATGTATGAATTTCACCTCAATAGGTCTTATGTGATTTGAATAAGATTGAAATGAAATCGTGTCGTTTTAAATACATATCGTAATCCGCATTCAAACTTTTGCCACATGTGTATTTCCTAAATGTTTGTTCCTTAAACCTGCTAATACGTTGATGCTTTGTCTTTGTCTAATGTGCCATGAAACACATGGAAGTTAGATATTGGCTCTAAAGGTGTAGGTGTACTGCGAGTTTTAGAGGTCTATTGTGGTCCCTGATTTCGTGATATCGTGAATCTAATTGAGTTATCCTTCCACTTTCTTCCTTGTAGTTTTCGATTCGAGTTTCTTGGCCATGCCATGTTGCTTTCCGAACGCTATTCCTACAGTAGCATCCCTCTACTTCCTCAATCGCACTTTATCCAAACCCATGGACTACAATAAGTCACAAAACCATCAAAGTTAAGTACTCAAAAAGACTATTAAAGAGACACAAAACAATATCATGTGCGAATGTATGGGTTAAAGTTGTATACCTTTGTTCATTCAACAACGGCATCTACCCATGTATGAAGCTGGGTTTACCAGGAACAATAGAATCCATATTCAAACCCCGTACAAATGAAATCTAATCTTAAAGAGATTCCTTTTTATTGAAAATCCTTAACCACATAAACGAGTAGGTGGGTAGGGTATACGCTGAGCCTGGCGACAAGCGGTTCAGACATGTTTAACACTCTGTGTTCCCCTAGGCAACAGCCTGTTTGAATAGCTCCCCAGCTCATTCATCGTACACATGTATGTACCTGTCTTCTTCGGGGCAGACTCGATGTGTATTTATAGAAAAGGTGAACACCGAGAATAGAAGCAATATTCTCTATTGAGGAAATCAAATTCGATAAAAACGTCCAGACGAGGTATGGTTCCTGTGAACAATGTTCAGCTCAATATTGTCTTCTAAGACTTTTTTTCTTGTGATGGAGCTTTACTCTCGTAGTCTTACTTTCGCTTGTCACCCAATTAATTTTAGATTCTATTTGCATTTCGTCGCGTTATCATTGGCACAGTAGCGCACTATGATAAGACTAAGTGGATGATATTTATCAGATAATAGAGTTGTGCTCGCCCCTTCGTAGCACGTTGCTCCTTCGGTTTTATTATATCCGCATTGTGGCGACACCGAGCGTTGGTATGCAGATTTGTTTGCAAAGAGTTGAAAAGTAATTCTTTGACAAGTGTGGGCATTTTGTAATCTTTGTTGATATTTCAGTGGTTACATGTCTTTTGGGCTTACCAGTGCTTGCCAACTTGACTTTTAGAATTTAACGAGGGTTGGGTAAATGTGCAGAGGATAGGCAAAGCCAAACACATTGTCTTAGACATTGCAGATGTAATAACTTAATGAATTCAACGAAAGTTGAGAGGTTAGGCAAAGCCATAGCCATTGTCTTAGGCAGTAGAGTCGACTACAAATAGGGGTACATGTTAATTCCCAAAGCAGTCAACAGGCTTATTAGCTGGCGCGGCAGCCTGAAAGAGGTCAAGGCCCAGCTTCTCGTTGTGTTTGTGGTGAGAAATTGTTATACACGTTCCTTTTCACCTCTTAGATGCTCTCTCCCCAAAGACAGAGATTATCACCTTTATTCAATAAAATAAATGCAATTCAACCGAATGAAATGTTTTTTCTAATCCCAAAATGTCGACTAGAATTACACACACATTGCAAAGTAATTATATTCTGTGACAAGAGATTATATAATTCAGTCGTTATACATATGTATAATAATAAATTCATAACATGCTGCCAATTTACACTTTATTAGGTATGGTGTTTTGGCTTTTATGTCATTAGAGCGAAAAATTGTAACGGAAGATACTTAGTTATATGTATGTACATATATCGTACATGTGTATATACAAATTTCTTCTCCTCGTTCCTTTCCCCTAAAACGATTTGTTGTGAAGGCAAACACAGACATACTAGTAGCATGGCGGCATTGAAAATTCATTTGATCATAGACACAATTTTTTATTATTATTTTTTTTTTCTTTTTTGTTGTCTCTAAGTATACTGAACATACATAATGTAGATAGATAGAGACGTGCTCAACACGAAAGGACGCGGGAGGGAAGACAAAGAGAAAAATGGGTAGGAATAGTAAAGGCGGGTGAACAATTCTCTAAAGATACGGATATAGTGACGGGGTGCCTATGTTTAAATTTAAAACTTAATAATGAGAACAGCAGACAAAAGCGAACAAAAGCCAGAAGACTACAAGCATGTACGACTAGATATTCTTCGTTTTTTTATCTTTTTAAATCTGGTGCCTTGACCTTAAACTGAATGTCTGACATGTATAAACAAATTTAAAGTAAAAAATAATAAAAGACATTGAAAGAGGGGGAGCAAAAGGCAAGTTGATACATATTTTAATGGGTGGGGGGGGGCTTAAAATCAATGCTGGTGCTGACACCTTGCAATACATTTCCCCTTCTGGGCTCTGCTTTTTTGAATAGGATAAAGTGCAGGGGGAAGTTAGGGGACACAATATAGTCAGTCACCCTTCATGAATACATACGTACGTAGCCTTACTATGGGAACGGTTTAATTTCGGTAGAAACCCTTGCAATCACCATATAAGTAATTCCATATTAAATTGAAATTTCATAGAATCATAGCTAGGAATGAATGTGTATCGTTCGGATGAATAGTGTGAAGAGTATTGAATAGTATGAATACCGGAATCAGGACTCCCAATTGTCTTAGAAACCAGGATCGCTTTTCGTCCCAAACCGAAGAGTATTCCGATAAAACGCAAACAGAGAACATGGTTAAGGAGGTTAATGAAAACTGTATGTCGGCTTGAAGGGACTAGTTGTGCTGTGCTATGAATGGGAGTAGGTACGTTTAGCTCCCGAGGCGATCTATACATATATATATATCCTGACTCGTTGGTGGTGCAATGATTTATGTTGGAAACCATTTTCTGGATATGACCGTTGTGTATTGATCGACATGCAGAAATGGATGAACAATAGTCAAATGTTTATGGGTACCAGTGAAGAAAGGGGGGTTAACACTCGTTGAACTACTTTCTGGACCTTGTACACATTTCCACGACGTCTCATTTAAAGATGATGTCTGATGATACCATTCACAAATTTATGGATTTTATTTCCCTCGAGCCTTTTTAATTTACTCAGTGCTAGCATGCTACACTAGATCAGATGATAGTATCTAACTATCTAACGCACCGTCTATGCAGACGAGATCACAGATCACCTCTTCGTTGTTATACAGTCAGTATAAAAAGGTCCTTCATATCCTCAGGACCAACGGTTGCAAGCACAAATTAATTCTATTGTTAGTTCTCTTTGTGACTTATAGTTTCACAGCCAAACTATCTTATGCCTCAATAAACAATCTATTCTTGTACGTCATTAGTCATCAATACGTCAGCGAAAAAACGTTCGTCATATTAGGCGAACAGTAATAAACCACTTCACGCGGGCTTGAATCTTTACTAATCAAAATTTCACAAAAATCTTATCGCGTTGGTTATCATCTTTTTTTTTTTGTAGACTTGACAATCTTGTTTGGACTTACGACATACGAAGATACGCCATAACTAATTTTCACCTGTTTGCGGATAATACTTCCTTATTTGATGACATAGTCTTCTAAAACCACTGCGTCTTGAGTTGGGGAATTGAAATTTTCTGGGCGAAGATAGTCGTCTTGTCGGATGGTGATGGAGGGAGTATATGTACATAGTGTCATCGATGACGTTCTGGGTACAAAATATTTTTTGTTCGTAATCAGCCTGATGGCACATAGAATTCCTATCTTGACGACTTAGGTATTCTGTTGCTGCAATGTTGTTACGTTTGATAAATGATTTTTGTTGGTACTTTGTATCTTTGTGTGATTTTTTTTGATTTGATATTTGGTAAAGCTATCAGTTTTCCGTTGAAATACTTTATCGTATGTAGCCTGCGTTGACGAGAACTAGTTCAATTGAGAAATTTATAGATTTCACTGCATTGTATCCGGTTTTCGTTGTCCATTCGATTTAGAAAAGGTTTTCGTTTCAACCATAAACATACATACAGACATATAACTCTTGATTCGTCATAAATGTTTGGGACATTCATGATGTGAGTTAAACTCTTAAGTTAGGTTAGGTTAGATTCGGAGGGCTATTTGTTGCAAATAAGCCTGCAGTTGGAGAGCCTAAGGTCCACTGCGATTGCCTAATAAAGTCTATGATGCGCTTAGCTGTAACAGAAAGCCGATCAATATCACTGTCTGAGACTTTTCTGGCCAGGTCATTTGCTTTTTAATTTCCTTTTACGCATGTAAATGAATCCTTTCGTTGTTTTATTGACAAACATCGCACGCAGCCTGACTGTCAAGTGTTAATTAATAACAGATTAAAATAAGAATTTGAGAAATTCCGCCTATGTGCATCGGTATGAATAATAAATAGTGGTGTGATTCAGCCTAATAGCCTAAAATTAAGTATCCTGCCCACCACAGGGCAGTGTGGTTGATTACATCCGCGTAAATACTCGCCCGTTTGCAAGCGTGAGTATAAGATACTTGAGCTGCGATTGACTTTTTGCTAAAATTGAATCAACTCCCAATTTCCACCTGCGATTATTAATGTAAAAAGAGGTAGCATGAAATCCACTTAAGGAAGACCAATTAAAGAGAAAATCCAAAAGTAGCCACTTCAACACACGCTGTGGCTGGTATTCCATTTCAGTTACATAATTGTGCCACTTGATACCTACATGTGACTCTAACATACTCAATACACTTGCTCTCTCACGTTTTACTTTGAGATAAAGGATAACCGAGTGAGTGCGAATTTGAGCAGTATCCTGTGAGAAATAATGAGTAAAAATGAAACAGTACCAAAAAGAGTGGACCAGCAGGTCAAGGACTTCGCTGGATTTTACATCGAATGGACTAAATTCTTTAAGTCCACTGCATTTAGTTGTATCGTAGTACATATTTAAATTAATTTGAATTCTCAATAAAAAAGAAAGTATTTGACAACAATTTCATCAAAATGACACACAATACAAATTTGCAATTAATGATTAACCGAAAAAGGACATTCTGCCTACAATTCAGAATTGGATCTAAATGAAAACGGTTTTTTGTCTATCCACTAAATACTTGGTGTAATGCTGTGATTTTTTAACTTCATTTGCGGTATGCACGCAAATGGGGAAACATTTTTGTAATTCACGTATAGAAGACAATTGAGTAAATGCATTTATGAAGAGTGACTGTGAGTGGGTGGCGGTAAAAACTGCATTTCAATGTGAATAGATGGGATATTCAGAATCGGACACAGCACAGATCGAAAGTGAAACCTACTTCCAAATTAATTGGAATGCGAATAAGAACTGGACATGTTTCATAAAAATTGCTCATCAATCCGAACGTGTGACGCATACATACATATGACAAGCAATTCTAAATCAGAATCGGTATCTTAAAAAAAAGTTGCAAACACCCTCAGAAATCTGTTCCAAAGTAAATGGACGAACTAAAAACTATCCAGAGTTGCACTTTCTTTTCTTCTTTAAATTGCCCAATCAAAACTACTTGATGTTCTGGAACTAGACACACATGCTGGGTGAAAATTTCCCAGAAAAAATATTGAATTACAAACTCCTCCTCCCTTGGCCAGCTTGATACATCCGTAGAGAGCATTCAGTAACAGATACGAATGTGAACCGAGCATATTTAATGAAAAAAATGTCTCAATTTCAAATGTATTTCTATTTATGGGATTGATGTGGTTCTACGAAATGCATTCAGTAGATACTTGTGCATTCATACTTGTACATACATACAGAAAATTGAATGCTTCAATCAAAACCAACCTCTTCGATGGCAGGAGACAATAGTAATATACATACATATGGTATATATATGCATGTGCATACGTACTATATGGACATTTGCTACTACGGAAACTGACTGAAAACTGTAGTCATGTCACAATCTGTCATTACATTACCCATTCGTTTTGTGTCGTTTCCTGGAAATAGTTATTGAACAATTTATACAAACACTTCCCTTCTCTTGCATTGGGCGACAATCCTGTTATGAGAGTCCTTGTCTGTTTATTTGTCAATGATGTCATGATGCTTTCGACAAAAGTCATTTTCATTGTCATGCTGATGAAAGTCATTTCCATTGTAATGGTAAAAAAAATAAATAAATAGCTGGCGCGACAGCTCGGGATGAGCCAAGGGCTAACTTCTCGCAACGATTCATGTTGTGTGTGGTACATTTTTCGAATGGAAGGGACCTACAATTTATTGCCGACTCCGAACGGCGAATTGAGAAGGTCTTTCATGACAGATTATACTCCCGGAGGCTTGTCATTCCCCGACGAGAGGTGGTGCCGCGAAAAATGTTCGGTGTACCTGGCTTGGGCTTGAACCCACGCCGTTTGGTCAGCAGTCCAACACACTAACCACTGACCCACGGCGATCGGTCGAGACAATACTCCCAAGATATTGAAAGCTCTTTATTTTTTCTACCGGTTGTCCAGCGATGCTCACTTGAAATGATGAGTTCGTTCCGAGGCTGATGATCTTGATTTTGGCAGTGCTAACCTTCTGTCTCTCTCTCAACATCCGCTGCGGAAACCTGCTTGTTCGGTATCGAGGGTGTTTTCCAGTTCTTCCTTCAAGAATTATGTAGTTTAGCTATTACCTTGACTACTGCAGGCAGCACACAAATACCTCTCCAGTTTTCGCGCTGCATAAGATTATTTTCCTTGGGGAGCTTTACGATCATTCTTCCACTCATTGGGAAACCTTTCGACTTCCCACGCCTTCTATACAAGTGGGTGCAAAATTTCAGTTAAAATTTTTGGCGCTGCCGTTAAAAGTTCCGCAGGTACCGTCAAGTCCTGCCGCTTTGATGTTTTTCAATGTTTTGATCGCTGTAGTGATCTAATCCTTACTGTGCGTGTGCGGGTACTTGCTGCTCGGTCGGCTCAAATTGATTTGGGTGCAAATCACTGACGAATACACGGTTTAAAACCGTAGCAAAATGCTTCTTCCATCGTTTGAGTTGGTCCTCATCCGAAATTAGCAGAGAACTATATAGGGCTTTCACCGGGTGTTGGCTGGATCTTTGACCACCTAAAAGTTCTGTAGTGATTCTGTGGACGGTTCTCCTATCGCATCTACTTACTGCTTCTTCTGCTTCAACAAGGCGGTTGGCGTTGCAGAAATCTAAAAATCGTTCGCCATTATCATTGCGGTTGCCTAGACCGTGCTTGCCGATAACATAACAGAATCTGGCCGTTAAAATCCTGTCTCATTGTGGCTGTCAGGAACGTAGGCCTCTGCGTGCTGTTGGCGAAAGACCAGTCCCACTCCAGATTCCCGTGAGTTTTCAGATGGTTTCCTGTGTTTTTCCAGATAGTTTACAGTGTTACGCGTTGGGGATTGATACTCTCCCGCATCTAACCACCTTACTTCACTAAGCCCCAAGATTTAAAGCTCGAGAAATCTGGCGTTTTGAGATCCTTGACTTCCTGAGTCGAGGAGCGTCCTCACATTCCAAAAACCAATCTTAGTCCGCGTACAATAGTCAAAACTCGTCATCGTGTGATCAGTCCTTATCCGAGGCTTAGTGTTGGTTTCATTAACATATTTTTTCGGTATCGCGGAATGCTAATCCACTTTACCTATTCTAGAACCGCTAGACCGTTTGCAGTTGCAATTTCAGCCTACATGTATAAGGTATATACATGTAGTTACCAGGCGCCACCTAGAGGAGGTAAAGCAAGCACTTGGCTACAAATTTGATTAATGCGCTACTGGCTCAAACCTAATTTTGAGCAATCAGTAGTTTCCCGATCAATCGCAAGCCAAATCCTCATAGGATAGTTGAAGTAGCTTAAGACGTCTATTTTTCTATTTATCTGGTTTGGGCACGAACTTAAATTTCAAATGGAATGGGAAAACCAATCTCTAGTGGTTTTTTTTTCCATAAATTTGAAAGCTAGCCAATGAAAAACCTCCAAGTGTTCTCTTCTCTGACAAAGAGTCTGAGATTTTTCATCCATTCATCGTTTTTTACAAAAAAAAAAAATAAATAAATAAATAATAATTTATAATTCCCAAGGTTTGCGTGTATTGCTGCGCTCTCATTTAGCCTTCCATTTCCCTCCGTACTTATGTGCTCTTAAAACAATTGTTTTTTTCGTAATTAAACATGTGCATCTCTCACGTTGTTGTATTTTGCACGACATACCCATCATCTTACGTAGCTCCATATCAACTCAAAAAAATAAAACAAAACTTAAATTGTATTCTGTGTATGATTTAACCTTCTTTTGACGGATATAATCCTGATAAGAACTTGATATAACTCACTTTGCAGTATCTTGATAAACGCTCGTAATTTTCCTTTTTTTTCTCTTATGTTTGTGTAAGCTATACTCATGTATCTACAAGACTATCTTTATGTAGATTATGCGAATTATCAAAAAAAAAAAAAAAACAAATAGGACGATCATTTAAAATTTTGATTTCAGTAGTTAGACGCTCTTCGAAGGTTTCGGTTAAAATTTTCTCTGATGATACATTAGCCAGTCTGGTCTAGAGGGAAATAAATCGGGCTTAACATAGAAAATTGTTTTGTTCGTCTTCTGTTTGCCTTCGGCTTTTCGAGTGGATTTAGTTTTTTTTTCTTACCTTAACCCTTAAATGTGAGTATTTATGAAGTTTTAGTTTGGATTTACTTTGTAAGAATTTTGAACGCCACTAAAGAGTTGAAAAAGGAAAATTTATCTTTACATTGAACATGGCCGATAGACTAGTGTTAAGATTTTGCCTTTGAAATACTTGTAAAAACAAAGTGAAGTAAAACAAGGACGAAATACGAGTTTATTAAGCTGATACGACTATCATTTGCCTGCCATATTTTTTCTGTGCCCCATCCACAGATACGATAATTAAAAACGGAATCATATTCGAACTATCATGCAGCATATCACTGAGTCTAGTTCTACTTGTGTTTTAAAATATACTTGTGATATGTATTCCCTCACAATTTTTTTTTTTTCGTTTCAACATCGCCTTGTAAGGTTTGTGAACTTCGAGAAAAGATCAACTTTCTCACGACTCTTATCGTGATTGGTGGTTCTAGTCGAAGAGAAAGTCCCATACAGCTTTCGAATATAAAAAAATCAATTAAAAAAACTACAACCAAACCCGTGTATTCCTTTAAATTAACTTAATAAAATCTAATTTTAAAAACCCATTAGAAAATTGTTAAAATATAAACAATTTCCTTTACGATGCCTTCTAAAGCGAAATTAATCCGCCAGAGCTACAACTCAGCCGCCGCACATGCCTGTTTCACATTCCAACATTTCAGTAAAATTGTACACGACAAAGCAAAGCAAAAAAAAAAAATCGAAAGAGAACTGGAAAATGAGAAAGACAAAATCAATTTAATCATTTATTTACTTATACGCTCGGTTTTATAGCCCAACTTATGAAAAACTAAATGGTCTTCGTCGGTCATTTTGTACATGTGGCTCACGGTTAAGCCATTTTACAATGCGACTCATGCATAAAAAGAGAGAAAAGTACAATTATACGGGTATGCAGTGGGCACAGTTCTGCTACATTAGCATCCCTAATGACCAATGGAAGGGTGAACCTGCTAAGCACATGACGTCAATCCCAAAGACAAGTTACTCTGACGAAGCAACAGTCTGAAATCGGGGAAAAAAAATCAAGTCATGTCTGAGCTGAACTAATAGCATAATTCGGATAAAAATTCACATCCTCCCCCGGTAGATGCGGATGCGAATGGTAACGTGACGATTGTTAACGAAACCGATAGGCAAACAGAATTGTTGGTGCTTAGAGAGGCATTTGTCAATGTTTCAGAAAAAACAAACTTCTAAAGATACATTTTTCTGGGAAACATCGACGGAATAATTTATAAACATTGCCATCACGTGGTTCTATGTATACCCGTTTTGTTTTTTTTAATTAGATTTTTTCTCTGCTTGCAAGCAGGGTACTGTAGCCGCCGCCGCCACGATAAACGCACACACTAATTAGTGGGTGGCAGTGGTGTTTGGCTATGTTGTGGGGGTCGAAAGAATATTTGTTGACATATTCATGATTTTTTCTAGACCTTGGGTATATTGATCCATTAACTAAGAGCAATTTGAATTAGTTGGAGTAAGAGGGAGTTTTTGGAAAAATGAAGTAAAGAAAAATAAATAAAGTTTACCAATCTGCTAAGCACATGGTTATCTTTGTGTTTATTCCGTACCATGTAACAGATTTTCTCATTGGTAGCTTATTCCCAACCTGGCCCCAATAATTTAAGCAGTTCTGTTGAACTTCATTCCTAATGCAGAGAAGAAAGATGCAATTTGCTATGCAAACTTCTTCATCATGTATCAACTTTACTAATTGAAATCTCACTGGTACGTAAAGGGCCTCATTTACGACACAAACATAACAACACAATAGATAGAGATTGACTGATATCGACTTAGAGGGATTCCGACTTATAGGATGACGTTTTCATGGAAATCGGAAGGGAAAACAAAAATAGGGTGAACAAATTCGAGTTAGAGGGAGTTGGACTTAGACGGATGCGACTTTATTTGCAGATCAGTGCTTTCAAATCAAATATTCACAGGACAGACGCACTCCTTGCACTTCTTGTGTCTTTTTATGCAAACTATTCACAATTTGACGGAAATGACATACATATGTCTGTATGTATGTGTATGTAATGAGTACCTGTAACAACTTTTTTGGAAGAAGAAAAAACTTGTTTAAAGAACACACCAGCTCCCATACACTTCCCTGCACCGGCTTCCGAAACCTGAGGATGGGGGAGGAAATAATTATTTCAAATTAGGAACCCTTTTGAACCCTTCAACGAAATCCGGAGCACAGATGTTCTTTTTTATTTGCCTCAGCCACTTGGTAGTACCACTTGGTAGCAAATCTTTGTAAAAATAATTTTTTCGTCAATCATTCTCGGAAAAATGTATCTTTAGCCGAGAACGTGTGACAAATCTAATTTCTCAGATGTATTCTACTTTTCTGCTTTCCCTCCCCTCAATCACCCACCTGCAACCCCTCAGTCTTCTTTGTGTCAGCGTGTTGCCATGGACTTCGAGTGCGTATTTGTCTTTTGTGGTCCACAAAAGACAAAAAAATTATATTTACAACTTGATTCAGGTTTTCATAATTCTGTCTTTTATCTTCTTGATTTTTTCCCCTAATTTTTGGTTCTGAGCGTATGAACAATTGATTGCGTCATTGAATATTAAAATTGACGTTATAATAACGGAGATATTAAAGCTTGATTCAACCAATACCGGGCATATGGTAGTTTTATCCGGACGCCGTGGCTCAGTGGTTAGTGCATTGGACTGCTGTGCCGAACATTTTTCGCGGCACCACCTCTCGTCGGAGAATCACAAGCTTCCGGGAGCATAATCTGTCATGAAAAGAGCTTCTCAATTCGCCATTCGGAGTCGGCAATAAATTGTAGATCCCTTCCATTCGTGCGAAAAATGTAACACGCACAACATGAATGGTTGGGAGAAGCTAGGCCTTGGCTCATCCTGAGCTGTCGCGCCATCTATTTTTAGTTGATTACAAAATACTGTTATGCCTTGCTAATCCGAATCACCTTTAATCCGAATACCGCGCTAATCAGAATCAACCTTTTCCTCCTATTATATCGAGCCATAACCACACGATTTTGATTACAATGGTTTTCCGTCGTTCGAGACAATACTGTGCATGCGGGTTAACATCTATCAAGGAGGTCTATTGCGTAGATTGAGAATTTTTATACATTTTCGGTGCAATCAGTTGCAAATGATGAACAAAATGTGTATAGGAATCCCATAAGCAGATCTTTGTGCAACCTTGTCCAATTGTTTTTTTTTTTTTTTCCTTAAGACAAATCCTGAGAACGCCCAATGAATTTCGTACATTTATGGTGTAACACCATGGATTAGGCTGTGATGCTTCCAATTCCGCTGTCTAAATTGGGTTGTCCCACGTAAGCAAACAGGGTGTAGAAAATTCTGTATGCATCAAACACTTGCTTAGATTGACAGAAATACTTCTGAACCATCAAGGAACTCATTTTTGTTCACTCTCAAGGACTTCTGCTGTTGACTCATATGTTTGTTCGTAAAAATAGAGACCAACCACAAATTCTTTATAAACATTCTCGTACTGATAAAGTAATCTCGTGCGCTCTGCGGAACATGAAATCTTTAATAATCGTCGCATTATATTTGCTCTGCCGCATGATAAGTTTGCTACTTCACTTTCATACAATGACAACATGACACACATATGTACATTTATATGCCCGCTGATCTCAGGCTTATACCTGCCAAAAAATATCTATAAAACTGGATTTGATGAAGAGGAGGGACATTTTGATTGGAATGCACTTTTTTTTTAACCTCAAATCACAATATGACTCACACTCCTTTGGGTTGTGCAACTGATTGCTATTATCATCGAGTCTCATTCGTTCGTTTCAACATAATATAGATACACACAAAAACATCCAAACAGAATGACGTTTCTTTTGGCGTGTAAACAAATATTTTCGTTCAACCAAACATGACAAATAGACTTGGCCAGATTAAAATCAAGCGTCCTAAAGTTGTTTTCTATATTTTTCGTGTGCACATTATGAACAGAGTCAACAGCGCAACCAAAACCAGTCAGTCACTCAATTACTTCGTCACAAATTTGATAGATAGGGGTGGGTAGGCGATAGGTAGTGTGATTGGATGATTACTGCTGCTACCGGTATGAGGTGGTTGGGAGTGCACTTGTATCTTTTTGGTGTATCGATTACTAGGGTCAGTTTTATGTATATTGGTTCACCATGCTCTCTTTTCTCCTTGTGAATTGTAATTAGCAGAATTACAGTTGTCTACCATTATGTCATATGGGCGAGGATATTATGTTTGTAAGACACAGATAGAATTGATTATAAAATGATGGAGTTTATAACTTTCCGCGGGGGGCGGCGCCGACACATTTGTTTACTTTTGTTGGTAGCATTCTGTGTTTGGATAAGGACGTAATAAATTTACTTGAAATTATCCTAAAGTACATAAATAAAATGATTTGTTTAAGACTTAAGAGAGTGATTTTTCGCCCAGGTTACTTTATGAAAGGGCAGCTAATTAATTCTACGGTTTCGAAGTTTTTTTTTTAAAAAAAGTTTGTTCGACACTATCTCTATTTATTGACTTTATTACTATGGCTATGATTTAAAGACTTACAGACCCTGCTGGCTAGAGCCATAAGGCTGATGAAATATTGTATGCGACGCTGGGGAGACCGATGAGAAACCGATGACCGGGTGAGAAGATCTCCTCTCTTGTTTCGAAACTGTTCGGAGTGTAGATACATACCTAGATCCCTTTAATCGCTTCGCAAAAAATAGTACACACAACATTAATGGTTGCAAAAAACTAGAACTTAGTTTTCTATCGACTGTGTTGTCAAATTTTAAAATGGCCTTAGATCAGTCGATTTTCTCTGCAAATGTTTGTGCTTATTTTCGTATTTTCAGCACAGTGAATCATAACAAATTCGTTTGCTAACTTGTCCGCATAGAAAATTGTCATTATTTTTGTCGATATCTGTTGCTTGAGCTCATGTTTCACCCTAACCTAGCCCCGTAATTAGAAAGTTAGTAAGTCTTCATACCTATCCTGTTTTTAGTGAGTTACGCCAAACCCTTTTTCAAACTTGTCTGGGTGGCTGTTTCTTTTATTTCTTGAAGTTTTGGCTCTCAACCAAAATAATGTGCCCCATTCCGATAAGTCAGAACTCGTTACTTTTAAATAGCAATTCTTTCTCCAACCAGCCCTCAATATCTGCGTCCAACAACCTTTTTCAATATCGCCTGACATTTGTCATCCACTACAAATACATTTTCCATCCCCGAAAATTCACTCTGAAAACATGTGTATTCAATCACAAAAATGTCTGAAAACTTTCAAAAAATCCATGTGTTTTACCTTTAAAACATGTGCACGCAAAACATAAGGGTTAAACGGACACCACTCGCAGTCTCAATTGTACTGAAATCCGCTCTGTTTTTGGTGGAAAATCTAACTCGAGTAACAACTCTGAACAGCAAAGCAAACCACCACCATGAGCTTCATCATAAGGGTAACGTCAATTTGATACGAATACGATACGTCCCCGAGTAACTTTTCAGTCTAATAATACTCACTCACCCGCGCTTTTCTCTTGAGTACACCACAGCCAAACAATGAATAAAACCCGCTCCAATCCAATGAGAGTAAATCCTGAGTAATAGAGCACATCGCCTGAGAAATAGACTGCGCCAACTGAGTCCGAGTGTAAATTCCTCAACTGAGTAACTTTTGCCAGAAACACCTTGAATGTATGGCTCATCGAAACACTAGAATCACAATTCAGTACTTGTTTGGTGTATGTGTTTGCCGGGCGCGATATTATTCGACACTTGGCTAGCGACAGCGACACATAATCAATTTCAAGGTGTGAATGCTCGAAAGCATTTCGAATTTCGATAGTTTGGTGGAAAGAGTGTGTTAGCGTGGTCATGCGGTACGCATAGTGTAACCGAAAACGTGAGATACAAGTGTAGAGTGAAAGTGCTATGTTGCACTAAGCTACTCGCTTATAGCAATAAATATCTTCACACACTACTATACACGAACGGTACGATATCGGTCATATAATCGAAACCCGAAAACTCGAAATAATTTTTAAAAAATAAAAAACAATAAACGCCACTCTCAGCAGAGACGACTCAGACAGAATTGGGAAATAATAATCAAAAAACCCCAACAAAAAATACGCTGGGATATTTTTAATTATTCCGTTCCGTTTATATAGTTTTTCTCTTTTTTTTTTCTTCTTTAATTCCCTTTCTTTTTCTATCTGTTCTCGTTCGGGCCGTCGGCTGTGCACGATTACACAGAGGAAAGCGACGGCAAACTATAAAGCAAAAAAAAAAAAAATCCCAAGGTAGTGTTGGTTAAAAATCAAAAGCAAATCATTTTTTAAAAATGCTTAGAAAAAAATTTCTTTTTGTAAATTTATTTAATTTACCTCATCGGTTGCTGTTGTCTGTTGTAAAAGCTGAACTTCTTATCAAAATATTATCGTGCCACAAACAACAGAACAGCACACTCATTTCTATTTGAAGATCTGTTTTTTCTGTTAAAAGTGGTTTAGAAAGTTGTTAGTGTGCTTAAAATACATTTTTGTAGTCTCGTTTACATGCCAAAAAAGATTAAACAAAATGTATACCTACTAGCTTCACAACTGTTTGATTTGTACTTGAGGTACTATTAAAGATTTATGTAACTATTATAACGCATGAGGCTACAGTCTTAACCGGGATAAGGTTGTTAACAGTTGGCAAGGTTTCCATAATAAAAAAAAACAAATTACCGCAAAGCTTTTTGTTTTTCTTTATTACATTTTTTTCAAACGAATAGAGAGATATGTACATAGTCTGCGAAATAGGTGAAATGTTTTCAGTTTGTACGATCAGCAATGGGTCACCTTGTTCTAAACAATTATTCCCTTACACGTTTTTAATTGAATGAATAATGAACGTTTCTTTTTTAATTTTTGCGCCGTTGAAAAATTTAATTTTACTAAACAAAAATCTCCTCTTCACAAAATTTGCACTGAATAGAGGGAATCTAACTCAGCTTAACCCCTTGAGCGCGAGTGGATTGTAAAAAAAAATTAATTTCTATGTATACAAAGTATAAACAGTCGAATAGAGATGCCATTAATCGACCATCGGTCGATTTAGCAGATTTTTCTGTTTTCTTGGAGAGTTATATTCTGTTTCGCTTCGATTGGGGTCTCCATGGTTTTCCTTTGATAAAATTTTGGGCAGTGCGCCCTGGAAGTGAAGGTTCAATTTCGTTATCCAAGTTACTTCAATGTCTGCAAAAGATTTGAAACAGTAGTGTCTATGGGTAAACACTACATGCTTCAGTGTCTGAAGAACGAGGGAACGCTTTTGTTTCTCGCAACAAATTTTGTATGGATGCTTGTGAATAATAGCTCTCCGATACACTTTAGCCATCGCTGCCTCTTTCTTTCTGGAAATCTTACATGTTGTTCATTTTCACACGCCTATTTGTTGTGACTTTTTCTTACGTTTTTTTTTAAGTTTTTCATTTTAGCTGTTCAACTTATAAGATTCCCAGAATAGACGTTCAAGTGGGATGTCCTTATGTATGTTCATACATTTTTTTGCTGTGTCAATTATAAGACGATTACAAGTCCTTATGTTTTTACCTACATCTAAATGAGTCGCTTCCCCCAATCAATTACATTTACAACATATTTTTTTTCGATTCAAACAAATTCCCAACGACGAAAAAAAATTAAACGTTTTGTTCTTCCTATTTGTTTTGTGTCCTTTTCTATACATATATTGTACAAGTGTACACCCACAAGCTAACATTAATCTTTTCAATTTTTAGGAAGAAAAAAAAAAACGCAAAACAAAAAGACAGGTCTTGTTTTCGTGGGAGCGTTTTATTAAAGTTCATGCTTATAAAGGTACACATAACACACCAAGTTGTTGCTTCTGCGAGTCACATGTCCTGACAATTTAAAATAGTAATAGACGAAGCGTTCGTTGTTCAATCCACAATCATGTTTCACATTTTCATTTTTAATTATTTTTTTTCCAATCAAGAAGGGAACAATCATAAATTTTGGATCATAAAAAAAGTTTTGTCGTGTGCAGCCGTTCGTTTCGAGATAAATGAGAAACGTGTCATTGGTCCTCGACGCAATCGAATAATTAATTCCTTTTTTTGAACAAACAACAGTGCAGATACTCAGTTAACGAAAAGATTACCTTTTTCCGATGTTGTTCATTTTCCCTTTTGTGTTTTTCTGTAGAATAACTGTTTTTTTCGTTTTGTATCCCTTTTTGAATTAAGTGAACCAGCTACCTGTTAACCGGCAACATCCTCATCAACTAAAACCTTTTGAATAGGGGATGAATAGCCAGATACATAGATATGTACGTGTACTTCTCTCTGCAAAAATGTATGTACATATTTACATATGTACCTATCTATATAAAAAAATATGATATATGAATGAATAGATTAAATATCTCTATGTGCAGGATGCTCAACAAAAGTTATTAAGTTTCTGGCGCCGACTTACATATGACAATATAAAGTTTTGTTAAATTATTCGATTACTTGGAACTTAGCTACGTATGTATGTTTGATGAGCTGGTAGTAAACTTTAAAAAGTTTTGCAATATTGCGTCAGACCCATACATATCATATCTATCATATTTTTTCTTATTGACTTTCCCATAAAATCACGGTATAACTTCATACAACTGTGCATCTCATTAAGACCGCAGTGTCATTGAATTGAATTTCAATTTACCTACCCAGTGGCACGGAGAGTGTCTTGCAATATTTTTCGGCTCTGTCTCCTTTGAATTTAACCAGAGTCAATTGTGGCTAAATCCTTCCATTGTCACATTAAGGACGTAAGTTGCAATTCAAAGAAATTTCTATGGGAATTAATTTTAAGCTTTTTAGCTTGTTTCCCTTTGACGTTTTAGAAGACGTTTGATTGACTTCTGTTAGAGACAATAAAATATCATTGAATTATTGGGAAAGCAAAATATTTCCTTTACTTCGATAGACTTGGAGCCGGATTATACTTTCAATGATCGAACGATTCATTGGGATGACAGGTTGCATGTAAAAAACATACTGGGTCACTGATGGTGTCATCTCAGTAAGCGGGAATTTCAATCACATAGTTTTTAGTGTGAATTTTGATTGTTGTTCGGTGATAACGATTCGAGTATTATAATCTATATTAAGGTACATCTCAAAGTAGATTCCCTTATGGACTACGGAGTCTTCTTCCTGTGTGGAGACATTGCGGGAAAGTAATCCTCGCGGAACGACTTGGGTTACCACAAAACGACAACGGTGACTCTCAAGCAGCTGCTCCTCCTATTCTTATGAGTTCTCCCTATTTGATGTGGTGACTAGGTCTAGCTAGGATGATTATCTCTTGCTTTCGCAGCTTTCAATTACTCTCGGTTATTGTTTCATAAGATTCGATTAGTGGTAACTTAAAAAAAAAAAAAGTTTTTTGAGCCTAAAGCACTCAAGTCTCTTTGTAATAAAACTCTTAGCCCTAAAGCCCAAGCTATTCGAATATTAAACTCGTTATTTAAAAGAAGACTACGTACGTATTTCACGGTACTTACGGTTGATTTTCTTACAAAAAAAAATCACATATGTACATACATATGACTAACTAGACATACAAAAGGAAACGATAGGTACATAACAAAATAAAGTTTAAAACATTACAAACATTTTCATCGTTCCGCCGTCTTTTGAAAGTTGAAAGTTAAAAGTTCAATTTTCTTCCTATTGGTTGTAACAGGTGACTACTAGAAAGAGAGTGTACTCTATCTGTGCAATTGTTTAGTGGAATTTCTTTTTCCAAATAAAAATGTTTCTCGAACGAAAATTTACGATTACACGTATGTATTTATGTATCGTTAAAAAGAAACATTCAAAGTGAACAGCACATCGCACAGCAAGCTTCACATTGTGTGGGAGCGCGCGCGGAAAAAAAATACAAGAACCAAGTAAAAGAACCAAAGTAGCAATTTCAATTCATAGTCAAAAATATAATTGAGATGAAGGAAAAATAGAATCTCAGAACAAAACAAAGAACAATTTTTTTTATGTGGCTCGGGGAAGTGAATTCTTTTTCTTCTTTTACAATACATGTTCCCCGTGGTGGTCTTGTATTTTATGGTATTTTTGGAAATTTTTTAGATAAAAAAGAAAAATACAAATTTAAAAACCAAATAGGTGAATTTATTTAATATCGAATTAATGTTTTGTATATTGCCCAAGGCACATACGTTACCTTTAGAAGCTGTCTAGAGAGGGATTGATTTATGATGTCTGGATTTTTGGTTTTTTTCTTTTTTTGCTTTGGTTTCAAGTTTCAATTCAAAAAAAGTCCTTGCGTACAGTGAATTTAATACTTATTAATAAGTTTTTTTTTTCATATTTCTTAAATAACAAAAAATCTTAAGCTGTGTGTTAGTGAGAAAATATAGTGAAAAAAATTCTGTGAAAAAAAAAAAAAATATAAAAATCCTACAACTAGCTGAATAAACATTTTTCTCTGCCCAACCAACTGAACTGAGGTGAGTTTGGATGGTATTTTATTCTTATGTATACAAATATTTACATGTATATGTTTATGTGTCTCGGGTTTTAGACTAAACCACGGTTTTAAGATAAACCATGCCAGCAATGCTGTGAATTTTATTTATTCACTAGAACCGTCAATCTGAGCAAAATTGTAGGCAAGCATAGGTTCGAAAACTTATTGCAGTCACAACAAGCAGTAGATATTTCCATCTTCCTTAATTCTACAAGGCTTGAATTGATCTCAGATTTGGTGCTTATGATAGCAGAGTGACAGAAGCCAATAGATCTTTTTCCCATTCTTTCATAATTAGATTCAATCCAAATGTCCTTGGACATGACACTATCAATCTTCCACGACTCGTTGCTTTTTCTTTGCTTCGAACAGTGGTTCAGTCTTTTCAAGCTTTAGTATTCTACGACTCGTACGAAAAGGAGCTTTACCCCCGTTAAAAGCCATGATATATGCACTAAAGATTCTTGTACCCATTTACATTACCTTAATGAGAACCAATGTATTAAACACCTTTTTTGGCTCAAGAGTTCTGATATAAATTGACCTTGGAAGCAACCTACATACACACATAACTTTTATTATTGTTAAAACTCGAAATTTGATTAGGTCTTTATTTTTTGCGGCGCGACCTACCACATTCAAAGGCAAACTTTTTGACAAAATTTGTTGAAGCCATTTCTACCTTATCTCTCATGCCTTTGAAAGCAAGAGCCGGTGGTGATTCCGTTGGCATTCACGAATCATAGAAATAAAACTGTCATCAACCGTCTAGAGCGCCTAGATAACTTCCATTTCGTTTGTGTTCCGAATAACTACTTAACTTGTGACTTAATTTTTTAAGAGTGGGCTTGGTTTTCGTTATCAATTATCTCCTGTGCTAGATTGTATGATTGCAATTGCAAGGCAGTATAGTTAATCAGCGCCGTCGAAACCAACATTCCGATGTTTTTCATATAATATAATTATATTCGGTTCTGTCGATTGCAGATAATATAAATATATAATTGGCACGACAGACTCTAGAGGGCCAAGGTCTAGCTTTTTTACGAAGCATATTGTTTGATTTGGCGCGAGAGATCTTAAAATAAGCTTATTGTTATATTTAAAATTATAAGCAAGCTACTCTCTTACTATTATTTAAAGTCTAGTTTATAATTAGCTTCTAAGGCCCTCGGCTTTCTTGGTTTCGCCCTTCGAGATCGTTTTTCCGCGTTAATTTTTCGTACAGTAGCAAACCAAAATATTTGACGCTATCTCTCAGTTCAGAATACCTGAGTAACAATCTCTGCCATTCTTTCGGAAGTTTTGCCTTGAAAATCGGTAATAAAAATAGTAAACCTGTTGGCATTAACTTTAATCAGTATCTACTTAACATATAAGATGCTTTTCTGACAGCTGCGTATCATGGATACTTTTAACTTCGCAGCCGGTTTGAACAACTTGGGACTGTCAGAATATCCACTACGTTATCATTATTCTTAATGAAATGCTTGTTTAGAAAAGAAAACTCTCTATGACATAACCTTGTCGTTTCAGATTCTTTTGCTTTCATTGAAAGATCTGAAGATCTCATAAAGACCAAAATATACGTGCTAATTTTCATTTAGCTCAACCTGAAAATGTTATTTTTAACTCCCCACTAAAGCCACATATCCCCCGCGCGATTTTTTTTTTTCGTATGGATTTGTGTTTTGTTTTGTTAATTTAGTGACTGAACACAAAAAAGTTGAATCAAAATGCAGATAATAAAACCTTTGACTTTAAATAATTAAATTATTATAATATCACCGAAAAAAGAGAAGAGAAATTCCTCTTCGACTCTGTCATAAAAGCTAAATATTCTCCATTAGTTTGAAATTCATTTTGTGTAGGTTTATCGCTTCAATACACAACTAAATGAAACCGAGTTAAATTTTGGTTCAAAAAGAGACTGGTTTAGACTGGTAATCACATCATAACCTATGACTAAGTCATAGTCCATTTTTTTTCTGAAGAAAGATTGACATAGTCACCCACCAAAGGGTAATAACATTCCAACTGCACAATATGACGTCAATATTTAAATTGTCGCTATTTGCAGCGTTTAGCTGTTTTAATTGGAATTCAAAGCGATGTCATCATTATCACCCAACAATAAACAATAACTCATTGTACGAGTTCGAGTAAACGAGTAGAGTATTTTTGTGCCTTTTCAATTCAAATGTATGCAAATGCTCGTTTGTATCTCTCGCTGACTGTGACTAGACGAATGACCCGTAGATGTTAGACTTGTGCCTTGTAAAATGAAACACAAATTACGGCCGGGGGGTGATGATGAAGTATTCTTCCCGCATTTGTTTTTACTCACTGACTCATTTGGTAGTCATCTGCTAAGTTAGATCACCAATTTGAAAAAAAAAAAAAAATAATAAACCACTCTATTTGGGTGGCGTTTGATGAGAAGCGAACACAACTATGTTCTAGATACATTTACCTTTTATATCCTCAGATACGTGATAATAGGAGAGATTCCTTTGACATGGTGCATGTGTGCTAATCATACTGTAATGGTGTTAATTGAAAAAAGCCAAAACAAATGGTGTTAATAGGCACACATTTTGTAGCGAAAAACCTTACTCGCACATGCCTCACATGTCGGCCAGGAATGTGTCTTATTAATTCGGGGAATGATGGTTACTTTGATATTTCTTAAAAAATTATATTTATTTGCGATCTCTTACCCTTGTTCCTCGTCACTGCTGAGTTCTCTCTGAAAACCATCGTGACAAATTAGAAACCAGAAGACTAATATTTTTTACTTCCCACCTTTGGTAAGGGAAGTATTGTAATCGGTCCGATCAAAATGTTTCGAGATATGAACAGGGCTTGACATCACTATACACTAGAAATCGTTTGCACCTATTTTCGAAATGATGTCTGTGTGTGTGTGTGTGTCTTGTAATCGGTCCGATTAAAATGTTTCGAGATATGAACAGGACTTGACATCACTATACACTAGAAATCGTTTGCACCTGTTTTCGAAATGATGTCTGTGTGTGTGTGTGTGTGTGTGTGTGTGACAATATCTTCCGCCTTCGATATCTAGAGAACGAAACAACGTAGGATCATGCGGTTTTTTCGTTTTATTTGTCAGCGTAAAACTTAGAGCTGATAAGTTTTGAGCACAATCGGTCCAGCAGATGCTGAGGAAATTTAAGAAACATTTTTTTTTTCGAGTTCGCGCAACAACTCTTTGTGGAACAATATTAAACAGTGTGTCTTCGAATTTTCCGCTCTCTATGCATGTTTTCTTTGATTATTAAATAAATAACAATATCACTGTTTTTGATATAACATAATATGAGGTGGGAAGTATAGGACTGGCTCCCCAGTCGAATTTTTTTGTTTCTACTGCACCCACTAATAGTCATTGGCTGAAATGACTAAACATAGAATTCAACGTTTTTTTTTTTCATTGACGTGTTGTAGGAGTCCTTTTGCAGACTCATACACTTGCACGCGATGTTTTTCTTTTTTGGTTTAATAGTTTCAAAGTTAAACTAGAGAGAGTCCTTAACAAAAATGCTTTTCGTTGGCTAATAGCTCACCGCATTTCATTCCCTTTTCGTAGTTCATGTTGGTTTGGCGTGACTAAAACCATTTCCATTTTTGCGACGTTATACCGTATGTACATATGTATACTCTAAAACAAGGAACGACTCTGTCTGAATAGTTCCATTAGGTATGTCACCATTAGAATACTCATGTGAAGTGTTTGGAAGAATCCTGACATCTTGTTTTAAAACTCCGTAAATTATTCCAAGAACGTGTCAGAAGTGGACTCAGAAAGAGAGTCTCGATTGCGAATTGTCGGTTAGAAAGAAAAACAAAAGACTTGATTTAATCAGTTGTATTCCGAGAATTGGTGATACGCGTCGGAAGTGGGGATTTTTAACCTTAAGTCTGTTTCAGAGAAAAAAAGGATGTATTTTCATTTTAGTATACTTTTTGTGTATTTGTTTCGGATTTCTATGTTTGCTGCCTACAAATCGGTGGAAAGTTTTTGTGTTTCCTTAGGTAAAATGTTATCTTGGAATCTTCCAATAAAACCTAAAGGATTCCATATCGGCTTTTAAGCTAATCAATTTTTATTGAAAAAAAAATGAGCCGTTTTTGCAGACTACTGATTCATCAATAATCTTTTATCTGAATTCTTATAGAGGACCTCATACTATGCATTAGGTTAGGAAAGGTGGCTGACCCCTAGCAGGGCAAGTGCCTCTTCGTCTCTACAGTTTCTGCAAAAATCGTTGGAAGGAACTCCCGATCTGAGTGCATGTCTGCTTATCAAGCGGTGACCGATGAGGACCTCTATTAGGAAACCTAAAATTTTCCGGTTAATGGATATAAGTTTTTTAGTTTTTTTTTTAATCCAGGTTGGGTCAGATTTGTTTTGACAGGAAACAAGTGCTGGCAACTGTCAACCTTCAGATTGGGGAGTGCAGCGGATATTGCCTCTGTTTTGAAGTTATTGAAAGCTCCCTCAATATCGAGAAAAAATATCATCGCTATGCAAATATATCATAGCTATGCAAATATCCCTTAATGGTTACTCTACCGATTTCCCCTTATATTACGCATGTTGGGAGTTCGATAAGATATTATTTTCTATATTAGACAAATCAATCAGTCTTTCTAAGAAAGAAGGGAGGATAAGCTAATTATACGGAACTTTTTGGGGGAAGTGTGTGAGGTCTTACCGACTTTCGGTATGAAGATCATTTTAAATCTGTTCCAAGTTCTAGTGGTGTAGCCAAAGGTTAAACAGCTTTTAAATATCAGAGATAACCGGGGGTTTAGTATAGCCAAACCTTGCTAAAGTTCCACTGGAACTATTCCATATTTGGAGGCCTACGTACTGCCTACAGCTAGTATATCTCGGAAGAATTTTGTGTATTTTTTACAGGTCTGCTGTGCGCTTAATAGTCATGAAACTTTCTTGTGCCACTCCCGACGGGTCTTATAAAATACAATGCACATATACCTGGTGTTACATACTTGATCGTACTAAGTACAGTTTTATTGAATCTGATTAACTAAACATTTCACGTGCGTTGATGTCATTTTAGGAATTCACTCAATCCGCACACAGTTTTGAACATCGAACTCTAAAGTAGCTACAAACACAAACACGCGCTTTAGTTGTTTTTTGCAGTTAACCTGTATTCAGTCGGAGACGGGCTCTACCTGATGTAATGAGTGGAAAAATAGTCAAACAGGATACTTGTTTGTTTGTTTATATGTATTATGCTTGAAGTATATTTGTTTCTTGAAGTTTGTACAAAGTCAAGTGTGTGTGTTGTGTGCACATATACGTATATAAATATTTTGTTGTATGCTTGGATCTAATTTTTCTAAGCAAGAAATAACGTTATACGACTTCGCACTTATTTGAGGCAGCAATTACTTGGTGTACCCCTCTACCTGTTTATTTGATGAAGACAACGTTAAAGATTTCGATTAATGGAATTTTGCGTACTTGTACGATTTTTTGTTCAATTGATTTGTATTGTGATACACACACCACAGGGGGAGAAAGGCGCTTTTCCCTTCTACCATTTTAATTTGTGAAGGAATTCCTTTCTTCCACCGTCCGTCTCATTGGCAATTAATCGAGGGAAAAAATTAAAACGTGGTGAATTTCATCTTGAAGTCTCACATTTAAGAGTCTTGAGCTTTATTGTGTGTAAGTGGTGTGGTGGAAACCCCAATTAAAATTATTCACATCGAAGTGGTCAAGGTAGGGTACCCCACACTTACGACTTTAGGGGGTATCCACACGAAAGTTGAAATAGTTTTCTCCGATTGAAATAATAAAAAAAAAAAGAATATATAGTTCGATAATGGCATGGTTACACGCTACAAAAGGGTGGTCAGACTTGGTTCAAAGGTAAGAGCAGAACAAATAGTCACGATTCGATACCGAGCTTGGAAGAACAGAAAATTATATAAATGTAGAGTTGTTAAAAACGAGTCAATTGCTAAGGATAGTCTTTACATTCATCGCGCTTCTGTCACTGCCCATGAAACCCTTGAATCCATATTGAAAACCTTGACATAGTTTCTTTCGACAGATAAAGTTTAACTAGGTTGAGTCATATCATTTGGGAGAAATTGGACACAGTCAAAAGCACCAGCTGTTGTCCACCCCAGTCGTAAGGCGCTGCCAGTAGAATTGTGAGGCGAAGAGGCTTTTAAGGGAATGGCTGTTTGAAAGGTAATGTCTAATGCTGCGGAGGGAGTTTGTTGCTAATGCGCATGCATGCGAATATTGAAGGTGTACGGCGTTTTCAAAAGCCTACCATCAGGTTCAGAGATCTCATACTCATCGGTAATAATGTCAAGTCTGTCTGCATTTCATACATTCAAACTAAATTCATTCGCTTGATGTCCAAACATATTTGGCGCGCACTATTATTGCGGTCAGTTCCTTTTTAAGATAAATCTCCAAACGGAACTGTTATGTGACGTTCAACTAATACTTATTGTTGTTCTGCCTTTTTGCGATAACGAGTTTTCAATTTACAAACTGGAACGAAAATATGTATCACACACGCACACCTTATGTAGTTTGGTAAGAGTTTCCCATTTCGATTGCCACACGTTGGCGATGGAAGAAGTTGTTATAGCATTTTATTATAAAAACCGCTTCAGGTGTAATCGTTTCAGCCCATTCCCCCTCTTTTATTTTCAAATGCGAATGAACTAAGGTATGTGGGACTGCCCTATTATATCCCTGTGTAGGAATTACTCACTTTATACGACTTTGTTTGGTTTCCTTTTTTTCTCTACATAAACACACATTTCTCATATAAATCTGTACGCGCGTTCCTATTTCTATTTTTTTTTTTTTACATAAGTACACTTAAATCTTATCCACACTATCTATTTTGTTTATTTATTTATGTAGTTGTTTTATTTTTAGTCTTTCTATACAACAAACAAAAGACGCTTTGCTTGTAAATATAAAAAAAAAAATTGGAACAAGCAAGCGAGTTTTTTTTTATCTTAAGTTTGAAATATAAAACATTGCTTTTATTAACAGAGACATGCCCTTGTAACACTAGACTTAAAGCAACATCGTACTAATCTGTGGCGTTGGAGCACCCAGTTTAGATCCTCAATAAGGATCGTTTAGATCTTTTTACTGAATTTCTCTTAGATTTCCACTGAGGTCCGCTTGATATCGGGAGCCCATTTGTCAGGATGTTTTTCGGTATTTTTCTGTTTTCTTGGTGTCGTAGCACGGATCCTTTTTGTGACGACAAAGAATACGTAAAGGAATAATAACACAAATTGTTTCACCCCTAGAAGTTGCTAAAAAAAAACATCGTCTGACATCTACAGTGTGATTTGATCAGGTTTTTTTTTCGCATTCTTAAGTGCAATTGTGTTTACACATTTATTATACATGATTTCATCGTTCAATAAATTTCCATTGTTTTAGAATGAATACCTCACATTCATCGCATCAAGTCTTATTAGACAGTTTCCGCTTAATCGATTTAACATCTTTTTCTTCCTAAACATTTATGTACGACCTTATTATTCTGCGGTTAATGTAGAACTACCCTATTATATGCGTATTCATTGTTCCGTTACCTTGTTGAATTGTATATTTAAGCAAAAGAATTGGAATTCAAAATAAATTACGAATGAATAGCGTTACTTCTTTCTCTTTTTTTTTTTTTTGTGAAGAGATTAAAATAACCACCTTTTGGTAGATCAGCTGCGAGTATTTCCATCCTTCAGAGCTTCTAACTGAGTTTACCTTTTTGAACCTTGACGTGGCTGTTAAGCATTCCTTTTTAAGACTTAAGTTTTTCGGTTCGATGGGATTGAAATAAAATTTAAATCTTAACAAACCTGAGTCGATTATATTTCCCCTGCGGTTTTTGTAACTACTTACCATAGGAGGATGTTGATCGTTTTGTTGGCCTTTAACTGCCGGCTTTCGGTGTTGTCTTTGAAAAACATTTTCAGATTCGTCGAATTGAATTCAGCAAGTTAAACCGCCTCACAGCAATTAATGTATGCATTCTAGGAGAAAGTAAACAAAAAAATCCAATGAAATTTGATTTCTCATAACTCAGATTTTTATGATTCACACTTAAACATAGTAAGACAATAAATCCGACATGGTTATCAAATAAATGCAAATCAAAACAATTCCAATTTTTCACAAAAAGTTTCCAAAAATATTTTGAGCAAAAAAAATATGTGCAATTATTCAACCTTCAAAAACGAAAAAAAAATTCGCTTGTAAATTTAATAGGTACAAATCGTACATCCATACACATACTTTGCCATTCATAAACATGCGAAACTAGTAGATACTGTAAGGACAGAACAAATACAATCCGTTTTGGAATGCATTTGCAATCAATTTGAATTCATTGATGTGTACCACACTATTTTGCTTGTACATCATTGAATCGAAGGAAAAAAAAATTATTTGAAAAATTTATCTTGATATCTCAATGTAAAATTCAAAATATCTCGTGTAAGTATTATCTCAAAATGAAGTAGATTTTCTATTCTTTGACCACGAGGCTAGAGTATTATTTTGGCATCTGGCGAGAGAACAAATAAAAATCGTAAAAATTCAATAAACGCAACGAATGAGAAAGACGAGCAACGCGCATGGAAATCGCTAGTAGCATCAGCCAACAGACAGTATTGTAACATGTAGTGGTCATAGATAAAAAAAAGAAATTATTTTGGCAGCTTCTGTTGGTTCTGTATTGCCCCACCAGCCCTCGTTGACAGTATGCACAGTAGTATACACCTTTGGGCACCCAATACATTTGTGTCTACGGATATACGCATTCTCAACTAAATGTTTGCTTTTATTTTTACTTTAGACTTGTACATATTTACATTTTTTGTTTTTTTTTTGAGGTAAATACATACATATGTTGGCGCGATCGAAATATCACAATCACTATTTTGTGACGTAGATAATTGCAAGGGCACACACATTTTCGACAATCCCTGACGGGTGATCCGCGATAATCATGCGACGATAAATTATACCACAAGTTAAAAAGAAAGAAAAACGCCGATCAGATACGAGCACCGATCGATACCATTGGCATAATCAAGATTCGCATTTTCAATTAGACAACCATTATCGTTAGCGTCACCGTCTGTGAGGTGTCAAAAAAAAAACCTTTTTCCTCTCCTCACTTATGTGTCTTTTGGTTATTTATTATGGTTTCGTCATACTCTAGTGCAAAAGAATAAACAAAAATGTCAACAGCATTTTGTATTCAACAAAAAATTTGGTTAGTAAGCTTCTTGTGTGCTTGATGATTTTATTGCAGATAATGTCGTGAGTTTTATGAATACATCTGTACTTGGTGTATTTACATATTTATGTATGACACATGGCTTTGGGATTTGGAAAGAAAAAATAGATTTTTTTCTCTATTTCACATTTTTAGAACCAGACAATAGTAATGTAACTGTAGTAGATTTAATCATAATTATCTTCTAAATAATGTATGAGTGAAGTAAAAAAGATTTACGAATGTTTAATTTTATTTATTTTACTATTTTACTCTCACAACATCCGTACCGGAATGATGATTCAATAAAAGCCATAAAAAAGATAATAGCTATGTATAATAGTTTTTCGGTTTTTCGATTTTTATGCGAAACATATGAGCGTGAACTAAAATCGGTTTGGTTATTGCATTGCCATTGTATGTACATATGTAAGTGAAATGGGAGAAGCCAATTTCAAAGGCAATTCTTTCTTTGCGGGGGCTCTTCAAATTAAAAATACTTGATTAAGCATTTCTACAAAGTACTGTAAACTGTTAAGTAACCTTTTAAGTTACTCTAAAGGTCTGTGAAACGTAAGCATTTTCGCAGAGCGTCTTTTTGTGAAGGTGACGGCACATACATACATACGTACATACATATTAAGCGCGATGAGATCAACTTTTCGATGATTCGTTTGTTTTTGTCCGATATGTGGGCGAGAATTTTTATTTCTTTTAACGGAAAGTAATTTTCTTAACAAGAAAAAGAAAAATATAAACATATATACAAAAGAAAATATATATGCAGAAAATTTCATAAATATGTAACAAAGTTGTATAAAAGTGAGTTTCTTAGTGAACTTTGAATGTCTTTTTTCCTTTCGCTCAATGTGGCCGAGGAAATGAAGTCGTTCTTTCCATAGCGTTGCAAGTAGACACTGTTTTCGTAAGGCCTCAGTGCTGGTATACTTCTACTTGAAATACACTTTCGTCGTCATCGTGCAGCATAGCCGGTAGCAATGTTACGATTTGCTCTGTGAAAGTTGCATCTACGGCTTGGATCTCTTCCTGGAAGATAGGTGTCAATTGCTAAGTACGCTCTCCATCATTTTCATCCAACTTGGAAGCCATCAGGGCGTACAAAAAAGATATGTACTGAAACAAACTGACAGAGCACCCCAAACGATCAAGTAGCATCGTACAGACGAAGATCGAATATTATACGAGATCCGCAGACATGCGGCGGGTAATTATCTCAAAAAGGGCAATACAAATTAAATCTCTGACGTAAATAAGGAACGCACAAGCTTTCGAGACACATCCCTTCTCTCAGTATTAAAAAAACGCTAAGCGTAACGTCGCGAACAATCATAGAGGGGCGTCGTTCCCAAAAACGATAACACAGGCCAACATGGTTTTGTTGTTGAAAAGCTGAGGGTCATTTTCGAAGCAGTTTTTTTTTGCGTAGAATCTGAATCCGGAGTCAGAATTGTAACATCACGTCACGATTTTGAGATATTTGAGGTTATGTACCCAAAAAATGAGGTTTTTGGAAATGACCCTCAGCTTGCCAACAACTGACATGGCCCAAATATTTGCAGGCCTGTGTAATCAAACAATTCGCGAAGAACACCCCGGAACGTTAAACAGATTAAAATGAAGAGAACGGCACTCATAGCAAAGCCAAAACGAGCTTCAGCAGAAAAACTTCGACACTCGACACTGCCCCCACGCTGAACAGGTAGTACTAAGACAAGACGAAATGATCACATGCCCTCCCTGCAGTCTACCAAGCAACCACTCTATTAGGGATAGATTCTGTTCCAAATCGCTGTCTCTTTTTTAAAACAAAAATCATTAAACACTTCGTCCTTCGGAGAAATACCACATTCATAAATATGCTCACAACTAAATTGAAACTCTGCTCACCAATCATGTACAGTTGTGGCCACAAATGCATTGGTTCAAATAAAAAAGGGAAATTCTGGGGTTGGGCAAGAACATTTGTCACAAAAGAAGTTTCACAAAATTTCCTTTTTTTTTTAATTAGTTGTAGTTATTTTTGTTACGCTTGTGTTGTAAGTTTTCAATGCCCAACCGAGGCAATCCAACATTTCAGATTCCTATCACTAAACCAACAAATTGTTTTCTATCACATCTTCTGTGCTCCGAATTACGTGGTGAATTTGCAAAATTGCGTCCTAGAACGACGGGTACATCGGACGTAGCGGACACACTCACTTTTTACGCAACGGGTCCAGTTACGAACAGTAAAGTTTCATTAATCCGGAACTTTCCTGCATTTCATTGTTTCCTGTTGACATCGAAGGCATCTCTGCAAATGCTAATTGCCAATCATGACGGTTTGACCGGTCGATAGGGACAGTCTACAATTCTTGTCTCATTCTCTACCCAATTCCACTCAAATCAGAGACGGAAACGATAACGGGAAGTTGTGAGGGTAGTTTTGTCGACAATACACTGGCCGGTATGGACAAGAGAAAATTAAAAAATCACCTTTATCAAGGAAACCCCATTTTCAAAGCCAAATATTTCTTTTTGATTGACTGCGGGCTTTATGGGGCTTCGAAAGCGCTTCTCTGTGACACTATCGGTATGGTTTAGTTTCGTGCAGGCCACCTCATCTCTTGTGTCATGGCATAACATACACATTTTGACAAGAAAACCAGCCCTTCCTGATGGAAACGTTAAAATAACTGTTTCTATGTAAAAAATGACGTATTGACTATGATCATAATTCTTTTTTCAAATGTTGGCCGGAAGTGTCTCTTTCCGTTTTGAATTTGGTGAGATACCACCATACGACAAGGCCGTACAAGGATTCTGTTCCTGAACTAGTTTTTTTTTTTTTTTCATATTTTTTCCCACCCTCTTATTATGGTGTGTGCCCATCAGTGAGTGTGACATGCGACCTATAAAATGTTGCACCTGTCGTGGGTCGACTTAACAAGACAAATGGTCTTTTAATTGCCTTCCTATATTAAGTAAAAAAAAACTTTAAAGGTCATTTGTATTTATGCATTCACTGTAAAATGGATATTGCTTAACTTACAGCCTGTATTTTGTCACCGAGTCTACAACGAGTCCAAAATCCAAGGACTTTATTGCGTATGAGTACACTGCGTCCTTTTCTCTCCACTTGTTTTGTATTATCGTCGACTATCTTAAAGTCGCCGTGGCTCAGTGGCAAGTGCATTGGACTGCTCTGCGAGCTGCTTGTGTTCCAGCCCTTGTGATGTCCATCGAACATTTTGCCCGGCACCACCTCTAGTCGGGGAATGACAGGCCACCGGAAGCATATTTTGTCATGAAAAAGCTTCTCAACTCGCCGTTCGGAGTTGGCAATAAATTATAGGTCCCTTCCATTCGTGCGAAAAATATAACACGCATAATATGAATGGGTGCGAGAAGCTAGTCCTTGGCTCATCCCGAGCTATCGCGCCATATATTTATTTTATCTTAAAGTCGAGAATCCTTTTGTTCCGTGTTATATTAATGCACAAGCATGTAACTTATTGAACGGCTCCTTTGTCTTTCTGAAGAGGATTGCTTATGCTCAATTCAACCATCGCGGACGGTGTTCCGGAATTAGTTTTAATATTTATATTTCTTCTACGGATGCCCGTGTCTATCAAGGATATCTTGTACGGAGTATTGTATGTATATATTGGTCAAAATAAATAAACAAAAAACAAAATTATTTGTCGCTTTTCAAATGGCATGTGTACGAAAATGTTCTATAAATTCTGCCACTTGTCTGGTTTTGTGTCATATTCAAGGAGCAAGATACTAAAAAGAAGTCCAAAATAGATGAGGAGCTTGGAAATGTGGGGCTATAGGATGATACTAAGTCTAGTTGGAGAAATGGTCCATTGTGAAACCAATCGTTGACTACGTTATCGTTGCGATTATTAATAGTGTCGCATCAGTAAGAATTCGGCGCATTAAAATCACCTCCAATTATAATCCCGTCGAATACGTTTGCAGCAGAAGGTGTTTATCACAAATCTGAGATATTTTTTTTTTTAAGTTTTCGTTCCTCTGTTTCAGTGAATTTAAGATGGGGTTACAGTATAGAGTTAAGAATTTTATCAGAGTTGTCGGATCGGTGGTCCATTCAATGTCAACTATTTTGTTATGAATTTCGAGAGAATTGAGAATTAATTGCAAAGGGAATTTATACATGCAGTCGTTTGAACAGGGTGGAAGATTGCATTCAGGATTTTTCACAGTAAGAACTGCAAATGTTAATGTCAAAGCTAGTGCTGTAGAGTGTTTGTTTATGTGGAAGAGTTTTGTTTAGGATTTTTCCAACGACAGCAGGAGGCAAAGATGTTTTGTTTTATATTTTCATTTAAAAGGTGAAATAATACGGGAAATTTGTGAGGAATTCTCTTTAAAGGAGAATATTACCAATCGTGTTTGAGCCACTCAAGAGAAAGGTAAAATAATCTGATAAACAATGAGAATAAAATGTTTTTGCGAATTCTTAGAAAATATTAATTTGACTTGATATTTACTAACTTTATGGCCTCCTTAATTGCGGGAAGTGTCTCCGTCCTCTATCCTCCGTTAATTCGTAGAAAACGCCTAATTTCCTATTAATACCTACTTAACTATTTTGGTACCATACCGAGTACCCGGGTACTCACTCATTTTTTTTACGTCTCAATTAAATTAATCACATACGCGGCTAAAACGTGAAGGTGAAAAAGTGTATGGTACCATAAGGGTTAACAAGCTCTCTAGCTGCCTCGGAAAGGCACGTGTATAGCGGGTTTTTCAGCATAATGATTATCGTCGGTGTCCATTAGCAAAGATTTACCCATATGATTCTTCTTTCTTCCTTAAATCTGTTTATCCCTTGTGGGGCAGGCGTTAACAACGCCTGTATGCCATCTTGTATGGATTGAATACTACCGTGAAAAGAGAGACGACACTTTTTGTAAACGGGGCATAATGTTCGATTGACAAATCTGTCACATTTTATAGCGCATACTTTTAATTAGGCCGCGTTTTTCGACAACTTGCATGATAGCATGTCTTTTAAATCCTTCAGCGGTGGCACTCACTATACGCCCTCTACTTAGCTCCGTCGGCACTCCTACCGTGTATGTCAACTCTTGTCTGCATACCCATTCCTATACCATATCGATGTTGACCTAGCAGGGAAAATAGTTTCCGCGACAATGGTTGTGTGCATCACTCATCGTTGCACTTTGTTGTGGATGATGATGATGATGATGAAGTGCACCAATTTTGGATGAAAGAATTGAATTAACTACTTTTAAAACCATTATCCCCATTTCATCAGACTGCCGGCCGGAGAAGGCAATAAGGCACAAGTTACACGAATATAGGATTACACTAGAAAGTGCATGACTAAGTACCTTTTGAAATGCAGTTTGTACAAATATGTAGCGTTTGGGATAATGTTTTCTTGTAGTTGGGAGCATTTTGACGCATATAAATGGTATCGAAAGGACGGCAATTAAGCTAATAACTAATTTATTGCGTATTATGGTTTAATTATTCTAAGCAAATACATACATATGTATATAGGACTCTCAGAGTGCGTTAAGCGAAATTTGTTATAAATTGAATAGGAGTTCTTTAAACATGCAATTTTTAAGTTTCCACTACAAGTTACTTACAGAATTTTTGCAACTCAATATAGTTGTTTGAGTGCAAAAAAAAAAAAATTGGATTTTAGTTGAATGCACTTTACTCCATAGTCAGTGTTCGTTGTTCGAAAGAATGACAGGCCACTTGGAGCCGAACGCAACGAGGGATACTCCCTGTGCTATATCTGCAAGTTAAGGTTGACGCTCACAACTTCACCAGAACATGTCCTACCTCCATAGAAACAGTAAGAGCACACTGAGAATAATACGAGGCTTCGCCCCACAAATGCTACTATTGCACAATTCATAAATCTTCATCTATCTTCTTCTATTCTTCTATCTTCTATCTATCTATCTATATATATAAAACTCTTTGTCCTGACTGACTGACTGACTGACTGACCCAGAGATAGGCGCACAGCCCAAACCGCTGGTGCTAGAAACATGAAATTTGGACAGTAGTTTCCTTTTGTGGAGTAGACACCCACTAAGAAGGGATTTTTCGAAACTCAGCTTTTACAGGGTGTTACAGGGTGTTCAAGTTTGTATAAAAAAAAATTTAAGTTGGAGTTTGGAATTGAAATTTGGTGGGTATATTCTAGAACAGAAATAATTTAACACGTGTTTTACCGTTTTTCAAAATTATAACTGTGGGCCAAGATACAGGGCGTTAAAGTTTTTCCATTTATAGTAATGCGCAACCGTAGTCAACAGCACACATCGTGTTGTGATCGTGTGTTGTTTTTGTTTTGCCTAGTTGTACAAAGGTAGTTTTTTTTTTGTTTTCATTTTTCTTTGTGCTGCCTTTCTGCACTCATCACGATATCTATATACATATGTGCGTACGCATTTATTTGAATTTTTTGTTGCTGTTGGATTTACTTGAATTTGAACACAAATATTGAGATTTGATACGCCAGAAACATCAATAAGGTACAGGGACAGAGCTTGAAAGTGGACAATGTGGATCTGAGGAGTGACTATTTCTCCCATAGCGCCCTCAGGGTCAATTCACCTGATAGCCTGATCATCTCCGAGCCAGAAAGAAATAACAGGGAAGTTGTTTACAGGGACGCCTTAAAGAATTAATATGAGAAATTGCAAGTCTATACCTAATCATCAATGGCTTGAAACGCGGGGAAGGATATAGGGTATAATGTGACGTCCTTCCACGCGGGCGTAGTCGCGGGTATCGGCTAGTTTATTATAAAATTATGATATTTCCATGAAGCTTTACCAGAGGAAATCAGTTTTGATAATTTCAAATTGATAGAATATCGTCACCTGAATGCAAGAACTAGGTAACTCGATTTTTATGATTCGCATCCTAATTCCGCCATAACCGCAGGATTTTTTTCTTGTGCTAGCGGTTGCCGTTAAGAATAAAAATGTTGTATAGATTTATTGTTGTAAAATATTGTTACTTGGATAAATATTTGATATTCTAAAAAAATACGTCGAACCCAGAGAGCCGAAAATCCAGATATTTAAAAATGAAAAAATCGAATTACCTAGTTCTTGCACTCAGATGATGAGTGTTTTTTCAAAAGTGCAAGTAAAATTGGAACTCGTTGAAGCCGTTCTGCGCGCTGGGACCGCATCGAATCTAAAAGGAATTGAGAAGAGAGGAAGAGTGCAAAAGAAGGAGGTTATGTGAAACACTCCCAGGACTAAGGCAGGCAAAGGGACTCCTCGGCAACTACAACCGAAGGAGGAGCAAGGCCTGCCTAGGTACCAGCAAAAATCAGCTTCGCATTCTGACGGGCCATTTCAGACTCGGGGAGAATCTCAGGAAAATGGGAATAGAAGCAAACGGAAACTGCAGATCCTGCAGCGATGCCGAGGAGACCCCGTCACACATGCTTATGGACTGTGGAGCATTGATTCACAAAAGAAGAGTACACCTGGGAGCGTATACTGTCTCCGAAACGGACCTCTCATCGTTGGACCCAATCCAGATACTCCGATTTCTCAGAGTGATTGGATTAGAGGAGGTTCGTTCGGTCGAGACTTATCGGCCAATATGAGTACGGGGGAGCACAATAGATCTATACGGGTCGCAGTGCATGCACACACCAACTTCTAACATCTAACATCTTGCAGGAGGTATGTACATATGTATGTGGAAATACTATAACCCATACCAGTTACATGCTCGAATGGAATGCAAAGCACTTGCAAGCTGCAGAGCATGCGCGTTCCGTCACTTATGGGTAACCACTACAAATACACCGAGAAATTAAGTTAAGAAAACTTCATCAGGATAAACATACACTCTCCAACGATAAAGCATCTTCGGAACTCTATTTTCAATTGACCTTGATATTTCCCGGCACCACGGAGCCGAATAACGCATAAAAAAAAACAACACAAACCGTAAAAAATCTATCCTGCAATTTATTTCAGACGCAGGACTATATGTACCTATACATAAGTATATAAGTACAGTACCCACTCAAATCCGAAATTCTTGGATTGCTGTCGATCCCGAACCACCTCCCTCTGCCAGTACAGTAACATTTAACCTGTGTGCCTGTGTAAAGCAAATAGCAATATTACCAACTCGTCGTAAATGGTGTAACGCGACTTTTATAAAACCTGACCGTCAAAAGCAATCATTTACCGTTTACAGTGGGTACAACTGCCCTTCGATGTTGAGCTTACAACTCTGTCAAAGCAAACTTTAAAGAGCCTTTATTTTTATTTACTCCTAGTGTGTGCATGCGATGTATATTTATGTATATTCACCACCCTCCCTGATAACCGTGCGATATTAAATATAAATCTTGTATTTTCGTAACAGATTTCATCGTAACAAATGGCCACAATAGATGGAAGACCGGCGCAATATGGGATCTCTCTTAAGCAATTACGGGAGCTCATGGAGGTCAGGGGCCGAGAGGGCGTAGCAAAAGTTAATGAGTTTGGTGGTGTGCAGGATGTTTGTAAAAAATTATACACATCACCAAATGATGGTAAGTACCGAAGTTTTTCTCTTTTGTTATTTTTCCCCACAATTTTGGGGCCAACGTGCCATTGTACTATTTGCCATGTGGAGACCATGTGCTTTCTAATTTCGTTGACCTGTAGTAACGCGTTAATCATTTATGGCCCCTTTTTGTTTTTTTTTTTTTAACTTTTGTGAACGGAGAGAGAGGGAATGTTATCCATTGGAAGCTGGTGAACCGAATAAGCTCTCATCTCTGACAAGAGTAAGATTGTATGACATATGTACTTTGTGAAGAACAGCCGCCTTTGAAACATGAAACAAAATTTAAAACGTTTTTTTTTTTTAAATGATGAATAAAAATCACGAGCTTTGTTCAGGAAGATTTCGGAGGCATGAACACCATACGAGTTCAAATATGTTTAACTGTCACATTAAACGAATGAATCATTTTGTCTTAAGGCTTTTTCCACTACAAAAAAAAGTTTTCATTTCCCCAAGAGGGGTAATAAGCTATTTGAAAAATGACTTCCATTTAAATTTCGAAAGCAGAGCATCTATCAACGAAAAGCCTTTTATTGTATAGAATCTGGTCTCTTCAGAGTTTTAAGAGCAAAGTTCATGGCTCTCTTACAATAAAATTTGCATAAAATATTTCTCCGAAGCCTTATTATATGCTTTCTAGCTTAATTCAGTGCACCAGGCTGATTATGCCTGCAATGGAAAGGCTGTCAAACGAAGCACATGGCATTTAAAATTCCTTTCAACCATTATATAAATGCCATACCATCCCACTATTTTTTCCTAGGTTTGAGCGGATCAAGATCTGATATAGAGCATAGACGTGAAACATTTGGTTCGAATGTTATACCACCGAAACCACCAAAAACATTTCTGACACTAGTCTGGGAAGCTCTCCAGGATGTGACACTTATTATATTAGAAGTAGCTGCATTAGTATCCCTTGGTCTATCGTTTTATAAACCCGCCGATGACGATGCTCGTAAGTTAATAACAAATAACATGTCCTTTAACTGAAGGCAATTCAATTGTGGTTCTTTTCCTATTTTCTTTTAAATTTTATAGCTGTTCTTGCAGAGGAAGACGATCACCATGGCTGGATAGAAGGTTTAGCTATTCTTATTTCAGTAATTGTTGTGGTACTGGTGACAGCATTCAATGATTATTCGAAAGAACGACAATTTCGTGGCTTACAAAATCGTATCGAAGGTGAACATAAATTTTCGGTTATACGAGGTGGTCAAGTGTGCCAAATATCTGTTGGTGACATTGTTGTCGGTGATATTTGCCAAGTTAAATACGGTGATCTATTGCCTGCCGATGGTGTTCTTATTCAGAGTAACGATTTAAAGGTAAATGAAAATAGTCTTTTATGTCTCCCTGTCTATCATAAACTGTTCAATAAGTTTTGTCCATGTCGGAATTTCCAAGAAAATTGGCTTCTCTTCTTTCTTATGGATTGGGCAAATAATGCTTAGGTTCCACATAAACTATTTGACCCATATCTTGGGCTTGATTAATTGGTGCATGTACCCCATCAAGTCCTTCTCTGCGAGACTTGTATTTGTTTGATGTTTACGTGTGGGATTTCAGACACGAGACATGAGACATAAGAAAAAATTTCTTCGGATTTCTTCGATCATTCTTTATTTGTTCTTTTTGAATTTAAACAGGTTGATGAATCATCGTTAACTGGAGAATCCGATCATGTTAAGAAAGGCCCAGATTCCGACCCAATGGTATTATCCGGCACCCATATTATGGAGGGTAGCGGTAAAATGGTTGTTACCGCTGTGGGTGTTAACTCACAAGCGGGTATCATTTTTACTCTCCTGGGTGCTGCGGTTGATCAACAAGAAGCCGAAATCAAAAAGATGAAAAAGGGTGAGTATTGTCATGTCCATGTGTTGTGTCATTTCATTTCACATGAGTTTTTTTGGTTTTATTTTTATTTGTTTTCCTAAAAAAAAATTAAAATGAATATCGTAATCTTCCATCTATTAAAACAACATGTTTGTTAAATAGTTACAAGCTAATGCTAAAAAACGTATAAACAGATACAAGCAACGTGGAGAAAAAAACAAATTAAATTTTGGGTTTTGTTAAATTGTTAATCCTCCTCACCCCTTTCTAGTTTGGAATGTTTGAGTCCCCCTCTCTTATGAGCCGTTAAAGTGGTCTTAAATCTTTTAGTACCTAGTTTGAGTTTGAATTCGTACACTCTCCCTCTAGTTTGAATGTAGTTTTTTTTTTTTTTTCAAATTCTTCATTTTGGTTGTTTTTTTTTTTTTGCTCTAAGTGGTCACAAATCTATTTGGCGTGAGGGTAAGTTTTCAGTATTCATATACCTACTTTGAATCATTTTTACCATGTAATTATTGTTGTTATTTGGACTTCAAAGTTTGACTTCTGAAGTTTTGATCAATATCCCGCCCATACTTTTGTACACCATCTTGGATGAATCAAAAAGTTTCAAGTGCTTTTTATTGTTAAAAATAAACAATTTTATGGTGGGAAGTAACTTTAATTTTTGGCTTCACCATACAAGGAAGCTTTGTTTCTACCTATTATTGTCTCTTTACCCTTTTCGCTCTCACTGTCTCACTCATATGCAACTTCCCACCCCAAATGTCTTTCTATCGCTGTTATTGCAGATATGTAGATATGATATACATATACATGTAGGTATATTGTAAACATTTCAAGGCGCACAGACTTCTTGAAAAGGACTGTGCCCTATACTTCCACATACCTTGTTAAATCTGACTATTAATTCGAAGCAAGCGAATTTTTAATTAACATAGAATGGTTCATACGAAATACCGTACCAGTGCGCTGTGCTTCATCACACTGAGAAGCTTTTTTGTCAATATCTCTGGCCCTTTTAATCCTTCTCGCTCATGCACTCCCGACTTTTACTTACGTACATATGAAGGTCTCATTCTTGAACCCCTATCTATCTCTCACACTTCGTCCTCTTTACATAGGCTTTCTCTCTTTTTCTCAGATACTTTTTTGACTCTCCCTCTCCTTTTTTGCCTACCTATTTGTATATATTTCCCTTTTTTCACTATATCTCTCTCTCCTTCTATCTGTCACATACATGTCTACATAAATATAAAAACGATTTTACAACAAAGAAAAATCGTTTGACGTCAAAAAAGGGATGAAATTCATTACAATCAAAAAACTGGAAGGATGTACTCATTAAGCTAATCCATTATTCTACAGCTTTATCGATGTCGTACATGTTTTTTTGTTCAACTCTACGTGCAATATGCCCTGTGGCTGATCACTTATACTATCTGGATCGACGGGTGATGGTTTCCTTGCGAACTTTGTTGCAGTACCACCTTTTGTTATGAAAAAGCTTCTTAAGCTTATTCATCCATCGCTTGGAAACTAGGTCATGGTTTTGTGACCAATGCGAGTAAGAGAGCAATTAACGGCTTTTCAGTTAATCTGTGTTGCGTTTTAGTCTAAAGGCCTTTATTTCAATATTTTTAATGTGTCAAGGGTTTTTTGACTTCTAGATTTTTTAAATTTTTGGTGGCAACCCTACGTATAGGCAATGAACAGGTGTTTGGACCTTGGTATGGTATGGTATGGTATATGAGGATGAGCGGAAGGCTCTTCACTTAGGCCTCAGTCATGCCCGTTCTGCTCCCTTCTTTTAAAATTCGGAAACTGTATATATAAATTAGGTTTGGGACGAATGTTGTGGGGCATCTAGGGAAAGTGGGAACAGTCATGGAGTCGACCATAGTCTACGTCATTAGGCGATTCTTCCTGTTTCTTTGGCGAAGACCAGGATGTCACCGATTCCTTTGTCTTTGTGATGCTAAAGGTCTGGTATCCACATGGACTCCAGGATCTTCTGTCGCGGTCTCGCTAGGACTGGGCAATGGCATAGAATGTGTTCAAGATCTTCTTCTTCTACCTCGCAAATTCTACAGATCTCTGCGTCGATAGGGCCCAGTCTATGCATGTGTTTATTGGGTTGATGTGCCCTGTGGTTAGTCACACCGTTAGTCTCAATTGTTACCTGCTTGAATCTAGAGCCTTTCTAGTGAGCGGCTTACTTGGTTTCTTTATCAGTAACCTAGCCACTTTGCAGGTCTAGAGGTTGGCCCAGTGATCCTCGAAATCCTTGTGCATCTTCTTGTTGGTTGCTATTTTGATTATTGTCAGTGGGACTCCAACTGCGTTTTCAGCGGTTCGTTCTATCGGCTGCCCCCTCCTCTCCCTTGCCAGTTCGTCAACTGTCTGCTTCCGTGAGACCTTCGTGACCCGGTACCCAGACAAGGCGGACTTCATTGGGGAAATTTGGACCTTAAGCTCTAAATCTTTGGTTAATCATTGGCGCTCGTTTTGCATTTTTGGTACTGGTATTACTGACTGTGCTTTATAGAATTTTTCTATTGAACCATCTAACTTCTATCACATTTGAGTAATGAGTATGATTATCCACCTTAGTCTTTGAGTCTCTGGCCTAGGAAAATCAGTAGAACTATCTCTGAGGCTTGTTCTTAGGCGTCGTATTGTATGTCCGAAGCGTGATCTTAAGTGTCGGTATTGTCGTGGCCTACTTAGGCTAAAGCGAATTTATGTCACAGGAAGTCAAGAATATTTTTTAAAATTTTTAACACATTGCCACAGAAAGCATTGAATGTTGCTTTGAGTCCTCGAGCGGATTTCATTTCGGATAGGGGGCTCTGTCTATCCTACTTTGAATGTCTCTCTTTTTTGCTGGCTTTGTTTACTCTTAATCTTCTTTACAAAAAGAAATCACTGTTGTTGCTTGTTGGGTGCTTTAATTTGATTTTTCTTGCGAATCGTTTTGAATGTTGACGCGCGCTATGCTGCATAGATTTTTGTTTCACTCAAACTGATGTGCATTTTAACAGAAGAGAAAACGAAACAGTATATTTATGTTCAATTTGTTTTCTTTAAGCCGCTTCGCAATAGAAAGAAGTCCGGAGAGTAAAATCGCTCAAGGCCGAGTCTTTCATCTACGAATGAATAGTCTCAGAACTTCTTGTTAACGTTTGAGTTGATGTAGTTTTTTGTCAAGTTTTTTTTTACCCTTCTTAAAAGACAAAAAATGCAGACAATTTTTCCACTTAATAAAATACAACCCAACAAAAATGGAAGATAAATATAGTTTTGTTTAAACTTTTCTTTATATATTTAAAAGCAAACAAAAAAAAAACAATTTTTTGATATATTTATTGTCAAATCTATTTACCTTGATATATTTATTAAATTAAAAAAAATCATATATATATTTTATTTTCTCTTTCTTTCTTTGTGGAAATGATATATATATCACGTATCTATATATATTAATGACCATGTATATATATAAATATTTATATATATATTTGTTGCAAAAAAAAACGAAAAAAAAATGTTTCGTGTTGCATGATGTGATTGATCGTCCCTCCCTTCTTCATCCACCACACACTCACCATAAAAAAACATAAAAATACAAAACAATAAATAAATTATTCGTAAACAATAAACAATTGATAAACAAAAAAAAAACACAAATATAATCATTGGCAGAAGCTAAAAAGGCGAGGAAGAGCAAGAGTTTACCAGGTGATTTCCCCCATATTTGTTTTTATATTTATTTGTGTCGCTAATTATTATTTTCTTATTATTCGTTTTTAATTTTTTAATTTGATTTGTAAATTTAATTTTGTATATTCCTGCATTTTTTTATCTCTGTGAATTTTTTCGGTTCCAAGTTATTTTTTTCCTTTCGTTTTGGTGCATGTAACTTTTATTTTTAAATATTTTTAGTTTGACTTAGAGCTTGTTTGCACTCGCGCTTTTTTGCAAACTATGTACATATAAAAATTAAATAAGAATATAAATTAAAGTTGTATAAATAAATGTGTTGCTTACAGAAAAAAAAGAAAAATCCATGTATAATGTCACTCACAAAAAAACTTTTTTTTTTTTTAAATTTTGTTTTTTGTCCCAAATATTTTTAAGTTTAATATTCTTGAAGTAATTTTCGTTTTATTTTTATTTCTTAATACAAACTTTTCCTGAAAGATGATGGTACCACGCCAATCAGCAACAGTCACATGAGTTCGCCGATGCCTGTCGATGTTGTGAAGTCTGAGTCCGATGGCAATCATGTTCAAGCAACGACCTCGAGTTCCGAATCATCCGGCCACAAGAAGGAGAAGTCCGTCTTGCAGGCTAAACTCACGAAATTGGCAATTCAAATCGGTTATGCTGGCTCAACAATCGCTGTACTCACGGTTATCATATTGATTATACAATTCTGTATAAAGACATTCGTTATAGAGGAGAAACCATGGAAGAATACTTATGCCAATAATTTAGTTAAGCACTTGATTATCGGTGTCACCGTGTTAGTAGTAGCCGTACCTGAAGGTCTGCCATTGGCTGTTACTTTGTCGTTGGCTTATTCGGTTAAGGTGAGTACATTTTAATATTTTAATTATAAAACTGGTTGATAAATATAGTACCCCAGATCAGTGCTCCCTTATTAAGTGGTTTCCAATGTCTAAAACCTAATACTTAATTTTTGTAAATCTCTCGATATCCATGAATCCTACTTGGATCGCTGAAATCGAAAAACTTGGCAACCTTTGTCCACAGATAACCGTTTAGGCCTTTCGCCGGGTGTTTGGCTGTAGTTTTGGCTACATAAAAACTCTTTAGTGTTTCTGTAGACTATATAGCTATCGCCACATGCCTGCTGTTTCGCCTGTGCTCAGTGGTCAAGCGCATTGAAGCAATTGCTATTGCATTTTTAAACGCTTCCTTGCACTCAGGCAGTTTCTACTAAATGTTAATGAATGTTTAATTCTTTGATTTATTTTTTCCTTTTCTTAGAAAATGATGAAAGACAACAATTTGGTCCGACACTTAGACGCTTGCGAGACAATGGGCAATGCCACTGCCATTTGTTCTGATAAGACTGGAACATTGACTACAAACCGTATGACCGTCGTTCAGTCATACATATGCGAGAAACTTTGTAAAGTTTTACCAAAATTCTCCGATCTACCATCGAATGTTGGCAATTTAATTATTCAAGGTATTTCAGTTAATTCAGCGTTTACTTCAAATATTTTGGTAAGTCCTAACATCAAATTTTCTTAAGTTGTACCTAACAAGCAATTTTAATAGCCTGGAGCAAATCCTGGCGATCTGCCGATGCAAGTCGGTAATAAAACTGAATGCGCTCTTTTGGGCTTCGTACAAGCATTAGGATGTAAATATCAAACAGTTCGCGATGAAATAACAGAAGATAAATTTACGCGTGTATATACATTTAATTCCGTGCGCAAATCAATGAGTACGGTTATCCCAAGGCCAAATGGTGGTTTCAGATTATACACGAAGGGCGCCTCCGAAATTGTACTTAAAAAGTTTGTATTTCTTTTGATAGGAAATGTTCGATTTTCTTAATATGCTTCTTTTTTCCAACTAGATGTGCATTCATCTATGGTCATGATGGAGCTTTAGAAAAATTCACCCGCGACATGCAAGATCGTTTAATTCGCGAAGTTATTGAGCCAATGGCTTGTGATGGCTTGCGTACCATATCGATTGCCTACAGAGACTTTGTACCCGGTAAAGCTTCAATTAATGAAGTACATATCGACAATGAACCAAATTGGGATGACGAAGAGAATATAGTTAACAATTTGACATGTCTCTGTGTTGTTGGTATTGAAGATCCTGTCCGTCCTGAAGTACCAGATGCTATACGAAAATGTCAACGTGCTGGTATTACTGTACGTATGGTGACTGGTGATAATATAAATACGGCACGTTCGATTGCTAGTAAATGTGGCATTCTGCGACCAAATGAAGAATTTATTATTCTCGAGGGTAAAGAATTCAATCGACGCATTCGAGATACTAATGGTGATGTGAGTATGCTTTTGTTACTCAGCTATCGGATACCTAATGATAGTGGTGGTTTCTTCCTTTTTTTTTTTAGATTCAACAACATCTTATCGACAAAGTTTGGCCAAAATTGCGAGTACTTGCTAGATCTTCACCAACAGACAAATATACTCTAGTTAAAGGTTTGTTTATTCTACTGCAACTTTGGCTTTTGAATTGTCCTTAAAATATGGCTTTTTTTGTCTTAGGTATAATTGACAGTTCGGTCAGTGAAAATCGTGAAGTTGTTGCTGTTACCGGTGACGGAACAAATGATGGGCCTGCGTTAAAGAAGGCCGATGTTGGTTTTGCAATGGGTATCGCTGGTACAGATGTTGCTAAAGAAGCTTCCGATATTATTTTGACCGATGATAACTTTAGCAGTATTGTTAAAGCTGTTATGTGGGGACGTAACGTTTACGATTCAATAGCGAAATTCTTACAATTTCAATTGACAGTCAATGTTGTTGCTGTTATTGTTGCATTTATTGGTGCATGTGCTGTGCAAGATTCACCACTCAAAGTAAGATTTCTTTACACAAAAAAAAATCTCTTGCTCTTCCTTACTTATTTTTCTCCTGTTTATCTTTCTTTTTCTTCTTAGGCCGTACAAATGCTTTGGGTAAATCTTATTATGGACACACTTGCATCATTAGCTTTAGCTACTGAACTTCCAACGCCCGACTTACTACTTCGTAAACCATATGGTCGTACGAAACCACTTATTTCACGCACAATGATGAAAAATATTTTGGGTCAAGCTATCTACCAATTAACAGTCATATTCTCTTTATTATTTATTGGTAAGTAATTTATATGCATACATATATACAGAAACCCACCATAGAATTGGAAACAGTCTGAATTACGCTGATAGTAGTCGCTTCTAATAACTTAGAGACGTCATATATTAGGTGGTAGTGACGCTTTGTGGCCTCCATACAAATAGCATGTGTTTTAATGCATTTTTCGCCACTACCGAGAAGTCGAAAGCTTGTTGATAGGACAAAGTTTATGATCCACCGCTGCGTTTAGGGATTTTCATAGCCCTAAAGACGCAATTCCTTGCGGATGATCAGTGAAATGAAGAGTGGTATCTTTTCCCGCGACCTTCAAATATTTATATGCTTATCTAAGCCATTTACGTTAGAAGAAAATAGGGAACCTGTCTATTGAAAGTGGATTTTGTTTGAAATACGACACCTGTCTATATCGTTGAAAGAGTTGAAAATTCGGGCTATAATCGTGTAACTTCTAAGGCGATTATGAGTAGTTTCAACCCTCTCACCACTCTGCATAGTGCCTCCTATGGTTTACACTTTTTCTTGATAAGGAAAAGCATACGACATATGCGCGCTTTGAATAATTACATAATAAATAAATTTCTAGCGCGACAGCTCGGAATGAGCCCAGGCCTAGCTTCTCGCAACCATTCATGTTGTGCGTGTTACATTTTTTGCACAAATGGAAGACACCTACCATTTATTGCCGAATCCGAACCGGGAATTGAGAAACTCTTTCATGACAAATTATACTCCCGGAGGCTTGTCATTCCCCAATGAGAGGTGGTGCCGAGAAAAATATTCGGTGGACATGGCTGGGGTTTGAGCCCACGCCGTCCAACGTACTATCCACTGAGCCACGGTGACCCCTGAATCCTCGAGAACTTGAGTCCTCTATATGAGGAATTGTATGTATGTTAACCGGAAACTGTTGCCAGTAAGGGATATTTTGTGTTACATTTCTTAAAGACATCCTACCATATATGTATGTAAAAAACCGTTTTTGTTTCCTTGGTTCATTTAACAGGTGATTGGCTACTCGATATTGAATCTGGACGTGGTCAAGAACTAGGAGCTGGGCCAACACAACATTTTACCATTATTTTCAATACTTTCGTCATGATGACGTTATTTAATGAGATCAATGCTAGAAAAATTCATGGCCAAAGGAATGTTCTTGAAGGCCTTTTCACAAATCCTATTTTTTATACAATATGGATATTCACAGCTATTTCACAGGTAAGTTTCGAAATAATTTGTGTGTTCATTTACATTAGAACTTAGAGACAGAGTGATTGAAAAGGTCATGTTTTGTATTAGCTTCGGCACGTACACAACTGGAGATAGCTGCCTAAGAATCGTGGTGCTGGCTTCTTAACTCTCTCTTTTTCAGCCAAACCATTATTATGTTGAGTACTAAAATTTCAATATGATTGCAATATTGATTGCAGCAATATTTTTATCTTTGGACCTTTGTTTTTCTCTTTTCTCGTTCCAGGTTGTCATTATCCAATACGGTAAAATGGCTTTTTCAACAAAAGCCCTCTCACTAGACCAATGGCTATGGTGTATATTCTTTGGTATTGGAACATTAGTCTGGGGACAATTAATCACTACAGTGCCTACAAGAAAACTACCTAAAATATTATCGTAAGTAAATCCAGAGAGACAAGTCAACAAATTCGATTTTTTGTTTTTTTTTTTATTATTATTACTTTTCGTTGTTCCTCTTTTTTGTTTTATTTTTAATTATTTATTTAACACACAACACCAGCCACATTGTGCACAAAAGAACACACAGTCCTATAAGTATGCACAAAATTTAAATTAATTAAATTAAAAAAGAGATCTTAAACATAAATTTACGCACAAAAAGAAATATTTACAACCAAAAGGACATAATTCATGCACAAAATAAAGTAAAATAAACCAAAATTAAAATCATCATCACATATAAAAACATTTATAAAATTGGACCTGATGAGATTAATCATCAGTTTTTTTTAAATTTAAAATAAATGCTAAAACTATAAGTTAGAGAAAGTATCCATCATGAGAAATATAAACAGAAAAAATGGGGCTTATACCACAATTACTTGTAAATAGGTTGAACAGGATTTGTTTTTTGTTTTTAAACTTTTTTCTGAGTTGGTTTTGAGTTTAGTTTTGGTTCGAATTTTTGAGTTTTGTTGAGTTGCTTAGGATTACTTAATACTAAACATAAACACAGTATTATTTTTAGTTAATTATTTTTTTTTCTTTAAAAAAAAAGTAAGTGTGCCTATCTATCCATAGTGAATGCTACATTTTTCTTTTGTTTCCCTTTGTTTTTTGGATTTTTGTTCTTTCTTCTGGTTTTTTTCCAACACTTATATACATTAGAAAGTAATAAAGTGAAAAGAAATTGAAGTGTAACGTTAGTAGAAAATTTATAAGAAAAAGAAAATTGATCAATGCTCTGACTAAAACAGGCTTATAGTCGAGTATGAACATTTTTTGAATCTCTTGAGTAGAATTTATGTTGGTTTTTCTTATTGGCCTTATTCGTGATGTCGCTGTAAGCCTGTTTTATTTTTAGTTCTCTCTTGTTTAAGTCAGACGTGAAAAAAAATTAAATGAAAAAAGAAACGAAAAAAAAACACTTTTTTGTGATTAGCTAAATTGTAGTTAATAATAAAAGTATTATCAGTATTATTATACATTAATAGAGAGTTGTTGAGATGCCAAAAAAGGAAAAAACTGAAAACGTTTGTTTTCGAAATTGTAAGTTATTTATTGATAAACAAAAACAAAAAAAAAAGAAATTGGTTGTTAAATAATTCAAAATGGAAGAAATGAAAGAAAATATGAAAATTTATTTAAAAAAAAAACAAAAAAACTAAACTAAATTTTATTTAAAAAACAAAGTGCAATTTGCTTGCCACACAAAGTGTGTGATGCACACATGGGGATATCGAAAAGAAGCTTTGCGTAGGAGGTGGTGGTTTTTTTACGAATTTAAGTTGAGATTTACTACATATCTATATATTGGATAAACACTTGCTTTATAATACAAACTTTTTATTTATGCTTGACTTGTATCCATGTTCTTGATGCATCGATGTGTCACTTGAATCGCAATTGGAATCGATATGCTCTTAATCTACCCTTTTACCTCAGTACAACAATTAGAAATATGAAAGTCTTAAGAAAAGCTCAATGGTTTTGGATATAATTAAAGCTCTGATGGGTGTTTTAATTAATCTACCCTTTCACCTCAGTACAACAATTAGACATATGAAAGTCTTAAGAAAAGCTCAATGGTTTTGGATATAATTAAAGCTCTGATGGGTGTTTTAATTGAGGCGCGATTGAGAGAACTGCACTTTTTAAATTTTCTCTATACACAATTGTAGGTATGAAAATGACAAAATACTGTTTAACAGAGTGGTTAATATTAACAGAATACTTACTGTAGTGGCGCTAAGCAGTTGACGATAATCTATTGAGGCTTATGCTAAGCTTTGGAATTGCATTGCTGAACTTTATCAAGATTTGAAGTATTATCTGCCTAAGGTACAAACAACTTGTCAGGTGTGAGATTCTCTGTTTAAGTTGTACGCAGTTTAGACTCAGTTGATTCCACCTCCTCTTACCACTGCTAAAGCTCTGACTTTTATTATTTTAAAAGCTTCGTCCTTTTTATGTTTAAATCAAAGTCATGAGTTCTCATTTAAAGAAGCTTCTTGGTAAAAAAAAAGGTTATTAGCCGTTTTTAGTATAAAACAACCTTACCTTTTTCAAACTTTTCAAGAGTGCAGAGTAAAACACGTCCTCATGTGTTCTTAATAGCACAAGTTATAGAGTACTCAAAACTGTCGTAATTTGGTTACATTTTTCAAAGACTTCAAAAGCTATGAAAAACAAAGCGAAGAAAACATGTTTTTTATTTCACGATTAAATGTGAGACCTTTATGCGTTCGAAAGACAATAGCAGGAACATTTCTCTTCTCTTCTTTTCGATTTACGTCGTATAACTTCCAAGTTACATCCAGAGACAATGCGTCTCAGGCGTATATAAATTTAAAAAAAAAGTCGGCAATAAAATTTTCAGAAATGTACGATGTACAAGTCTTTGCATTACACTAAATTGATAAGTAAAAATATTAAAGACTGTTCATGTTGCAACCAAATAAAAATACGAAGCAAACAAAAAGCTGTTTCCTGTTATCCAATACAGATGAGTCGTTTGATCTTATTTGTGCCTCTTAGAGCATCTGTAATGCCTAATTCGGTACCTGGTGATGTATCTTAATTTTCTTCTGCATTTCCCCAATTCCCTTCGGCCCCCTTACTGTTCTGCGACGATCTATTCTATTTCCATACATTTGCAAGTGGATTTTATTGCATAGCTTTTTTAGCTATATAATGTAGGATATTTTCTTGATTCTCTGTCAACTCGGTCTTTAAAACATAAGCTTGCTGTTCCTTAGCAGCTTGAGTCAAAGAAAGGCTAAAAGTCAGATTTTCTTGATCGGAACATAGTTGTGGCGGAACCGATTAAGTCGTCCTTTCTTGAGCGCGTGTGGTGGTAGAGAATCCATTAGACACTTTTGGTGTCTCAATTAAATTCAAAGATGATTATCTATTGGATGCAGCTCCCCCTGCCTTGAGCAATACATGCATAGTGGTCGCCGTGGCTCAGTGGTTAGTGCTCTCGTCGTAGAATGACAAATCTCCGATAGCATAATTTGTCATGAAAAAACTTCTCACTACGCCGTTTAGAGTCGGCAATGAATGGTCCCTTCCATTCCTGCGAAAATTTTAACACGCACAATATGAGTGGTTGCGAAAAGCTAGGTCTTTGCTCATCTCGAGTTGTCACGCCAGCTATTAATTTTTTAATGGTTGGTTGGTTTAGTGGGTGTCCAAAAGACTTACTTAGACCTCAAGCTGGTCCATTGTACCCATAAAAAGTGTACTCATAGGATTCAAACCAAGGGATAGGGTTGGCTAATCCGGAAACCACCCAGAAAGGGATAATCTCAGGAGTTTCCTAAAATCAGCGATATTAAGGTCCTCCAGCCTTTGGAAGAAGCTACTACCAAGAGTACGCAATCTTCTGGTGACAAGTGCGGGACATTCGCATAGCAGGTGTCGGACGGATTCTATTTCCTCTTCGTCCCTGCAGCTTCTGCAATAGTCGTTGTAGGGCAATCCAAGACCCTCCGCATGGATTTCTAATCCGCAGTGTCCTGTGAGGACACCGGAGACGTTTCGTATTTCCCTTCCACTAAGTTGTACGAGATTTTTGGACTTCTTCTTATCGAAGACTGGCCATAGTGATCTGGCTATTGCACATGTGTCCATGTGACACCATCGCATATTTGCACTGATCATGGTTTCCTCATATATATTCCCGTAAAGAGTGCTAATGGGTGTCTTCGCGATCGGAAGGGTATATGAAGGATCTAGTTCTGCACCCCCCTAGCAAGTTCATCCGCCGTCTTATTGCCTGATATATCCCTGTGCCCCGGTGCCCAGCATAGGGTCACCTTGTTGGTCGTTGATATATTGTTGAGATTTTGTCTGCAGACCTTTACGAGCTTCGATTTTGTATATGAAGGATCTAGTTCTGCACCCCCCTAGCAAGTTCATCCGCCCTCTTATTGCCTGATATATCCCTGTGCCCCGGTGCCCAGCATAGGGTCACCTTGTTGGTCGTTGATATATTGTTGAGATTTTGTCTGCAGACCTTTACGAGCTTCGATTTTGTCGATGCTGACTGCAGAGACTTAATAGCCGCCTGGCTGTCAACATAGATAGTAATGTTTTCTCTGACAATGTTGTCATTTTTTATTAACTTCGCGGCCTGTAAAATGGCAGTTATCTCCACTTGAAAAGCGCTGCATCCGTTTCGATTGGTTTACCCCTCTGGATTCACAGAAGACACCGGCACCAGTACCAGCGTCCATTTTGGATCCGTCGGTGTAGAAGGCTAGCTCTTCTTCGGTACATACTGTACCCTCATCCCAGTCCTCTCTTCATGGTATTTTTATATCAAATCTCCTATCGAAGTCTGAGATTGGAATGATGTAGTCGGTGTCTATGTTCTCCTTCGTGGTATTCCATCGGGTGCTATTTGTCCAGAGACCTGCTTCCCTTAGTCTGAGTGTGGTTTTTTCGCCCTGCTACTACAGTGGATATCCACTGGAAGTAGGTTCAGCATTGCTTCAAGTGCCGCTGTGGGTGTTGATCTTATCGATCCTGTTATCCCTATACAGCCTGCTCTTTGAATCTTGGTTACACTTGTAAGATTGCATTTCTTCTCAGGTGCCTTCCACCAAACAGTCGAGCCGTATGTTAGGATGGGTCGTACCACAGCAGTATACAGTCAGTGTAACACTTACATGGATTCTTGAATTGTGGAATCGATCTTCTTCTAGTGAAGAGCTCAATCTCGGTTTTAGATGGGTTAACTCCCAGACCTTGCTTTTTGGCGCAGCCGCTCACCAGTGATAGTGCGTGATTGAGTCTTTCGCTTAGTGTGGGGGCAAATTTTCCTGAGACCAGAATAACGACGTCGTCAGCATAGCCCGTCACGTTGAAGCCGTTGTTTTCCAGTGTCTTGATAATATCGTCTATTACTAGGAGCCAGATCAGCTGGGAGAGAACTCCTCCTTGAGGAGTGCCTCGAGTAATTTTTTAATACATGCATACATTTGCACGTCTCTTTATTCAAGGTTTGCATACAGCTCCTCGGTATAACTCCGTCGATAGTAGTGTAAAAGCCACCCTCTTACCTGCGCATTGCCTTTTACATGTAAATAAGTGTAATACCAGCGGAATCTTGAATCAACCTAAGTTTTGTGCATTTTTTCAGCTTTTCCCCCACTTTAGCGCACCCAAACGTACATACATGTCTCGACAGCATTGTACAAATATAATGGACAAAAACTCACTGAAATTGTCATGGCCATACATTTTGAATTGGTGTTTTCTTTTCTTTCGATTTGCTTGGTTTGTTTTTTGGGTTTTCGTTTTCCTACTTCAGCTCCCGAAAGCTGTATGTGTTTGCCGGGCTTGCTTGCATGTTCTCAAAACCACAAAAAAACAGTTGTGGTCGGGCCATTGAAATCTCTACTCGGATAGAAAACATAAACAAAGTGATCGCAAAAAAAGTTACAAATTTTGAAAGAGGGCTAATGCAAAATTTCGAACTGGGTATGTACCACTACATTGAATGTTTTGTGATGTTAAAATAAAAAAAATCGTTCAATCGAAACACCAAAATTCAAAATTTCATAAAAATTATAACTGTAAGACTATTTTACTGTTACAAGTTTTATCTTTTTTTTTGTCTCTTGTTCTTTTCCTATATTTTTTTATTTTCTCTTTCATTGATGTATAAATACATACTTTGTTCGATAAAAAAAAATATATCTACCGAACTAAACTTGAGTTCGCTAAATCAGACTAATACATATTTGTAATCATTTATTTATTTTTTTTATCTATACATACTACATTACTACTGTTCTTCAATTGGTGGTTTAATTCATATAAAAATTTTGTCACACTTGTCACAAGACAACAAAGAAAAACCAACAAATTTGTTCTAAACAGAGTCAAACTACTTACAATATAAATGTCTGCATGTTCTGTTAAGCACACACCTATATGTATTTTATATAAATTAACCTCTGTGTTAAAATCGCAAGAGAATGTATACAAAAAATTATTTCCCAACCCAACTTTACTACATAAAACTTAACTCTAAAAAAAAAACACATTTTACTGAATAAAGAACTCTCTACTTATAATGAAAAACAATTCTCTACAGTTTCTTAACTTGTTTTTATTTTCCTTTTATTCGTTTTTTTTTTTTTGTTTTATCTAGATGGGGTCGTGGTCACCCAGAGGAATATACAGAAGCAATGAATTTAGGTGAAGAACGTTTCGATTCAATTGATTCTGACAAGAAACCACGAGCGGGACAAATTCTATGGATTCGAGGCCTAACACGTTTGCAGACACAAGTAAGTTTTATTGTGTGTTTTAGTTAAAACTATATTTATTTTATTAAAAAGAACAAACAAACAAAAATCTTAAAAATATTTAAATAGAAACAAAGCTACATATATACAAAAATTTATTTATTTAATTAATTATTTTTGAGACCGAACTAGTAAGCGTGATTTTTTAATGAATAATTTGGAAACAAATATTAACAAAAGCAGAAATCGTTAAGAACAAAAAGAAATTGATTAGGAAACAAGTGAATAGTGTTTTAAATATAATCAACAAAACAAAAATTAATCTTTCCGCTGAACAACGGGCATTCTATGCGTAGAGATAAATATCTCTCACTGTCTATGGAATACGCAATATGGGTGTCTTTATCTTGACACAAAAACTAAAACAAAATTAAACTACAAAAATTATAGTTGTATGATTTAGTTCTGGTTTTGGTTAATTTTTTATTTTTTTTTTTTCTAATAATTTCCATTGATTCATACACATAAAGAAACGAAAAGAAGGCAGTTTCTAACAGCACACGTTAGGAGTAAGGTTAATTTCTTAAGAATTGCGTTTTGGGGTCAACAATATTAATTTTCCACTCACATACGGCTTCGTCCTCCATTAAACAGAAAGGGGAAGCAACCGAGTTCTCACATATGTACCTCGTTTTTTATGCAAATTGTTTTATATTCTAATTTAAGGCTGGGTTACCCCTTTAATGTCAAATGTGTATGATTCTATTACGATAAGCAATTACAGCTCTCTCCCTGTTTTTTATGAACTGGAATTTCCTAAAAAATACTTGAGTTCATACTCGAACACATTTCGCATACATTCTCCAAACCCTTTTTGTCAATTTAATCCTTAATTCCATTGGTACGCGTAGGTGCCTGGCAAACCATTTTGAGTTTATCAAGAGGGGACTCAGCGCTTTAAGTGCTGATCATTGGTTCCACAGATTCAGAAAGCCCACATTTTTCAGAGACCATTCGGAGCATCTCGAGCTTTGATAAATATTCGCACAAGTCTACATTTATCGAAGATACATAGTTCGGGGCAACTTTAGCGGCAAGATTGCAAAAAACTACCCTTGGACTTTTAGTTCGAAGTGCATATCGTCATTACCCTTGTTAGTTATAAACGAGGGGTATAGATAGCCCTACGACAAGGATAGATCTACAGTGTCCCCCTTACCTAGGGACTCTTGTCAATATATGCTTGAATTAGAGCTTATCCTTCAATCAAATGGCCCTGGCAAATCAGAATATCTTAAATGGGCAGATCTTTGTCCGATATTAGATATGCCCCTAGATGAGTCCTTCTACTATGAATAAGTGCCGCACAGTCCTTAAGAAGATGTATTGAGATATCTTCATCTTTATCGCATAATTTAAAGTTCCCATTATGTTGTAGACCTAGCCGATAAGCTCATATGCTTATTCAGTCTGCAGTGGCTCGTTAGGAATACTGTGAGTACATGCAGCTTCTTTTTGGACATGTTGATGCAGATGGTGTATCTCTTTCAGTTGTAGTTCCCGAGAACTTTCTGAGCCTGCCGGATACCAGCGAGCTCAGCCCATAACCTTGTTATTTCTTACTCCTTCTTTTCTCTTAGCTGTTTCCTTAAGTTGTGGATGTTCATGAACCGTCAGTATACTGCTCAATGCAGTTAGGTTCAATAAGATACACTCGAATTCATTGATCCATTCTCTCGAATTTTCGTTGGAAGCAATATCTTCTAACCATATCGTCGCTAGATAGGTTTAAAAGGGGAAATGTTTTTGAAAGGATCACATCTTCCTTTTCCGTAATACATACATAGATCTCCCTATACCTTCTTTACTGATTCGGAATAGGCCTTCCTCTGCTTATCTTTTAGGACGATATGTAGTGGGGATAGTCCCAGTATCACTTCCACTGCTGCCGTAGGGCAAGTCCACTGCAAGTTGCACCGGTCACAACCACGTAGGCCAGTCATTGTATTTTGCTCAGTGCTATCCTGGCTATAACTGGTCCTTTTGATTTATACTATTGCATCATATGTAATTAAAGGTCTTACCTGATAGATTCCTATAAATCATTATGGCTAGGGTGGCCTTGGAAGCTATGGTTTGCAAGTGTATGTTCCATAGTAGCTTGCTGTATAGTGTTAGTTCTATACATTTGAACTTGCTGTTGTGGTTCAATTCATGTGTTATCTAACATAACTGTATGCATGCGCTCCAATTGTCTTTTGAAACCATTGTGGTTTTGGTCGGATTGAGTGTAAGTCCTGCTGCCCGACACCATTCCTTTGTGATTCTTAGTCTCCTTTAAATTATATCGAATAATGTTTTTTCGAACTTATCCCTTGCAATTATAACGATGTCATCAGCATAGCTTTGACAATTGATGCCGACGTCTCTTAAATTGTGCAGTAGTTCGTTTAACGCTCGATATGCATCTTACTTCTCATGTAGAGGAAGTGTCTCCAGAACAGTTGTTTTTAAATGATTGTCTATAATCTTTTCCGCTCCTGGTGCTTTGAATGGTGAGTGCCCATTCAAGTCTATCTGTTGTGCAGACTTCTGTGGCTGTCATCCAGTCTTCGCTGCCGAGGCTTCTGTGAGTTTCTGACTCATCCGTTCTCTTTTTTCATGCTGCTTCTGCTTTGCCTTAAGACAGCGCCCTTTGTAGTCTGGTCGCTGGCGGCACAGAGGATACCTATTCGTAGAATGTTCTGAAGCTGTTACGCTTAACATTTCTAATCTCTTTGTTATATGCCGTTAGTTCCGTGGTGTAGCTCTCCCAATTGTTGATGCGTTTATTAGGGCCTGCGTACCCTGGTTCTGTGTTCGTCGAGCTTTTTTACCCATCACTGAGAATCATTTTGACCTCTGCTGTTGCTTACTTAACAACTCCTTTCGAAGGACTGTATAATTGCTTGGTTCACCTCTTTCAGATTTTGTTGAAGTTGTAAGTGGTTGCTGATCCTTACAGCCTTGATCCTGCTTTGCGGTGTTTAACAGCTCGCAGTTTGTTTTACGAGGATTTCTCCTGGGGGTCTTATTCCGATTCTAAAGGTTATGATCAAATGATCAGACATGGAAGGCTCCTAGATACTTTCCATTTCGTTAACGGGGCTGCCAATGGTAATGTACTTTCCGTGCTCAGTACATTAAATACATGTAGATTTTCTTTAACTAAATATTCTAGTCGCTGTGGCTTAGTGGTTAGTGCGTTGGACTGCTGAACGAGCGGCGTGGGTTCAACCCTCAGCCATGTCAACTGAACATTTTCCACCTCTCGTCGGGGAATGACAAGCCTCCGGGAGTATAATCTGTCATGAAACAGCTACTCAATTCGCCGTTCGGAGTCGACAATAAATTGTAGGTCCCTTCCATTCGTGCGAAAATGTAACGCGCACAACATGATTGGTTGCGAGAAGGTACGTCTTGGCTCACCCCGAGCTGTTGCGCCAGCTATTTTTTTTTTTTTTATATAAATATTTTAGGAGCCACTCACCCCTTCGCCTTAATTACTGTCAGGTCCCGCGTCATGAATACAGAAAAACAGAGAAAGTTGATGTTATTTCTGATTAAGATGCAGGTCCTCGGGGGATCTTGCCCAGTGTCCCAAATTACCTTAGCATCTTTGGTGATTAGCCCTTTTGATTTTTGTCCCTAATAAATCCAGGGCTATTGGATTAGCACAAATCCGATGTGTTGTTTTATGAACATCCTTCTTATCATAGCATTTGCCGTGGCTTGTGCCATGGGGGATGTGTTTTTTTCACATTATGATGTAAGCCATCAAGTAGGGGGTGATTCCCCTTACAAGTTCTCATCCTCCTCTGTTAGAGGGTTAACCTCCATATCTTCGTCCTTGGGGGTATTGAATCTGTATCTAGATCATCTTAATGGATGCAGCTGTTTTCCCTGGCATTGTTAGGAATATCTTCTTTTCGGTAAGTTTAATGCCTTCAATCGTTTCGGTGGGTACAGCGGCTTATTGTCGTTTTTTCCTCGCCTCTCCGCAATATGTTTCCTGAGTAATATTCCAGCATGTCCGTTTTTTCAATGACCTCTACTAACCCATCATCGATGAGGACTGTCAACAACTGGCCATTGTTTTCCGTCGTGACCTTTATTCGATCGTCTTTTCTCACTAAAATTGTTTTGTGACCTTTTTGACTTGAAAGTAAAAGTGAAAGTGATCGACTTAACCACGATTTTCAATGAGAATTTGTTTTATCTTTGTGACTCGTTTGACTTAAAAGAGATCGATTTGGTTACAAATTAAATTGAATAGCTCGCAATTGCAATTGTTTATCGCAGCTTATATGGATAATGGTTAACTAGTAAAAATCGACTCCTCGACTCTTATCCCTTTAAGATCTGCAGCGACGCATACTCATATGGTTAGGTCATTGGACTGCTATGATACACAATACCTTTCCTTCTCGGTTTGGAAACAGAAATACGCGCAGATTCCCCCATTCGATGCAACTGTAAGAGTTGCAGCGTTGAATATTATGTATTTGTTTTTTTTTTTTAACTGTGTCAAGCATAAAGTAGACCATACCCCATTGTGCTGTTAGTATAAGTTTTATAAATTAAGTAGACATATCTTTCGTATTTGCACAACACAAACTTAAGTATTCTTTGCTTAGTTTGCCCCTTTCGTTACTTATTTTTTTCTTTGTCGATGTTTTAGTCAAACAGCCAGCACAATGAGTTGCACAATATTTAGGATTTTTCAACAAAAAAAAAAACATTTGTCACACGCTCCCTTAAGACCCAAAAACCTTAGCTAAGTAGGTTTTTAGCGAATAGTATGAGCGTTCTAGGTTCATTTGTATGCTTCTCTTAAAAGTATACCACTAGCCTTCAGTCACACCTGAAACACTAAATAAAAAATCATTATACTTTTTATTTATTCTTCATTTTGTCTTTTGTTTATTTTTCTATATCATCGAAATAAACCAAATTTTGCTTCAGTGACCTTCTATCTTTCACAGCCACGATAAAAAATGTTTTATATACATGTGTATATAGAAACAAATTAAATTGAAACAAAACACTATCGCGTTTTTTATTTTTATTCAAAAAAAAACTTAATCTATACCAGAAAGGGAGCTATATAAGTAATATTTCAGTTTTAAATTTATCTCCACCTCTTATTTTTTTAATTTAATTTTACTTTTTTAAGTCTTATCTATTTTAATTGTTTTTTTTCCGATTTTGCTACTTCATATTTGCTACAATCTCTACCTACTCTATATTAATTATTTTGCATAATTTTACATAAAATAAATCTATAAAAAATTTCATTATTTAATTTTTTTGTCATTTTTCTTACGCAAAATACCTTTCAGGATGAGAGAAAATGTTCACAAAAATAAAATATGAGATTGAGCTTAAGTTTAAATTTATTTATTTCCATTAAAAAGATTCGAAACTCATTCTTTTTTATTGAAACAATGTACAGAGTATAATTTTCCTTTTGCTTAACAAACTACATTTTTCCAAATATCTATCTATGAAAAAACTAAAAAAAATCCAACATAGACGTCAGGTGGAGGTGCATGTACTTTGATCTCATTCATTTATTTATATTTTACATTTGTTTATTTTTGCTTTAAATCATATTCTCAAAGTATGATGTTAGGAATTCGTATTTTTCTCTAAATACAAAGTATAGTATATATTACATTATGCAGAATAACGTTTAACTTTTAATTAAATTTTTCTTCAGTAGTTATTCTTACTTACTTGTTGTAGATTAAAAAAAATTTTAATTTGAGATTTTGCGTAGATAAAAAATATTTCTCAATACTTTTAAATAGTAAAATTAGGAAAATAATTTTTTGTTCAATAATTAATTGTTCAGTTAACCAATTTTTGTTTCTAGTTGTTGTATATTTGCTGAAATTTACAAAAACTATAGGTTTTCAGTGTGTAAGTTAAAGGAATAATGTTAATTCTTTGATATTTAATAAATAGTTTTTATTTCATTAGAACATAATCCGACATGGTGTGGTGAATTTGTTATGTTACAGTTTTTTATTTACATAAATCACCATAAATGAATGGGGCGTTACCATTTCAGGGAAATTTGTTAAAGAGAAATGTACGGTCTTACTTTGAATCAGAGTTGAAATAAAAGAGACCAGAGGCGCCTGTTGAACATTCACAATATTTTTTTTAATAATTAGCGCATGCTGAAAACCCCTTTAACTACTCTTAAATTAAAGGGTGGATATCAATATCAAGGCCAATGCAACCGATTTTGAATTAATAATATAACGAATTATTTATGTATGATATACAGCTTTTACTACTACTAAACATATACATACATATGCAAACGTTGCTATGGAATTATTTATGTAACCACGATTGCATATAAATGGCAAACAGATCATCCCCCTCCCACTGGTTTCACGAAAAGTATTTGAGGCTCGCTACTCTCGCTACCAATTGTAAAGCAATGCTAACTCGGGCTGATGAGATCGTTCCGAGTTTGATGATTTTGATTTTGCTCGTCTTTATCTTTAACCGATAACCATGTGCTGTGGCTTCTCTCTACGGACATTTTTCTGTGCTTTGGTAATATCTCAATGGTCTCTTATTCTCTTTTTGTGCGTGGGTAATTTTTGAGGTAGTCGGGGTTTTTATCACGCTTGTAAAAAAATTGGCTTACTGAACTTCTATTGCTTAGCAGCTTCAAGTGTCCTTCCAACGTAAACATGAATATGCATTACTTTTTGTTTTTTAAGTTTATTTTAAATTTAATATAGTTTAACTGAAACTTTTGACAACGGGATGGTTCCTAAACCCAAAGAAAACGAAGAAATCCGGTCTAGAAGTGGTGGACATTGTAACCATAATAAAAAACAAAACGAATATTTATTTAAAAAAAAAAACTTAAGAGATTTAGTAACAATTTATTTATTTATTTTACAATTTGCTACATAATATAACCGAAAAACAAAACAAAGCACAAATTTATACTGAAATTCGTTCATTCGTTATCAGGGACATGATCATATACAAAGTTCAATTCCTTTTCCCCCACTTAAGAAGAAATCACATTCAGCCGATTTTTTTCTTTGTTCGTTCTGTTGTTTGTTTTTGTTTTATTTTATTTCTTCATTACTATTTTGCTTTCTTTAACTTTTCTTATACACTTTATTTAAAAAAACAAAACTACCTCTTAAATCAAATTTCTTTAAAAAAAAAACATTCTCTATTCTCCTTTTTTGTTTACCGAAAAAAACAAAAAAAAAGAATTTTCTTTTTCTTTCAAGTTATTTACTTTTTTATATTTACATTCAATATTTGTTGTTAATTTCTTAAATCAGCCGGCGGAACCAATGCGAGAGACTGAAGTGTAATATGGGGCAACTATACATAAAATAAAAATAAAAATAAATTAGTAAAATTCAAAATAACAAAACAAGGAAAGAAAAGTTATTAATAAACAAGAGGAAAGAAAAAACTGATAATCTCCAGTTGAAAAAGGAAACCAAATAAAATTGTAGAAAGCAAACAACTATAAAAAATCCAAATTACGAACAAGAGTTTAGTTAATAATAAAACAATAAGAACTAAAGCAATTTTTTTCTAAAAAAAAAACAAGCAACATAGATTAGCAAACAGCGTTTAATGCAATAAATTAAAAAATAAATTTACACAAAACTGTGTATACGTATGCATATAGAGTAGGGACTTTTGCCTTTTGATTTAAAAAGTTTTTTTTAGTTATTTTTTGGTTGTGTATATGTATACATAAAAGTGTGAAATTGAAAAAGGATATAATAAATGACGATGACTAGTATTTTAAAATTTTAATAGTTAAATTTTAAACGAAGTAAAAATCTATGTATACATAAATTTATTATATACAAAAGCGGTTAAATATCATAATACTCAACGTTCTTAAAATATCGTTAATAAATAAGAAAAACAAACAAAATTAAAACAAGTCACAAAAGTAAAAGAAAAGCAATAGATTATCAAATTTTAACAAAAAAGCGTGCTAAAAAGAGCCCATATACATACAAATATTAAAAAAAAATTAAAATTTACAGTAGTAGTGAAGCGGTTTGAAGTTTTTAATTTGTGCAATTTGTCGATCCACGTCAAAGAACAATCATAACAATATATCCCTACAGAGGAAAAGAGGATAAAACAAAAAAGGCATTACAGATCACAGGCAGTGTGTCCGTGTGTGTGTGTACACGTGTGTATGCCTAAGAGAGGGATTAGGAAGGAGCACATACATCGACTAAATTGTATCTTCTCGATTATCCTACTTTCTGTCAGCCTTCTTTGCTAAAAATTCTCTTATCACATCTGTAACTACTTTGGTAAAACACACGCCAGACTATTAAAAGAGAAAAATGCCTTATAACAAAAATATGAATTAAAAACCAAAAAGACTTGAAGCAAAAATATTAAAAATTCGTTATCCAAAGTACGTAGGACGTTCAGATGATTTTTTTTAAATGTTGTTTTTTTTCCTTTAGTTTTGCAAGTGAAAACTTTGAAAATAAAAGTCATGTACATACGCATAGACGTCTCCTGTTACTGAATTCGATACGATCGTGTTTTTTTCTTATTGTATCTGTCCCTTGTTATATTTTTTATTTTTTTATTTTTTAAGTTTTCCTTTAACCTATTTTTTATTTACACGCAAGAAGAAAAATGTTTGTGATTTCGATTTTTTGTAAAAAAAAAAAAAAAAAAATAAAACAAGACATATTTTAGTAATAGTTAATAAGTGTATTTCAAAAAATCGCCATTTTGTATGTTTGTTTCAGTGAGAAATAGTAAAAACAAAAAAAATTATGTAATTAGATGTAGAGTTTTCTTTATTTTTATAGTTTTCTGTTCTTGTTAACATAGTGACAAGTTGAAAAAGTTTAGATACTGTCGTCATGTTGTCCCTCCCTTTATGCCCAAGCGTATGGTAAAACTTTAGAATAGATTGTCTCTATTTTTCCACCCGAGTATATTTATGTGCTTTGTATAAAATTACAAGTAAAAATTAATTTTTATTTTTACATTTTCTTTTTCTGTACCTATCCTCGTGTGAAACACCCTCCACCCAACAAACAGAAAAACGAACATAGTTCTCACGATTTGATTTAACATTTACCAAATGATTCAAGTAATTTCACTTTCTTTTAAGTCGTGTTTGGTTTTTTTGTTTGGGAATCAGTTAAGTTAAATTAGTTTTAAAATAAACAAAAACTAAACAAAAAGCTATTAAACATAAAACACACACCTCCTTTGGGTTAAATAATCTCTAGAAGTTAAAAGATTTGCCTATCATTTGTTTTATTTTTTGTTTGAAGATCATTTAATTTTCATTTAAACAATCAATAATAAATAAAAAAACTTAAAAAATCGGGACAAGACATAAAAATAATAATATCATAAACTTTCACTCATTCTCATATTTTCATTAGATATATTTTTAAAAATCAGATATACGAAAAGTTTTGGTTGTTATTATCACTTTTGTTTAGAAAAAAAAATCAATCTTAGAATTGTCTGCTTCATCATATATTTCATTTTTGTAACTTTTCCATTGGTGTACATACATATTCTTGTATCCTAGAGTTGGTAGAGTTTTTCGTTTTTCTTTTATATTTTTCTCTTGATTTTTTTTGTGTTTTCAAATATTTTAATTTGTTTCCTATATATTTCTTGCCCCCCACTGTATCCCTCTCTGCATACTACATTGCTCCCCCATTAACAATTTAATTACTCTATTTTTCGACTAGAATTCTACTTTATATATTTTATACTACATTTTAATAGTTGAAAAGAAAATAAATCACAATTAGTGCTAGAACTCATACTATTTTAAGGAAATCGTATTTTATGTCTCAAACATTTTCTATTTCAAATTTCTACGCGTGTTTTTTGTTACTATCTCAATTTCGCTCTTTTTAAAAGTTCTTAAAAAAATAAATATATTAGATTTACTGTGTTAAGTCACCTTTTTCTCCTCTACTTGTAGTAGAATATCTATTGTTTCTTGTACAGAATACTATTTTCACTCTAAAATCCCTTTTTGTCGATGAATGTATGGATTTAGTATTTTAATATCTCGGTTTTCTATCACTTTAAAGACTACTGTGCCTCTTGGCCTCAAACAGTCAATTCGATGGCTACTGTACTCTCCTCATCGATGAAACATTTTTTCTCAGTTTCCTATCACTTCAGAAACTACTGTGCCTCTTCTACCGTGACAATTTCCTCAGAGGCTACTGTATCTCCTCGTCCATACCAATTTTGTTTTTTTTAGTTTCCCATCACTTCAGAGACTACTGTACCTTTCGATTCGAGCATTGATAATATTTTATAGATTGATCATTCTAACGTGCACTTACTTTCATATTCTACTCATTGCTTCATTTTCTGGTCAGTAGGGGTGTTTTCTCAATCCACTGTAGGTCATTTCCATTGCTGATGCAAAGAATATAACAAGACGTCTTCTGTAACCAATTTCACTCCCAACCAACTGCTTTCATAATATCGAGTATTCGAAATTTTTAACAGAAAAATCTGTATGTTTTTCAATCTGACCGTCCAGCGTTGTTTCTTTATGTTTTCACATCAATAAGTTGGATACGCTGAGGCTGAGAATCGGTCACCCCGTGTGCGGGAAATTTTGAAAAATCATTTTTAAATCAATAACCGAACACCCACTGAACAATCGAACATTTTAAAATTTTGAAACAATCCATCATAGGTGTTAAAATCTCGGGTAGAAGTTGCATGAATAAATGTATGTATTTGCTTTTATTTCCACCATTATTTTCACCAAACCATTCAGAACCACAAAAATAAGTCGAAAACCTCGGCTTCATTTGATCGCCGGACTTGTATTCCCATTTCACACACATTTTTGGGTATTTTTTTTGTCTGAGTCTCTGTCAGCTTTACAGCTTTGTATCCTATTTTTAAAAAGACATATATGCATATATATCTCACATGGGTTTTGGTTTACAAATAAAATTCATACAACTCCTTTTCTATTTGATTTTTTTAAATTATAAAAACAAAGTAAAATAAAAATGTACATAAAATATTAAAAAAAAAATTATGTTTTGGTAAGTCAAAAATGAAATAAACAACGGTTGGGTTGTTGAGCGTAAAATGAGAAAAAAATGCAACAAATTCGATTTAAAAAAATGTTTATTGTTAACAAAACTGTAAACTTATTTATAGTTATTGTGTAGAACAAATCAAAAGAGAAAAGTGTATAACAAGAAAAGTAAAAATCACAATTGAAATGGATTTCCGGTATGTCTGATGGTTTTCATTAATTCGTTTAAATTTTAAAAAACTACTTTTTAAGTTGGGTTTTTGTTCTTCTTTGCTTTTTTGAGTGCGTTAAATTTTTCTGTTTGCTTGTGTTTTTAATTTTGTTTTATTTAAAATTTATTTTCATTTATTTTGTCTGTTTATTTTGTTAAATGATTTCGCTTTTGTGTGAACGCTTACTGCTGCCTCGCTTCTATTGCTATATTATTAATTTTATTGAAACACACCCACATACATACATACTTTTCCACCACTATCATTCTCTTATTTCTGATGACAAAACAATTTGAATTTAGATGCATAAAAAAAAATTTTTCAGGGTGCTCTAGTTTTCAAGGAATTGATTTTCTAACAATATAATATCATATATACATACAAGCAAATGTTTAGATAACTTTCGGTGTCGTTTAAGGGAAATTGTTGCTAACGGGGACACATTGTAACTGGCATTGACTTATTTTTCTTGAAATAAGTCAGTGTCAGTTCTTACTTAGGCATGGAAATAGTTTCACATTTTTCTTTTAATTTAAATTTAAACAAATCACAAATCACTGCTTTCTAAATACGATACTGTTATTAGCTTCTTCGATTTTCTATTACCATTAACATCGTGTTTTCATGTCTATTTGATCATAATAGCACGCCATTATTGTAAAAGAAGTTGTCATCCATCTTCACGAATCTACCGCTGAGAATTACTCGCCACGTTTGCTAACGGCAATCATTTGATTTTGTTGCTGTAAGAGATATAAACAATTATTTCTTATGAAACACTAATTTTTACTAAAAACTGACAGAATAGTGATGCAAAGTATTGGTTTATACATACATATGTATGTATGTATTTACATCTGGTAATAATGAATGCCAGTCTTATCACAATTAAGACAAGATTTGTGTGCTCAATAAATGAATTTCTCTATGAAAAAGGACCTAATCATCAACGAAGTTAAATTATTTTCTTAAGCTGATCCCCTTAATGTCTGGTATTTGCAACAGTTTCCCTTTCATGTCCGAGAGGTGACATACACCATTTCGTCATCAAGCTTATTTCGACATAACTCGAACATATGTACATATGTATCTCCAATATCTCTTTCTCTTTATATCTATTCTGTGTTATCTCTTTCTCTGACTTTTATATAATATAATTTAAGTTTTATCTATTTTTAATTTCTACAGAACATGTTGTGTCATAGTGACACATATTTCCAAAAAGCTCTCATTTCTGCACAGAAAAAAAGAAAACAATTTAAAGAAAAGTTATCCGAAAAGAGAAAATACGATTGTATTATAATTAAGCCTTGTTAATTGTTTCTCCTCTTATAAGGTTTATTTAACTTTAAGTTGATTAAGGATGTGATCAAAAAGGTTTTTCGGTTTTTATTTGCGACTAGCTGATGCCCGCGACTTTGGCTCTGAGATTCACAATTATTGTCTATTCTATTATTATTATTATATTATTATTACAACTACCATATTATTATTAATATTTCTTTGTAAACCAATGGCTCACCACACGAAATCTCAAGTTGCGCTGCGGTTGATCAGCATGGTCCAGTGTGTGTGCGCTAAACCCTGAACATGATACCAGTATTTAACTAGTACCACGTTTTGGCGTCTGTATCCCTCTTTAGTATAACGCACTATAGAGTAAAAGGATTTATTGCGGATAAACATGTAAACGAACATGTGGCAAAGTTCAAAAGCATAGTGTGATCGATACAGGCAGATTGCCGTTTGAACGTGTGAATATAGTATGTATAGTATGGCGAGTGCATTCGATACATTCATCGTCCAGTTTCTGAGTAATTTGTGTTCTACCTTACATAAGAAGCTTGTTTATAGCGATCGAATTTGCTGTGTTCATCATTCATCTTCATATAAATGAATCAAGGTCTTATTAAAACTGTCCAATCGTTTTTGCGTGATACGCACACATCAAGGAACCTAGTTATGATTTTAGTATATGTATAGATTTGCAGATAGATGTACTTTGGATCGGTCCAAGTGATTAGTCATACTTGCTACTGAAAAGGAACGAACCATAAGCAAATCCTTGGACAAGCAAACAAGACAATCATACATATATTGCATGTTCCTTTGAGCACTGTGATTTGCTGTTAACAGCTTTTATCCAATTCGACATCAGAATAGTGATTCGAAAACAGAAAAGCTCCACACTTTTAACCCTTGGCGTAGCGTTTGTCTTTACTGCGGGTCCCAGCAAAGAACCAAAACAAGGCTTCTGAATCCTCCGCTTAGAGTTAACAATAAAATCTGTAGATCCATATCATTCGTACGAAAAATATAACGCACACAACATAAATGTTTGTAAGAAGCTAGCACTTTACAGGCTGTCGCGTCAACTATTCAATTGTTTAATTTGTTTAATATATGCATTTATGTCAGACATTTTGCATGCTAAATAAAGGCCTGTAATGTGACGTATGTGCAATTGTGGGGAATCGCTCGCCTAGAAAGAGAATATTCTAAAGCGTAAGATTCGTGTAATATTGATAGTTTCCAATTCTTTGATCACACCCTTGTCTTAAATTTTATTTTTCTTATTTTTTCTGTTAATTTATATTTCATATAATTTTTGAACATACATTGAGATTCACAGAACAGCTGCATGATGCAGTTTTTGTCCTCGTTCCCTAAAAACCACCCACTACACACATACACATTTTTTGAATGTCCCCTTGTGCATAATGATTTATAGCTATCGCTAACGCAATCGAAAGACTTAGTTTTGATTTTTTTTTTTTTTTTTTTTCATTCAAAAATTAAGCAAGCAGCTAAAACAAAAATAAGCAGCCAGCTTCATATGACTTTTTTTCCATTATAGATTTTTTTTATTTTTAGAAAAGAAAAAATGCTTACGAATTAAACAAACAATTTATTTTTTTAATTTATTGTTTTTTAACCGATTTTTGTTTTTGTTTTTTTTCTGTTGTTGTTTTTCGTGTTTCTTTTCGTTTTGTCTAATTTTGTATGTTTCAGTTGCGCGTTATTAATGCATTCCGTTCAACATTGGAAGACTTAACCGAACGCCGTTCTGTGCATAGTTTACACAGTTTACGTAGTCAACGTGCTGCTGTATCAGCTGGTGGCTATCAATTGGTGCAATCACCTGGGTCGGCAAATTTTTATAATGCAGCACTACTTCACACTGGTAGTGGACGTCAACAAAATCTCCTACAACCACCGCCACAACACCAACCACATGCGCAAAATTTATCAACAACGCCAACGACATCAGCTATTTTATCAGATATTTCATTTATCGATGAAGATCCACAACAATTGGGTAGCAATAGAAATGGTAATACTAATAGTCATAATAATAATCGTAACAATAGTAACATAAGTACTAAATCAGATAGCCTAATTGAGCAAATTGAGACAAGGATTTAAATGAACGAAAAAAAATAAACAAAAAATCAAATAACTTTAAAGAAAAAAATCTCAAAAAGAAAGAACTACGATACAACCACTACACATTCTATTTGATTTTTTTGCTTTTTGGCTGTTACTCATACAGAGCAATACTGGCCTGCCGAACCCTATTCCGTCTTTTTTAAATTAAATTAAATTTAATCGAGAAATTATGAACGATTCCTTGTATAGATAGTAGCTTATATTTATTTAACGTTTTCCTGTTCGATTATATGCTTTCTTATTTATTTGTTTTGTGCTTTACTATTTCAATATATATTGTATTTTGCTATCCCTCAATTTGGTGAGACAATTGTGTCAAATTCTCTCCGTGAGACGATTTTCGAATCAATCAAATTTGACTCTTGTGGAAATGTTTCAATTTGTACCAGCACTATTTTAAATTTGCTTCAATAATACCATGTTAGAACTTTGAAATTGTATGGAAAAGAAGGGTATGCTGTGCTTTACTAATCAGAAAATTAAACACGAACATCTCTGTAGACCGTTACTGTGAATTTTGTTTCACCTCAACATTAAACTTTTAAACATCTGTTTTTGATCTCCGAATCCCATACCCACTGCCAGTATCTCATACACATTTTAGCAGCGAAAAGTAGTTGCACTGCCAGAAAAATACAGAAACAAACCACAAAGTGTCTTGCAGTTTCCAACTCAATTACTTTTCAGTATGTATAGAAAAGGACTAGTAATGTTTGTATTACTCCAGTAGATTATTTTATGTTTTATTACAAAGAATTTGATTCCACCATCAGTTAGCTTTAAGCCATGATTGTACTTTTCTAACATAACTCTCGGTACAGCCTAAATGATAGCATTCTTTTCGTCCTGCCATTCTATACCATCCCAACCGTGAGCTCATGAAAGTAACCCAGCAAAATGAACCAAACGTTTTTTCGTGGCGGACCCATGGTTACAGTTCTGTTGAATAAATATGGAACATTTACGGGTAAACAATTCAAAACTGAGTGTGCAAATCTATGCTAAACCACGATATTAGAAACTTCTAGAACATTTAGGGCTCTTTAGAAAAAAATTCAATTAATATTCCGTTCCGAAAATGGTGCTTCAAAATGTAAAGTTTATCCAGAGAACTTTTTTTATTACAGTCGTTTTCTTAATATCCATAGGCTTACAAAGAAAAGCTAGCTAATAGCAGCACAAGTATTATATTAACATAAAATTTCTTCATTTGTACTTATATTTAAAAAAAAAATATCATTTAAAAAACAAAAACCAATACAACAATATTCTGTTACTTACTTTTTACATTTATTCATTTTTTTGTTAAATTTTTGTATTATAATTAAGTCATATATGGTATTCGAATTTATGTCCCTAAAATAACATTTATTTATGTTAAAAAAACAAGCAACATATTGTAATCGGCTCTTTCCGAAATCGACAGTAGTAGTATTTAACCATTTTGAAAAAGAAAACAGTTCATTATTTTTTTTTCTGTAATAGTTTAACCTTTTTTTAAGGTAGAAAATCATCAACAAAATAAAGTTATATACATCGTTAACATTAACAATTGTTGTGAATCTTCAAATTACTTAATTAATTACCAAATATATTATTTTTAACAAAATAAAACACACAAATAAAATAAACGTGAATTATAATATAAATCTTTTTAATTTAAGAATATTTAACAAAATGTATTTATAATTACATAACAATTTTGTTTTATTTTTCTTTAGATGAGAAAAAGAAACTTTTAGTGTTTGCTATATGACCTTATAACGTTTGATATATTATACAAAATAAAAATTGGAGAAAAACAATATATACGTATATATGTATATGTACATACATACATATATGAACAATTTATTTTTGGTAAAATTTTTAGATAACTAACAATTCTATATGCCTTTTTACGTCCCATAATGTATTTTGTCTGTTTCGTTTAAATATTTTTCTTAAATTCAATCAACACAGTGCCGTAAAGATAACTTTAAAAAAAATTAAATATTATGTGTAAGACTAGGACACTGTTTTAATAATATACATATACAACTTACTTTGTTTATATGAAAGAAAAAGATTATCTATCCGGATGTGAATCGAATCGAAATTGCTGCATTTTTTCTTTTTACTTGTAAGGCTCAAGTCTTGTGAAGATAATGTGTTGTCTTGATTTTATTTGTTTACATTTTATTTACCCGTCGACTTTATGGGTAAGAAAGTCAATATCCTAAACAAACTATCATTATAATTATTATCATGATGTTGAACAAACTATTACAGATTTAAGCCGAATAAACAATAAGGAATTCCGTGTATGAAAGTTGCCCGACAGCATGGGAATTTTCTCCAAAAATCATGCTTAAAAAACCACATTCCTGCTACCACCTATCTTACTAAAGAACTACGGTTTTCATCAAAAATTCTCGTCGATTCTGTTGCTACCTTCGTTTTTGTATCGTTTCGTCTAAGAATCTCGGGATTCGTGGACGGTATTTATCAAAAATGTCTTGTCTCAGTAGCTTCTTGCTGTACAGCTACCCTTATTGTTCTGCGTAACTTACTAACACAAAAATGAGTAGTATCAAACGTCCTGTATAACCTGATGCGACTCGAATTTCCCTGCGATAAAGATTGGTTGTGGATGGTTTTTCTTAGCTTTAAGGTTTCCTTTGAATGCTATTGTATCATTTTTTGCCAAATTAGTTAGTAGTACACGAGATATTAGCTAAGTAGAAAAATTAAGCGTGGAATTTAGACCTTTTTCGTCATGAAAGATCGGATAATGTCTTTAGGTAACATCGTTTTCAGTGATCGTCTTTTAAAATTCCTTACTGTTGTTTGTGCTTTATTAGGAGCATGATGGTTTTTCTTAGCTTTAAGGTTTCCTTTGAATGCTATTGTATCATTTTTTGCCAAATTAGTTAGTAGTACACGAGATATTAGCTAAGTAGAAAAATTAAGCGTGGAATTTAGACCTTTTTCGTCATGAAAGATCGGATAATGTCTTTAGGTAACATCGTTTTCAGTGATCGTCTTTTAAAATTCCTTACTGTTGTTATGTGTTTTATTAGGTCCTTTTATAAACAAAACCAATTTTACGCGTGGAAGTTCGACGCTTACTTTTACGTTATGTCTTCTCTTATATTAAAGCTTCATGATCTGATACATCAGCTGGCCATTATTACCTTTCGAGAATTCGATCGCTTTGTTAAACTGTGTACTGTGTTTTGGCTAAAGACAAATGAGATAGATTCAGATAACTGTTTTGTAGGCGCATACGCTTAACTTTAAACTCATTTGAACTCACAAGTTATACGAAAAGAAAAAAGTCATATTTTCAATCAGTTTTATCGGGCTTTGAAATGCAATTCATTTGACTTCGGTAGACGAGAAATCATTTAGCAAATAAGCTTGAATTTAAACGACTTCTTCATTTGTCTCTAGTGAAAACGTTCATAGCTTAGCTCTATAACTACCGTACACCGTGCATTCGATCCACTTCTTCGGAGCCTTACCACTTATTTTTTATTTTATTTGTAATTAGGTAAAGAAGTTGTGTTGCCAACGTATCTAGTATATATTTTGTTTGTTTGTCATGGAGCTTTATGCTTCCTTATTCTAAACTAAAGAGTTATCATAACAAGTCCTAATATAGTATATATTCATATAAAACGAAGAATCAAAACAAACAAAACATTATTTGTCTTAACAAATTTCTCATATATAAATCATATTATTACAATTATTGGGTATGTTATTTCCTTTCATAATTTTTCATTCTGTCCCTAATTCAATTTGTTTCTTTTTACTTTTTTTATTTTTTATTTCCATTTTTTTAGTGTTTAACACACCCTGTACTTTATTCTCCCAGAGTAAGTTACGCTTTAACTATTAGACTATCATACCTGCTCTAAAAATAAAAAGCAAAACCTAAATACTAAAAAATAAAACAAAACCTTTAGATACATATATTGGGAGACACATATATGTGTACGTCTCTCACTATCTCTCTTTTGATATATATTATACATATATATATAATCATATATATATGCACATATATGAGTCTCAGTCAAATTACGTTTTTTTTTTCTTTTGTTTTCTGGTTATAAATCGTCTATTTTATTTTTTATTTTTAACTTAACACCTTTTATTTGTTTTTGTATTGCATTTTGCATATAAATATATATTTAAGTAAAGGTACAAAAAGTATTTACAGTAATAAAAAAGCATTTAAGAAATCGAAAATTCATCGAAATCAGACAAAAAAATCCATTTTCTCCAAAAAATATTTCTTTTAATTCTTTCCATTGAAGGTAATAGGTGGTGAATTACAAGAGCGTTTGATTCCGGTACCCTACAGCAAGAGTTCAACTGATCAAGCTGTAAGCTTTCCTTCTTTCTTTCGTTTCGTTTACGTTGATCGTTTTTTTCCAATTTTTTCCTAACTAATAGTTACATTGTTATATAACCTTAGTACTGAGCGAAAAAAAAACAAGAAAACAAAACGTTAAACCTTAAGTTTATTGTTTGTGCTAATATTTCGAAGTGTTTCCTTCCTTTTTTATTTATTTTTTTATTTTTATTGTATTTTGGTCTTTTACTTTAAAACACTTCTTACTACCACTCAACCACTTCTGTCTATTCTATAACAACTAGTTACGTTAGTTATGCTATCGCTTTAATTTCATGCCATACATTTTATCCTAAACTTTGAATGCTATTTTTAAAATCAAACTAGGCAGTGAAAAAAACTGTGAGTTTTAAACCCTGAAATTCGTTTTCTTAAACTTCCTTACCTCTCATAATACCAAGGGTCTATTTTTCTTTTTATATCGACCTCTGATGTAAGACATTTTAAAAACTTAATCATATAAAAAGGTCTTTATGAATAAAAAGGAAAGTAGACGATATAACTACTTAGAAAAAGGTTTTGTGCTGACTTCAATATGCTGCTTGCCAATCCATTTTGTGTAGCCTCTGAATGGACATACCTGGATAGATGGCATTTTGCATCAAATATTAGAATTTTTATGTTATTTCGCCTTTGCGGCTTTTGATCCAATTTTTCGTATAATGATCCCCGTTCACCCCTACGGGGAATTCTTAACAATTTTCTTCCAACTAAAATAGTTGTGTACCATTTAACTGCTTATGTTGTACCTATGAAGATCACACGTTTCAGAGCGACGCTAAGAACATATATCCCCGACCAAAAATAGGTTCAAGTTTTTAAAGGCATTTTTGCAGCTGAATCCTTTTCTGATTTAAAGCCTTATTCGAAAGACTTACATGCCACTTTAATAACTTACTCTAATTTTTTTTTTCATTTAAAGACCCCTGTTTATTCACACTCCACCCCCAAAAAGAAAGTTGAATGTTATTTAATCTATATATCTGTACCCATAAAGATCTCATGTATCTTGGCAACCATTAAGGACATTCGTTTAAATTTTTTCTCCGCGAAAATAACTAAAAACCACATAGCCTTTTTTAATCATTTTACTTTAGTGGTTACTATAACCATGGGTTTGGTGCGACTCCTAAGCGTGCTGACCCAGGTTTAAATTCATGGAGTACGATCTATCACGAATAAAGCTTTTCAATATGCTGTTCGGATTCGGCAACAAACAGTGTAACGCCTCCTTGTTTGTTCTGGATAGGACATGGTTGTCCTTTAGGGCAGAAATAAGAGTAATTGATGAATTTTATTCTACTTTGGATCCATACGCTGTCGTTGGGAGTGTTGATAGCAGAGCTTCGGTAGACGAATGATGATATTTCACTACCTCAAAGTTATATTTATTCATTGTTACGTACTCTTCTTGACGCCGGTGTATTGTCTCGCTGTTTGTAAACAACAGCATGTTTTTTGTTTTATGTTCGTTTACAACCAGACCCATTTTAGTAGTATCTGATTGATATTCGCAAGTGACTCCTCGCTACATTCTACCCATGATATAATGTCGACTGTTTCCTTTCATTCGTGTGAAAAAACAACACAGCATGAATTGTTCCAAGAAGCTAGACCTTAGCCCACCTCAGGCTGTCCAATCTATAGATACGAATTTTTTTCTATAATCATTTCCGTACCTCGTTTTATTGCTTCAACTTCGATTTCAAGACCTGTGCAGCCATCGAAAAACACAGTAGACACCATTTAAGATCAGTTTATATATATGTATATGTAGCTTATTAGTTCTCGATACAAACTCTCGCTTTATCCCACTCGTCTATACATTTATGTTATAGGTAATAACCTTTGTTCAGTTATTGAGGGGAGCATTTTCTTTTCTTATTTCTCTGCTGAACACGACTTTTCACCTTTCACCTCTGTTCCATCTGCCTTCTCTAAATTTTATTTTATCTATTTCATTTTTTTTTTTTTCGTATATGCTAATGCATCTGTATATCCGTGTAATTAAAAACCAAAAAATTGCATCAACCACTTCTGTAGAAGCTTTACCAAAAATCTATGCTTCTATAGTTTGTATGTGTCAAGAAACCTCAGTAATAAGAAAATAATACGGAAACGTGCGCTTACCCAAGAATCAAATGACAAAATGTTGTTTCCTATTACATCCAATGGAATCTATCCATCGATGATAAAATTCTGAAACCGAGAGAATTTTGCAATCGATGTATATACCCATAGACTGATCTAAGATCGAAGAAAAAAGAAATGCAAACCCCTTCTTTGCGTTTCGCACTATTTTGAGTTTTTTTATTTTTGTTGAACTTTGTCTGAAGCCGATTTTTTATATTTTAAAATATTTTTAATATAATTTTGGCACCATTGGTTGCATTTTTCGTTGGAATATTTTTGTAAACGAATACGAAATTTTTATGAAATATACTGTAGATACATATGTATGAACGGAGGTTCAAATCAAAATAGGATGCACTGCTAAGTGTTTTTGTTATTTATTTTTTTCTAACTTGTTAATATAATATGCTTTATGGCTAGGGCTCACTAGCAAATAACGAAATAGATCTATTTAGTTAGAGAGATGGAAAAGTCATTGACAAGTTTTGAGCATGACTGGCAATACCTAGTCGTCACCGCACATCTCTTTCACTTATTTTATGCTCAACAGGCTGCCGACTCGCAATGAGCAGTTATTTTTTATCGTGTTTTCCTCGTTTTTCCTTACAGGATTCTTTTCCAAGAAGCGCATTGACGTGGAACATCTCGTAACTAATGCCGGTCAAACAATCTTTTCGTGCTTACTCTTAAACTCACCTTTCCAGTGGATAAAGTTCCTGAAACACAACTTTCTGTCTACCAGATTTACCATACAATTTTCATATAATTCTTACTGACTTTCTTATATCCTTTCATATTTTATTTGTGCAGAGATTTGTAACACATTTCAGCTCCTTCCAGCTCATCCAAATTGACCTCAATTCCTCCTGAACTGTTAAGTAAGGCGCCGACAACGTCTGCGTGCCACCATGTTCTGGGCTTTGCAATGCCTTTTAGTTCCTTTCAATTTATTTACACTGACATCGATTCCTCCTCAATTACTCTACGCTGCGCTTGCTTAGGATGACCCACTCTTCTGTCTGACTCTGAGTGGATTCCATTGCATGGTTTATTGTGGAGTTGAACTGTCTTCTCGCCGTTTTCACCAGAAGCTGTTTTGTGAAGTCTATTGGTCCCTGACCGTTTCTTAAGTACTGCACCCATAAAGAAGTATTAACGCAACGCGAAACAGCCTAAAAACATATTTATTTTTTTTAGATTTTGGCACCTTTTGCTGTACATTCGTCTCAACCGTAATTCGTAAACATAAGCATTTGAGTTTGAAAATCTTTAAAACTTTTGTTTTCACCACGCGTTTATCTTCAGCTCTACTGTTTCCAGGTTGTGATTCTGAGCCATTTGATTGGTGTAGGTCCATAATTCTGTGTAAGGCAGATATCATTAGCGTAGTTCCGATGTTTCTGTTAAGATGTCATTATCATCACTGATAACCACCAGAAAATCAGTGGTATATATACAACAGGGCTATTGTTGTATTCCACTTTAAACTTCATAGACCTCTGTCATCTTACCATCATGTAGAACGTGACATTTATAACTCGCCTTTGGTAGAAAATATCTATCTTCTAGGTCCAGAATACCCCAAAATAAGTGCCTTCCCGGTTAGCTCGAATAGACAGCAATTCTGTTATTACTTCGAATTTTCGAGGCCCGCCCTGTGAAATGCCAACTAAATGAAATCTCGATTCATGCTGTCGAAAACCTTCTGAATACAGCTCTTATAGTTCGTGGTGAACTCTTCTTTTCCATGAGCCATCAACGCCGAGAAGACCATAAATCAGACGTAGAAGTACCGGGATGCTGAAGTCTTTTGCAGTGTCTCCCTGATTCTCCTCGATATTATCTTGTTAAATAGTTGTCTCCTAGAGCAAGTGTTTTGGAAAACAAATGCTGTAAATGTTTATAAAATCCTTTTTCAACATTTTATGCTGATTTTGACTTCAAAGGTTGTTTCAGATAGAACTTTTGGTTTTAGAGTAAAATTTTTCTACGTCAAATGTATCTCGATTTTATGACTTTTTCTTTTCAATAACAACAAAGTCGCTTTGGCAGAAAGAACTTTCCCACTCTTCGCTTTGCCACTTTCGCCAGTCTTAAGGGGTTTTCCACACGAAAAAAATAATGAAGTTTCCCGGTAAGATTGGGATGGCGAAAGCATTCTAAGTTATTGCTGTCGATTATTTGATTGACAGTCCACCGTCGATTCACAGTCTCAATATGATAAAATTGTGTTTTTTTTAAGTTTATCTGTATACTGAATGCGTTTATCTTAACATTCGAAAGCACTTGCTCTGTTTGTTTTAAACAATTTTTACGTTTTTTTTGTTTTTTTTTTTTTTTATGATTGCGCTAAGATTGCATACACTTGCATTTACGTTTGAAAGAAAGATGTTGCTTGCATTGCTCAGTGTTTGGCTTTTTTGAACAAAAAAAAACTTATTATGTTTGTATATATTTTGTTTTATAACGTGCTGCTATTCGTGTTTTTGATTTTTATTTTCGGAAATTTTCGTTTTTTTTTATTTTCACTTTGAATGATGACATGTAATTGAGTTTTAAGTTATGTTTTGGTTTTACTGAGTTTTGTTTGGTATGAAATATAAATTATACCGTACGTACATATATTACAAGTTTATTTTTGTAATATTTTTCTTTTTACTAGTTTTAAGTAATTATTTTGCCTAAAAAAACAAAATCTATGAAATTTTCAATATACATAATTATTAATAATTTGTATTTTTCTTTTTTTATTTTTTCCTCCATATCAAAAAAAAAACAACTACTATATATATTTTATTTATAACCAACAAATAATTTAAAACTGTCTCCTTCGAAATTAAAATATGAAACCGAATTCTGCAACCGAAAAACCAAACAAATCCCTCTTCCGAAACACTACCTTTTTCTTTTTCTCTGTAACACTGTGAATATTGTGAAAAAATGTTAACGAAACCGAAAACAAAAAAAAACTTATAAATGAAAAATAGATACGAGTGGTTAATGCATTTCGACAAGGACTCGATGCACGCTATGGCGAACACACGAATACATCTTTAGCCGAAGTTCTTCGCAAACAGACTTCGCTTAGCAAACGTCTCTCACAGACTTCGTCTATTGAGTATGCGGACAATATTCCAGACGAACTAACGATACCAGAAATTGACGTCGAAAGATTATCATCTCATAGTCATACTGAAACAGCTGTTTAGATCTATTAAATAATTATTTATTTATTTGTTTAATTTCTTTAGATTTTTTTTGTTTTTGTTTTTTAGCAAAAAAAACTAAAATTAAAATAAATAAATAAATAAACAAATACACTAAAACATATATATATATATATGTATATATATATGAATTACGAATACAGTTTAAAAAAAAATATTTACTCCAATGTATACATGAGAATGCCCAGATATGCCCGAAATTGTGCGTTAAACATTTTTATATTAAAAAAAAAAAAACAAAAAAAAATTATTAAGTACTTATACATACACTTGCCATATGCCTACCAGACTTTAAAGGGAAGGATACCTCCAAATGTGTATATTCTGGAGTAAATAACATTGAAAAACCAAGTGAGAATTATTAAATTAAGCAAAACAAAACAAAGCATATATATACATATGTATATATTCAAATGATAGTGAAAAAAGTCTTAAGAACGAAGTTTTTAAATAAAATTCTTGAAAAGCCAACAATAAAACTAGTAAACAAAAATATGTTATACTTCTGAATACTTAAAAAAAATAAACACATACACACAATTAAAAAAAAATACAAATTTAAGAAATAAAATCTCTAAACATAAGTTTAAGGAAAAAATTAATGGTAACAATTTACAGCAACCCAAAATGAAATGCATTAATTATATATATATATATATATATATATATATATATATAAAACTAAAACAAAAAATAAATATATACATGATATATATGTATATACATATATACATTAAATTGTTATAAATAACTTTGTTAAATATATATATAATGAAAAAGTAAAATACATTAAGTAAAAGCGTAATATTAATTCGTTCAAAACAAAACCAAATAAATTAAATGAATAAATATTTAAAACAAAAAAAATATGTATAAAAATGATTCAAAACTTTTTAAGAAAAACCAAAAAACGCTTTAAAGAGCCGTTAAACGATAACACAAATTATTTAAATTTACATTTAACAATAAACCTATTAAGCAAAAGAAGAAAAATATTTATAATAATGAGAAAACCATTACTACTAACGAGAAAAACGTCGAAAACTGTACTTAGTTATTTACCACACGCTCCCCCCAAAGAAATGTAATTTATTATTGTTTAAAATTGAACAACAAAAGGTATAAACATTTATTTTAAAATCAAATATTTATATTTGAAAATAATTATTCAAATCAAACGTGAACGAACTGTTCTAATATTAAAAGATGAAAAAAATATGTCTACAGCAGTTGGTAGAATTAAAAAAAAACATAAACTTTAAGTTTTACACACATGACAATGTTCCGATTTTAAATTGTTCTTAAATTTCTTATGATTTGTTTAAATAATTTTTGCTTCTATACTGCGATTCTAATTGTTTTTTTAGTTTATTTATTTAGCGCTTTCTTTTTATATAGTATATATGTGTTATTAAGATAATTATGATACATACATTTAAAAGGCTATTGTTGTGTTTAATGATGAGTTGTTGTTTTTTTTTTTGACAAAAGAGATGCATAACTTTTACTTGTTAATAAAAAAAATTTATCTTTTCACAGAAAAAAAAAGAAATTAAATGAATTGATAAGAATATTGTTTTCTTATACAAAAAAAGCTCTTCCGAAATAAAATGAGATTGCCAGTATTTTTTTTTTTTGACAACTTTTTCTTTCATTTTAATTTTTACTTTTTTTGTAAAATTTTTCATTTTAAAATAGGTGTTCAAAGTAGGCGTTTGTCACTTTAACTGTGATGTAGTTTAAGATACCCGTATTACCTTCTCTGCAAAGCGATTCCATTGCAGTGGCATTCTCTTTCTCTAACAATTTAAGGACTCTTGGATCAATTTTCTTAATTTAATTTAAAGGTTTTTTTTCCTTACTTGCTGGACTGTTTCTTTGTTTTTACATAGGTAAGTGAATTTTTACTTTAAATTTGCTTTTTTGTTTGATCTGATCTATCAACTAAGCTTTTAGAGCGCAGTGCGGGTGTTGGGAGTAATCAATACATTTTTCAATCAATTGATTTAGTTAATATAAATTTAGAAATGACTTATTATGAGTATCATGACTGAAATAATCGTGATTAAAAAAATTAATCATGATTATTTTTTTGACTAACCATTATATAGAAAAATTATATTAGAAGAAATCATGTATTTATGACAAAATAGCACCTTTAAGCAAAAGAATGCTTTTAAATACGAATGCACGTTAATGAATAGGCGCATTTTACGGTGAAAAGTTTGCCCAAATATATATTTTAATTCAATATTGCAGCGAAAAAAAAACATGTTTGAATTTAATCGAAAGGAAATTGCGCTAAGCACCATATCGACATGTTTAAATGTAATACCATAGATACTGAACTATGAAAGATTACAGATTCAAATTAAAATTTTAATTTTTCTTGGAATGAGTAAATAAATATTTAGATTGAATTTGCCACAAATGTAGTCAACAGATACCAACGTTGAGAACTTCCTACTTCCTGTTTAAAGTTCCTGGTACAGAAGTTTCTTAAAAAACTCATATTTGAATATTTGAATGAAAAAGAAATAGGCATGATTTAGCTATTTTTAGTGTTTTGATAGTGATCAGATCAGTGGTACACTCCGTGTTTGTTTCTTTACTTTACTCGTGACGCGAATTTTTTTTTTTAATGGATTTAGCTGAAATTTGTATTTTTTTTTATCTAAATACACACATACACATATAAAAAAGAAGATTGTCACTCTCCGAACATGTGTTTAATTGGTAATTTAATAGGAGCGAACATTTTAGTACAAAGATTTAGTCATGACTAATAAAACTAAGACTAAAATTAGATTAGCCTCAATCAATCACATAATTAAAACTAATAAGTCATTAGTCGTTAGTCATGATTGCATGCGTTAGTATTAATTTTCAATCATTAGTCAAAATAAATTTTACCCAACACTAAGCGCGGGTGTGTTTTAGGTGATACATACATACATTTATTTCCTATATTTGTCCATCTATCTATCTGAGTTCTCTGGGATAAAACAACATGTCGTGTTGGCAAGTGTATATTGTTACTGTTAAACAAATCATAACTCTGTAGTTGTTGCAAAAGGAAATTTCTTTCGGCTTGTCGCTTGACAGTGTTCAAATGTTAATCGGGAAAGACGTAAGCAGCGCCAACGCCTCATTCCATCTTTGGTGTCGTACAGCAGTATCCCATTGTAAAGTATCTTCTATAGACCATCAGACAGTCTTACAGGTTGTCACAGCCTTAGAGATTATTTAAAACAGTTCAGAAAGCCGTAATTGAAGCATTGAGCTTCTACACAATCATAAACATAGTAAAGGCCAGGTGGATAATGTGACTCTTCATTGGGCAACAGATCTCATGAATGTCACATGACAGATCACATTAGTTGGAAGTTAATAAAGCAGTCGGTAAACTGGTTAAGGACATGCTCATAGGATCCCAACCATTCTACGGAATTGAAGACGTTAGAGACACGTAAACTCTGAAAAAACAATCTCTAGACTGTGAATTATCGCATCTCTCATCATGCTCACTGGATTTGAACAGGATGAACTGGAAAATTGAACAAATGCCGGATGAAATCGGAAAGAAATTCTTGGATTCAATCAACTCTCTGGAAAAGGTCTTTACACGTTCTATAAATTTCTGCCATATTTGATTTAAAAAATGTGCCTTTTCAAGAAGGAAGCATTTAAGAACTTTTCTGTTTCCCTTTTCGGAAGAGCTTACAGTTGTTCTCAAGAAAAACAAACAAACCTATTAACATTTTTCTACATTCACTAAAGTTCTACTTGCTACCATATTTGTTACTTCTCTTTTAATTTTGTTACCTTATCACATACTTACACACATCCCATACAAACCTACTGAGTAATATAAGAGATTACGTTTTTGCTAAAGTTAATGTATAAAGAAAAGCATTTAACAAAACAAAATACTACACTTCCAAATGCTATCGGTTAGCATTTCTTTAAAATTAAATATCAAAAAGCAAAAAACACCAGAATAATATTTGTATTTATAGTATATATATAAGATCCCGTTTTAATAGATCATGTAAATATCTACCGACGTTTAAATTTTAAAAAAAACAAAAACATTCATATTAAAAACTAAAGATAAATAAATAATTTAACTATGGGACTAAACTGCAAGGATATTTAATTCAAACAATTGTTATATGTAAAATGAAAAATATAAAACAATATTAGGAACCAAACAAAAGTCATAAAATATAATTTTTCGTGTGTAATGTTCTTTTTTGTTACAAATAGTGTTTCTTATAAGCGGGGGATTATATTAATCGTTTTTTTTTTTTGCATTTTTTTTAACTAGACGGAGAAAAAGAGAATAGTAATAAAAGAATAGTTATACTTGCCCCAGTATTTGTTGTTGTCCACATAAGAAAAGAGGATACGTTCTTAACAAAAAAATAAATAAATAAATGAGAATTTTTATATAAACGTATATACAATTATATAAACACGCTAATATTACAAAGAAAACAAACACCAATCGTAAACATACAAATTATTCAACTATAACATCAAATAATTCCAGGTTATAATTAAATAAAACAAAAGCAATCGTCATATGATACAAAAAGTAACAGATTCTAAAAATAAAACTATAAGCTTATATAAGTTTGTTGTTTGTTGTTATTTGTTTGTTGGTGTTTCTTATTAGAAAAAAAAACAAAATTAAAAAGAAAATGTGCTTTGTTTTTTGTCATCTTTATTGGTCAAAATAATTAAATACAAATTTTTCCTTATCAACAATGCTAGACCAAATATATTGAGAAAAAGTAGAAAGAAGTAAAACAAACAGCAATATATAATATGCGCCTTACGCTATTCTCGTTTTTTTTAAGTAAACTACTGTAATTGTAAGCGAATATATAACACCACAACCACGCAACAAAAAACAAAAATCGTTTCTCTATCTAAGAAAATTACTAGTTACATTGTGTTTTGAATGTCGTTCTGTTTATAGGAAAATTTTTAAAAAAATTATTGAGGAATAATAGGCGAATTTCAGCCAGTTTTCTTGAAAATACTGGAAATACAATACAACAAATGTCTGATTGCCAAGTGTCCCCCCGAAAAACTCTTCAAATTCTACTGTGATTAAATTTCAACCAACAGAAACAACTTTTCGGTATCAAGGTGAAATCAGGGCTATGACTTTGAAATCTTCACTAAAATAACTCCAGCTATTTTGTGGGTGACACAAACAAAATTATACAACATGAATTATACATACGTATGTGTTATATGTTGAACAAAAGAAAATAATATTAATGAAAATATAAAAAAAACTTAATATAAAAATAAGAGATCTGGGAGTCATTACTTTTCATAGTACCTGACAATTGATGTTGTCTTCCTTAAGGTAAAAAAGAAATCGTAACCGTTAATGTTTTTCTTCTTATTTCTGATTAAAATTCAGGGACACTTAAAATCAGAAAAACCCATGGACCTTTCCTACAATATTGTTTCAAAACAAACTGTCAGTTTTACCCTGAACTGTCAAACGAATTGTGTACATGAAAGTATACTTATTTAACGGCTTACAATACAAACTCTATAAATTCCTGGGTCTGTTTAGTAAAAAATATATATAACAAACACTTCAACTTCTATTCATTCCCTATCTCTCGTCGAAATTGAAATCTCTTTTGTAAATAAAGTTCTCAACTATGTTTTGATTTCACTCTATCTGTTGATAAAATCTATGTGTATCCTTGCCTCAAAATATCTAAAAATCTCAGCAACAAATTTTCATCAAAACAGACTGCAACAAATTAAGAACTTAAAATAAAAAACAAAAAAAGTTTATAACAATAAAAACATAAATAATACAAAGAACTTTGAAAGGGAAATTTTACATGATTTGTGGTGACTTAAAGTGTATTGTGTAAAGATTATACAAAATAAATGTGCTAGCTCTTGTTTAAAAAGAATTAAAAAATTCTTTTACTTCTGAAAAATGTTATAAGTATACTGCCAAGGCTACGCATTTTTTTAAACCGAAAAAAAGAAAAAAGTTTTCATGTTCCCTTTTGTCTTTAGAAAACTAAAAGTAAATCTCTTAATCAATTTGAAACTAAAATGGCAAAAAAAGTTCCGAAAAAATTTATATTTAACGTAAATTTATAAAAAAAAATCAAAAAAAAAAAACAAACTACTTAATCTATAAAAAAAATCCTACCCACCCCTTAATTTGTTTTTTTCTACCATTCTTAAATTTCAAAACAAAAAATCTTTATAATAAGGCTTATATGTAAAATAAAAAAAATAAAACAAAGATATATAAATAGAGATTAATTTTTTGTACAGAAAGTTAGTTAAAAAATTAAAAATAAAAGCATTTTTAATAAAAGAAAAACATGGCCATCAACACAATACACTACATCGAAAAAATGTTAAATTTTCACCAAGATATAATTAAAATTTTAAAGTTAAAAATTAAAAATTGAATGAAATAAAAATTAAAATCAAAAGAAAATAAATAAAATTACTTTTTAAATTATAAAACAAATTCATTGTATGCATACATATATTTAATATTTATTTTATTTTGTAATTTGTTATCAAAAGTATTTAAACATCAAAGATTTATATGAAAAGAAACATTCCACAATTACAGCAACCAGTTATATACATATATTTATGAAAACACAAATTCGTATATAGACGGCATGCTATATTAACATTTTTCAAAAAGAAGAAACAAACAAATTGTAAATAACATTTTTCTTTTCTGTGGTGTTTTTTTTTTGTTTGTTTATTTTGTTAGGTAAATTAAATCATTGCATTGCATTCAGTGTATTAAACAATTTTAGATATGTAAGCTCTCATAATCCATTCAGGGAAATGCAAGAATATAACCTCAAACTGCAGTCTTTTCAAGTCTGAATTTATACGATTTCACTACTGAAAGTGATCGATATAAGTGGAACACAACTGTTGATGATCCACCAAGAAGGGATCATCGCCAATCTCGATTCCTCCGAGCAACTGGTTTCCCATCTCCATGTCGGACCGTCAAACTCAAAGAGCAATTTATTTCCGATCTTGATCTTTCAAAGTATGTGGTCTATGACCAAGTGATCTATTGTGCCTATTGGGTAGGGCTATTCTAATAAAACACGTACAATATGAAGGATCGCGTAAAGTTAGGCCTTGTCCTGTTTTTGCTAGGAGTGGTTGTGCAATGAAGTTGTTTCTCACTTTATAAGCTACACAACACTGATGGAAGGAGACGTTCTTCGAACAAATAAGAACTTTAATTAACCAGCTTTGGATTCACTAAGAACTTGAACCGAATGTTGTCCACGTGGTGAAGCAAACTTAAACGTGATTCCATTCTATTGATTAGCGGAAACCACCCTTAAATAAGTTGACAATTCCTCCTTACCTCCTTCTGTTTTCACCCAACTAAAACTTTATTTTTCAAATGTTTAAACCCTCCTTTCAATTATATGCAAGAAGTGAATCAACAACTTACTATTGTGAGTAGAACTCCAACAAATAGGTAATAAACTTTGTATTTAAAAAGCTCCAACTAAACAAGTTTCAGCCTCAATAGTCTTTCTTGCATTAATGGTAAAGTTGCCTTAAAACCGGTATGCAATAGTGTTAAGGAAAACAAAATTAACAACACCAAACGGTCAGGAAATAGAATAACTTTAACATAGATTAATAAAAAATTCACCACATATACACATCAAACTATAAATCAAATATCTTCGATTTTCTATCCAATTTACAAATTTTATTAGTTTTGCCAAAAACAATTCTCCTTTTTCACCTCTTCATTGTTATCGACATGTAAAATTCTGTTTCAAAAGATAAAATGCAACAACTTCCCTTTCAGTTTGTTTTTCTTTATTTTCTTTAAACACTTGTTTTCTAGTATCTTGTCTGTAAATTAATATTAAGGTACCAAACCTACAAAAAACTGAAAAAAGATATATTTCCATTAAAATACGAAATGTATGTATATATGCATAAATATTATACATATATATGTGTATATATGTGCACACAGTTTTATTACAAAAATTGAAATCCACTAAATTTAAATAAGATTACAAGAAATCAAGACGCAACCAGCATCCAGAAAAAACAAAAAAAAAACAGTTATTACTAATAAAGAACAAAAAGTAATCATTACGTAGTTAAATAGTTGATAAGTTTCTTCATCTGCCTTTTAAATAACGCTCTATGCACTTTTGTATTAATACAACCTATTATATAAATTAATAAACAATAATAAAATTAAATGAGAAAAACAAAACAGAAAAACCAAAACTTACTAAATAAAATGAATTTAGACCTAACATAAAAAAAAAATTTGAATAACTCAACAATTAAAATGAAAGTAAGTAAATAATAAAAAAACAAAAAAAAAATTTAATTGACTATAGAGACAAATTCGAGATTAGATATACTAATTTGTTAAATGAAAAACATGAAGAATAAAAGGAAAAAATAAACAAAAATAATGGTTAGAAGATTTTTTTAATAAAAAGTTTTTCCATGGCCCGGTTCCTTAAAAGAAAAAGGGCCGATCCTGAAGCAAAACGAACGCTAAAGGTAAGTTAGGACCAAAGGACTAAACCCAGAACTCTGAATAAAAACAACCAAGAATTAACTCAAATACATTTCTTTTAATACACGGTTAATTAGAAGTTTTACAACAATAAAATTTACAATCTAGCCTTGGCAGCCCTTAAAATCGGATACCTATCGCCAGTACATGATCCACGGAAATCATCATTTGACAAATCGAACAAAGCCAATCCTCCGAGTCCCTTGGCACGAACATAGCTTGCCTTGTTACCAGCGGTATCAGTGTCTTCGTAGCCAACCCACATCCCATAATCACCATTATCATCGGGAATGCGATAGGCATAGCTGCCGAAACGTTTAGTTGGATCACCGACCCGTCGAAGTGGAGCATCTTCACCCTTTAAATGAGTATTCGATGGATTCGGCAACTTAGAGCAAACCTCTGGCCAGCTTAAAAATCCAGGAGTTCCACTTTGAAGGCCAGCTGGTGCTTCACCATCGGTCTCTGCAATGGGTGGTACTCCAGTGATACCAGAGTCCGATGTCATTTTCCATGCGCGACCATAAGCTGGAATGCCTACATTGATCTTGCTTGCGGGACAATGACCATTCAACCAGTATTGCACTTGATAGTTGATGTTGTGTTCGGGATTACGTTCGTTGAGTTCATACAATGGTGCTGGGAAGTCTGCCTCCTTTGGATTGCGAGTGGGTGTTTGAAAATCAAAAGCAGCCAAGGTGACGAAGTCCAAATAGTTGATGATCGCGTTGACATCAATGAAAACTAGAAAAAGAAACAAAAATGCACGATAACGCTGAGCAGACAGTTGACACCGAAATTCTTACTTGAACTGTTCACATTTGGTAAAACAGTCAACGAAAGACTGTATCCCTCCGGGCGGAATGCATTCTTCAACTCGCGAACCAAGGCAGTGAATTCCTCCTTGTGTTCTTCGGCTTTCTCGTCCAAAACGGAATCACCACTAAAAATTTTCTTGAATCCCTTCCAGAATTTACCAATACTTCCACGGATTTTCTTTGGTTTATTTGGGGGGAATTGCCAGCCCAAATCCAAGCCATCGAAACTGTATGTCTTCACCAGAGCATGTGCGCTGTTAATAAATGCCATACGGTTGACACTAGCCTCTAACATAGTAAGATATTTCTCAGGGTTTTCATCGCGTCCACCTCCAACACTGAGAATCACCTTAAGATGCGGATACTTCTTCTTCAAATTAGTAATCACACGATAGTTTCCTTTGCCCACATCCAGATCGAGATTTTCATTTAAACTTATCAGTTTGCTGTTGTCATTGTGAAGACCAGCATATCCATAAACTAAATGGGAACAAAACTGCAGGGCTGGTTCCATGTCGCTGATGATCAGCTTACCAAGACCTGTGAAAAAATGTATCCCAGAAAAGAAAAGTTGAGAAATTTCAATGGAAATGATCTAATTCACACCCCACACATTAATTAGTATAGCGTTGACCTGAACAAAACAAACACAGTCTAGGTATTTGCAGTTCAATTTGAACTGCATCGCCTGTGCCTACACGTCAATTATAAAACAAATTATGCACGAATTATTTGGTAACACAAATGATATCATCAGTAGATGTGGGATGAATAAACAAACCAACGACGGATGGAGGCAAAACAACCCTCCCTGTCACATCGTATTGCTTTCGTTGAAACAGAGTTAATAGAATAATTATGGCAAAATTGCCATCTGGGTTGTTTGTACACAAAAATGGGCTTTTATTGGCGACAATGCGCAGTCGGTTAACTACAATTAGGTGCGATTTTCTGACTCAGTGCGTCGTTAATAGATGATCAGGGCGGAAAACTGTGGAACATCCATATCCATACTTCCATACTTCCATACTAATATTATAAATGCGAAAGTGTCTTTGTCCGGAGATAACTGAAGCCTAGGGAATGAACATAGGCTAAAAAATTTCAAAATAATCCCACTGCCACGCCCATTTTTCGAAAAACCCATTTTTTTGAGTAATTTTACTTTAATTTTCGAAAAAACTTACTTAAGCAAACGTGTAGGTATTCATTTACTCTACAAATAATACTGACATCTAGGGGCACTTTCCTTAAAATAACTGTTTTTTGTCGATTTTCTTAGAATATTCTGGCGAACAGTAATGTGGATCGGAAGAGTGACTGTTTCTCCCATAGCGTGCTCAGAGTCAATACACTGACAACCTGGTTATACCGGAGCCAGAAAGAAAACCCAGGAATGTTGTTTACAGGGACGCCTTAAGGAATTAATATGAGGAATTGAAAGTCTATACCTACTCATCAATGGCTTGAAACCCGGGGAAGGATATAGGGTATAATATGACATGTTTCCACGCGGACGTAGTCCCGGGTATCAGCTAGTTGTAGATAATTAGGAATGGAATAGGTGAGTTCTACGAACAGGAGAGAGCCATTTCTGACACGCCGACAGCATCAAGTGCTAGAGACTAGACTATTGATCCCCATTCCGTAGGTGAATTTGCATTTTGTCATTCACATTACTTATACCTTGATCGAACAACAAAAGCACTCGTATATTTATTTACCAAGCACGTAATATTTTATAGATTATATTTTGCTGTGGCAAAGGTTATCTACTTTATTACAATACTCGTAGGCACCCCAGTCATATCTTGAATGAGAGCAGATGCGAGTGTGTCCATACTATGTGTATTTCTTAAGATTTTTTTCTACTTCCTAACCTAGATAATGATTGAATTGTTTACGCTAGTAATCTAGATTGAAAGCAATCAATTTTACTGAAACTCGTATACTTACATTTAAACTAAAAATAAGACGCTTTGATTCAAAATTTAAATACTTATACACACCAAAAGCCTTACAATGCTCTCTACAAGGGAAAAGTTCATCTGACAAATAGTAGTATTTCTATTAGAATTTATGTGTTAATGAGGTAATCAAAGCCAACAAATAGTCCGTCATGGCTTCCTAATTGTACTTATATAAAAATTAAGAAGAAAGTCGGTTTAGTACTACTACATAGTTGAAAAGTGGAACGAAATTGGCAGACAACAAAGTGGATTAGCATACGTTCTCTAGCTATTATTCTAAGAAATGTCTCTCTTGGAAAGACCGACAATTCTTTATAAACTTTGCTTGAAGAATGAGGCAATGTACCTAACAATTTAGAAGCAGGCAACAAGAGCAACAAACATTTAGAGCAAACCCGATCTATCGGTCTCTAACACTCCAGTTCAAAATGCCTATGAATTTAACCCGGAGGGACAAAGCATTTAAGTAGGAGCCCAATCAACCTAAGGATATGCCCTGAATCAGAAAATAGGCATGACTTTTAACAAATCTTTCTACTGTTCAAATTGAGAAAACGAAATTCAAAGAATGGCCCAACCTCAGTTAGGTGTGAGCCTACATTTACCTAGATTTAGAAAGAATATACTCTCCTTCGTCACCGAACGTTGTGATTCATCAGGGGAAGTCAAGTGTGAAAATACATTCTAAAGGTTTAAACGGTTATGAGTTGTTAAAATGGACTTATCTCCATCTTACATAGGTATATACTTCAAAAATGCCTTACATCACCTTAAAGTCGTAAATGAGCCACCGTAAAAGATTTAAGTAAAAAAATAAAAAATTAAGTAATCAACTGAAAACTGGAAGTTGTCTCGTGATTTAATCAAGTCGCTAATCAAACTCAAACCACGTCTGTGATTTATTGCTTGAGTCAGAGTTATATTTTAATCGACAACTCCAAACCTGTTAATTGTTCTATAAATACAGAGCACACAGTTACCTTAACTAATTGAACTCGACAAAGCTTTCAAAGCTAATCAAGATCGTTTTACATTTTTTTCTTTGTGACAATTCGTTCATCGGAACACATTGATACAAAAATCCTCGCGGTAAATCACACACAGAGCAACAATCTACCAAGGTCGAGTTCATTGGAAATTAATATTAAAACACTATAAGATGGCAGTTCAAAAGGTGACATAAGAGATTTGTACAGTAATTACAGCAGGAAGCAGTTATGGGAGCTGTACTGACTTAGATCTTACAGTAGAAAACGTAGCGAACAAAAAAACGGTCCCTTACCTTCACGGATGGAACTTGTTGAATCGTAATAGCACAGCAGTCTGGGACCAGGATTGTCGGCTCTGGTTTGATTAACACCAAATACACCCACTAAAAGAGTGGTCAACAAAATAAGGCACTTCATTTTGACTGAAGGACCAACAGTGATAGTTTTTACAAGTTTGGGTTTTCTTCTTTACAGCTAGAGAATTCGCAAACGCACTGAATCGCGACTGAATTAAGACTAATTTTGAACACTGCCTCAGCAGTTAGGCTAGTCTCTGGAAGTGATAATTGTTTGTTGTTGTCTGTGCTGAGTCGCCAAGAAAGAAAAAAATCACCAAAACCGAAAAATGAAATCGAGAATATAGTTATTGATGACGATTGCGGCACAGTGGATGTGATCGGAGGAATGAGGTAGACTTAAATTATGCAAAAAAAAGTGGTTTGCCAAGCGTCGCGCAGGTGACTAATTGAAACCCAGGTAGGCTTGCACAAATATCAACGAATTTTTTCAGAATGTCTAAATGAGAGCACACCCCACTTCCAAGTAGACAGAAATAGTGAAGTCATATTGAATCCAGAAAAAAATTGTTTCGTTATAAACGTGGTTAAGTTGTTGTTGGGAGAAAACATATGCACAAACATATGGTAGTTCTTAGAGAAAATGATATCCAATTGAATATTGGCTATGGACACTATGATAGAAGTCTTATAGCAGACGTACATATACAATTCGAGTTTCAATGCGTCAAGGAAGATCACAAATGCCGTCAAGCGACTAGACACTAGCATTCATGTAATCGAAAATTATGAGTGTTCATACGATTTGTAGACACCTGACAATTTCATTGTCAGACGGCGGCCTTACAGTGACCTAACAAGCTTTTCTTACAACGTTGTTAGACAACAATTGTCAGTTCACATGACTGCAAGACATTTGGGATACATTTTTCATTAAAAGAAACCTGATGCGAAAATTAAATTGAAAAAATCGTTACATTAAGCAACCACTAATAAAACCTCTTGCCTACACCACTGTTTGTAGCAACAACCATTAGCTTGTGACTGTGGGTTCCCCCAACTATAAATTCAAATGCTATTTGTTTTTGAAGTTAAATAAGAAAAATTACGCAATACATCACTTGAATCACTTGTCCAGGGTGGTTTATGCTTAAAAATTTTGTGCACACACCCGAACACATTTCAATGTCAATACCTATGTACATTAAGGATTAAGAGACAAAAACGACGACGATGATGACGACGACAAAAGGTTGACGATGTTGGGGCCACTTTATTTATTTTTATTTGTTTGAGATTATCTTTGTTTTTTAAGGTGATTTTTTTTCTTGTCCAAAACCCCTGTGGTTACTTTACCAGCCCATTGAAACGTAATGTTGCGTTTTCCCTGAGTCATTTTTAAAAATCAAGCTTCCAGTTAGGTTAGGTTAGGTAGATGGGTTGGCGAGGGGAGAGATAACCCTCTGCACCACACTTAGTTCAGTAGAGACCCATTGTGATGCCCATTTTGGGGGAATAGTACCCCTGCTCGTGGAGCAATACCCAAAGCGTTCTCCAACACCGGCGTCTCGGGCAGAACGTCACTATAGACAGTTATAACACCAGCGCTGAGATCAAACGAAGAATAACTCTTGCCAATCGCTGTTTCTTTGGGCTAAGAAGGCAATTGAGTAGCAAACAACTAAAGTGACCCTTTATAAGACCTAAATCGTCCCAGTCCTGCTGTACAGCGCTGAGGCATGCACTCTGTCAAAAGCGGATGAGGTCGCTCTTGGCTGTTTCGAAAAGGAAAAATCTTCGGGTTATTTTCAGTCCCGTTTGCATAGACGGTGAGTGGAAGAGGAGGTACGACGACGAACTATACGGGCTGTACATTGCGACATTGGTTTAGCCAGAAGAGTGAAGTGCCAAAGACTGAGGTCGCTGGGTCATGTAGAGCGGATGGACACCAATGCTCCCGCCCGGAAAATCTTCGAATCCACACCCGACGGACGGTGCAGTAGAGGAAGACCGCGACTCAGGTTGCGCACGCAAGTGGAAGGGGACCTCAATCAACTTGGCGTGCGAAACTGGAAGCAGCTGGTTAAAGACCGAGTTGGCTGGATACGATAGTTGGTCGAGGTCCACCCCGGACTATAACGCCACCTTAAGTAAGTAAGTAAGCGCAGAGTATTATGACCTGTAATTACTCCCACAAGGATAGAGAGGTTTTTCCTGTCTTTCTGCTTAAGAGTATTTGTTATGGCACCGCTGTACATTGGCCATAGTTTTTTAATTATTTAGCAGGAGTCCAAAGAGCTCCATCTTCCATTCGCTTCTGGTAGACTCCTGAGTTTACATGGCAAAACTTCTACGCAAATCCTTTCCTTGCCAATTCATCAGCTTTCTCATTCCCTGGTATGCCCTCAAGTCCAGGGACCCAGCATAGTTTTACCTCATGCTGTGTGGCAAGAGCACTAAGCTCTTCGCAATAACACTTCACAAGCTTTGATTTTATTTCAATAGCAGAAATCGCTTTTAGCGCTGCCTGACTGTCGATGAAAAAGGTGATATCATCACGTGGTATTATTTTCATCGCAGCCCCATGGGCAGATATTGTCACTGCTTGGACCTCCACCTGAAAAACGCTGCTATGGTCCGGGAGTCTAACTGATTTAAAGAGGCTAAGTTTGTCTGAGAATATACCTGCACCCACGCCAATATCCATTTTAGACCCATTAGTATAGATGGCTTTCGTTCGCGTGTTTGGTATTGTTCCCCTTGTCCATTCCTCTCTGCTTGAGAATGAGCAAGAGAATGCTCTTTTGAAGTCTAGGTAGGGCACCGTTTTATCAGTGGTTGCTACATTGCCCACGCACTTCCTTAGGATCTGGGCATGCACCGTCGTGCTTGACTTCATTTAGCTGATTTCCAGGCCACTTCTGGCCGCAGATACCTTCATAAACAGGTCTAGTGGAAGCAAATTTGAAAATAGGCTCGAGTCCTGCTGTTGGCGTGGTTCTCATGGCTCATGTAGCTACAATTCACGCCAGTCTCTGCAATTCCATGATGGCCTTGAAATTGGTTGGGCTACCACACAACGCTGCCATAAGTAAGTTTAGGCCTTACAATAACCGTGTACATCCATAGGATGTTTTACGACTTGGTCCTCAGGTTCTCCCGAATATTCTACTGCAAGAGTAGAAAGCTATAGTGGCCTTCTTAATTCTTTCGCTTATATTCTGTTTCCAGTTCAACTTTTTGTCGAGCACAAGTCTCAAGTTTTTTGCACTGTCAGAGATCCTGAGTTTAAAATACCCTTTCAACAGAGGGTATTTTAAACTGCGGGCAGTATTGGCATCGATTTGCTAAGCAGCACCACAATCTCTGCCTCTGCTTTATTGTTCTCGCCCATTTCAATGGCCTCCCAGTTCTCGCTAAACAACTGAGTGTTGAGGTGTTGCAAGTTCTTTTGAATTCTCTCCCTTGGGATGTAGGGGCCAAGTATAAGAATACGTCCTTTTGGCCTTATGAAATTCAGCAGCTCCTTTTTTCGACTAGTCGGATGCCTTTGTGTCTTTTGAGCCATTTCGGAGTGGAATTATTGCCACACGCTAGGGCCTTAAAACCCTTGAAGGAAGTCAGCTGTTCGAAGAAGGTGATAGATCCCTCCTTCTTCAGGATAGCATCATTTAACCAACAATGGGCGCGTTCAATATTCTACGCAAATGGATTTATTTACAGTCAAACGCTGCCTCTTTTGGAACATTATGCAATAGGTTTGGAGTTAGGTCTTTCAACTTTTTCCTCGCCCATTGCCGATATGCTAAGTCTGCTCACGACTGAGGTGAATAGCAAATGGCTCTCCCTCCTCGTCTCGGACAGTCTCCTGCTACCCTGTCCTACGCTTGGTTCTTTACTGTCCCTTCAATTTCGTGCACTCCATTTAGAAAGCTCTTTAACCAATCCAGGTTTGAGTTATGGGCAATTACCTGTGTTGATCAAAGGGGGCCTAAGTCTGCTCGCGACTGAGGTAGATAGTGAGGGGCTCTCCCTCCTCGACAAAAATTGTCTCTTACCAGTTTCTCTAGCGGTGTTGGAGTCGTCCTCTCCCACCCCAATGTCGCAGCCTAAAACCGGCTCGAATTGGGATACATCCGCCTTCGAAGTAATTGCTGGCTGAAGTCTCCCCGCAGCAAAGATAGGCAATAAATAAATAAATAAATAAATAATAGGGATTTCGGATCACGCTTTCGTAGCCGCCTATTAGCCGAAGGGCATTTTGCTTCTTTTTACGCTTCCGTTAGCAAGTATGCTAATAAATGAATTTATGCGCACCAGACTTGCATTTAAAAAAGAAAAGAAAATGAGAAGAACAATAGATTATGAGTACAAGGTGGGAAGTTAATAAATGAGACATGTCGGATTGGTAGGGGTTGACACTGATTAAATGCCGACCCTGTGTGGCAACTTTTAAGATTTCTGCTTCAATGTTGCGTTTGAATTCATTAGCCTAAGGCTAACTACCGGAGCAATAACACGAGTGATCTCTGCGTTTTGTATGAATTTATAAACGTTTATTATAGCAAAAGCATGAAGATAAGCTTCTGTGCCGCAGTCCTTAATCAATATTTCTAACCAATAATTCGATTTCGCGGCTTTTTCTCTGGTGCCTCTTTGAACCTGGCTTCCTTTTAGGCCTACTTCATAGTATTTCTTCCATGAAATTCATTCAAATTAAAATATCTTGACCTGCGAAGCAATTTCGTGCGACCTTTTGTTGCTGATAACAAGCGAAAATCACATGCTCTACATGATGCGGTATAGGGTGAAGCTAAAATGATAGCCTAAGAGACATAAGCTTCTGCAATAAAATGTTGGTCAAACTCAGGTCATCTTTCGTTTGTTACGATGCATTCACTTTGCTTGTATGTCGTTTTAAAATAAAAACTTAAAGCTACGGATCAAGTTATAATTCATTGTATGGTGAAAATAAGTATGATTATGTCTTGCTCACGATCAAGACAGAGCAATAGGGTGTCGTATTCTCCTTCTAGACTAATCAGTCTTTCTTATTAATCAGTCTGAATAAGGCGAGTAATTAGAAAAATCTCAATTTCATTTTAAAGATAAGACTTATCATTTGAGCCAAGGAAAAATTTTCATTTGATTAGGAACAAACATTAATAGAAATTCATGAAATTCACCAAGTAAATTTCAAAAGCAACATCTTTGGTGCGTTTTACGAGGGGTACCTCAACGACCTATGCACCTAAGTACCGGACTAACTGGAGAGGCTCATTGGTTCTCGCACACCAGTTCAACGCATTAATCACTAATCCAATGCTAATACTTTGGACGTGATATATACTGATATTAACGGGAATACTATTTGCGGAAAATGGTATGTTCAATTAGATGTTGTAGTTTGTGAAATCTATATAGGTCGGTGATATGGAGAGTACACTACCGCGTTAAAGACATTCAACAACACACCGTTGACTACGCCTTGAGTAGGTCAGTTTTTAAGAATCACCCCAATCGGGAATAATGTTTTCACTGGAATATTTCCAATTTTCGAAAAATAAGCATTGTAAATAGGGTTCGAACGAAAAATTCCGCCAAAAAAATAAGTAATGATTTGGGAGCACCGGCCCGGCCAGACGAACCATGCGAGAAAAGTCCCCTCCCGCCCCACGCTTGCGAAATATATCGAAACAGACGTGCCCATGTTGTAAATCATCCTTTTTCAGTTACATTCTGCTCAAGGTTTTAGATCGAGACGAATGTTTTGCTCTAAAACGCAAATTGTGAAGGTGTCGGTGTTAGGTTGCGATTTAGTGAAAAGTTGGAAATTGAAAAACCTCGATATTTTTGAGGCTACGGTGAGTGCTGCATGTTATTCCATGCTCTACAACTCCGTCTTGGGAAGTTTTGTTTTGCACCTAACAGGTTAAAAATTACGACCCGGCGAGACGAACCATGCGCGAAAACCCGTTCCCGCCCCCGCTTGCAAAATATCGCGAAACAGACCTGCTCACATTTTTGGGCGATAAATTCCGCTGTAGATAGGTTTAATGAATCAGCACTGAAAAAAATAATAACCAGAGAATAATAACATCAGTCTCTTTATTATCATTTTGTTTTTATTTCACTTGTATTATACGAAAATAAATGCAATACATTCTTTTTGTTTTATTTATATTAAATCATTAAATTTTCTTTTCCATTGTAATGGTTTGACGTCGATTCTGTTCTATTTCCTGTTGACAAGTAGTGTGCATTGTTTTGCTATAAATACATTTTATACTTGTTTGCGGCTTGAGAGCAAATAAAACAAAACCACAAGGATCCTAACAAGTTACAAGTCTCATTTAAAGTGTAATAATACATATTTTTTAATTAAATATTTTCGTGTTTAAAAGAGTAGAATAATTATTTAATTAAAATTTGGATCACGCTTTTCTAAATTATTATAAATAAGAGATAAGATTAATACTTTCATTGTGGAAGAGCGTCTAAAACACCTTCCATCTTGGTTTATTTATTTTATCATCCACACACATTGTATAATAAATAGAGAAAAATTAAACACATGAGTATTTTCGGGAAACTATTCTCGATTAAATTTCTTTGCTTTGTTTTTGTAAATTAGGATGCATAGGATGGTACACGTTATATTTCGTTTCTTTTTTTTTGAATATACATACATATATATTTTCTCTTGTTGGAAGATGCCTCACAAGACATTGTGATTATCGTCGTTCATAAGGAAGGACAGGTGCTGTCTATTTTCTTAAATATAAACTTGCGCCTAGAACATTTAGAAAGTATGAGAAAACATAGAAAAGAATAGTTGTGTAGCCCGATAAATTTAGATGTTAATACCCCGTGTACAGTAGTAGTCTTGGCTCTTTATCAATTGGGGTATTAAAGCACTACACCGCGGTCACCTGCTTACATAAGAAGAGCCTTGATATCGTCCTTCTCAGCTGCCTCAATATATGGAATGCCATCTGGAGTAGCGCCATCTTTGGATGCTCCCTGAAATAGAAAACAAATTTTTCATTAGATAATTCCTGAAGATGTTAGCTGGTTATGTATATATTTAGCTCAGTTTAATCATTTACGATCACTGGTCGAATATTAAATATTCACTATTGAGGCCCGCTTGCATTCCTGCACGATTTATCCTTCAATGAAAATAAGCTGACTGCTAATTCACAGGATGGAATGAAGGCGTGGTTTAGATGACATGCACGCCCGACCTTCGATCTTATAAGTATAAAGTCATGACAGAAAGAACAGACCGACGAAACACAGTGCACTTAAGATCTCATTGGTGTCTCGCTAACTACTATATAGCACACAATCCGGTGCAGTGCATCGTCTCCCCTAAAGATAACATCAATTATCGTCCAACTGATATACACAATCTTATCCAGGAAATCAAAAACCTCTTGCAACCATGAACAAAAAAAGTCTGAATGAATCACTATTAATCACCTTCTCCAGTAAAAGTTTAACACATTTGGTGTGTCCCTCCCAAATAGCTGCAAGTAGTGGTGTAATTCCATGTTTATCAGCCAACTGCAAATAAGACAGAAAAGTGTCAATCAAATTTCAAGAAATGACCCGTTTGAACTCACATCAACTTTGGCCCCCTTTTGAAGCAGATAGGCAAGCACCTCGATCTGTCCAAAGTCTGCAGCATAATGCAAGGGATACCTTCCATTGATTTCGCTATTCACATCGATTTGCTACAGAAAAAAGTTACAGTATAGAGGCGACTATTGAATTGAGAAAAAAGACTCACTTTGACTTCCACATCTTCTTGAACTCGATCGAGTTCGCCATTTTTAATGCTCCATACAAGATTTGCCATTCTTCCTCCTTTTGGACTTTTTAATCAAATATTTAAACACAATCTACCTTTGTAGGATTGCCTTGAAACTTTTTCTAAGACCAACACAGAAAACAATTAACAAAACCCCAACCAGGTAAAAGTAACGCTAAGATAGATATCGCTTTACTGATTATTTTGTTGCTAAATACTTTCCCAATACATTAAAAATGTATGTATATCAGCGTACATTTGCAAAAAAAAAACACAGCCGGCTTAGAGAAAAGTTGAAAATTCCAAAACCACAATGGCTACAGAATTTAAATGACAAGATTAGTGATTACTGGTTGGGTTTATATTTTCAACGAGAGAAAGATAAATAATTGTACTGTAGTTAGAAAGAGAGTGAATGTGTGACACACAACAGAAATCTAGTACGTTTGTTTCTTTGTGGATTCTAATTTATTTTAAAGGAACATATCTACTGTGGTTACATGGCGTTAAAGTGTACTGCCGACAATGTGGAACCAGTGCTGCCGAAACTACTGCAATTGCAGTATTATACTGCTATTCTGTCATTCCGTACTCCGTACTGCCTAAACGCAAATTATACTGCTCACCCCAGGAGTCCAATGCCTAAGGTTAAACTACCAATCAGAATGCGGATATTAATGCTTTCTATTTTTTTTAATGAAAAATGTGTATACCCTTCCGTCCGTCATTCGTTTTAAAACTACATATGCAAATGTCACTCTAGTGATGTCTGTTTGTTTTTGTGCATAGGTCCCGGAATCGAAATGGATTAGTGAGTTAAAAACATCTGATTGTACCATTTATAAATAGTATTGCCCAGTACTGCGCAAGTAGATCGATTTATAATGCTCAAGAAAAATGTGAAACGGCAGCACTGTGTGTAACTGATAGGAGCAGGGTAGCGTTATTTATAAGATTAACTGCTTCTCTCTCTGATTAGCTTGATGTAATTGTTTAGGCGCTCTTGTAAATAGGCATGTCTCCTGAAACCTGGCAATACCACGTATTTAAAACAATGACTCATTCATTCAAAATTCGTCAAGTCAATGTGCCTGTCCATTCTTGCTGCGATATGGACAAGCACGAACGCAGCAAGTGTTGCCAGAAATACAATTTGTAACAAAAATTCCATTCAAGGCTTCGAGGAATCCAAGGGATCTACAAATGCCTGAAATTGGCATTAACATGCAAAATGTAAGTCTCTATTGGGCTTTGAAATCTTATTAAACTAATACCCTTTTCCCACCGGAACGAAAACTGAGATTTCGCCAAAACTCACGAAAACCGAAGTTTCCCATATATTTTTAAATTTTCGTAAACTGAGTTTTCGCCAGTTTCCGCCGAAAACTTCACGAAACCATCTCGCAATGATAAGGCAGTGTTAAGTTCGTCAAACCTAACACACCTTTTAATACATTCAACAAGTTTATACCCTTTTCCCACCGAACGAAAACCGAGTTTTCGGCATAAAACACACGAAAACTCTGAACTATTCCCATCGAACATAAACGTGTTTTCCCTTGTCATTTCCATCATTTTGCCACTAAAGGTGAATTTTTTGTGTTGACTCTTATCATTGATTTTGATAAGATTTGGTAAATTTCTCATATTAATATATTAAAAAATTAATACAGATATTTCTGGATGTGGTTTTCGTGAGTTTTGGCGAAAACTCAGTTTACGTTCCGGTGGGAAAAGGGTATTAGCAGAGCGAATGAGAGAATTTGAGCAGATCAATTGAGAGAAAGCTATCAAAAACAGCTGTTTATTTTCCTTTGATGTGTTGAAATATTTTTATATTTGGATATTCGTACGCAGAAAATATCTTAATTAATTTTTTTAGCCTACACAAAAAAATTCAAATTTAGTGGCAAAATGATGAAAACGTCAAGCGAAAAGACGTTTATGTTCGGTGGGAATAGTTTAGAGAGTTTTCGCAATATTTTTGCCGAAAACTCAGTTTTCGTTCCGGTGGGAAAAGGGTATAAGGCCAGATAGCTCTTCGTTGTAACTCCAACATTGCGCTTTATACTATATTTTCAATAAATAGAGTAGTCCTTAAACGATTTTCAAGGTCAACAGACTACGCTATTGTTAACAAAAAAGAAATAAAACTCTAAAATGAAATATGTATGTATGTTTTATATCTTTTATTTTTAAATGAAAAAATTACAATTGTACTCTAGTTTAAAATGATTCCCACAAACCTGGCAGCACTTGAACTCAACGAAGGAACAAAAGCAAGCAAAACGAAAACTAAATCCGAAACCCCTCTCAGCAGCATTGTTCGTCAAATATTTCGTTTCAGCCACGTCGCCACGAATTATTTTCGTATTTTAGTCGGACTAACAGCGGTCCAGTAAATTCATCTTCTTTTCATTCAAGTAGAAATCTTTGAACAATTCACATAGCATGGAGTTAACAAAAGCAAGATAAAAAAAAGAAAAAAAAAATTAATTAAAAGAAACTTTATTTGCCTAAAGCACACATACATTTAAATATTTTTCCATCTATACGAGAAGCCAATGTACATATGAAAAAAACGAAAAATCCTATGAATTTCATATGACAAAAACCAAGAGACAATCTATTAGGAAAAGTTAATCCAAGAAAAGACAATTAAATCTAAACCAGGGAAATCGTAAAATGTACATAATTGCAAGATTTTTTTTTCAGTTGTTACATAACTTGAGAAATAAATTTTTTTTTAAGCAGTCGTAATGGTGTGAAAAATAGGCGTCGCCTCGGCTCTGAAGTAGGGAGCAAAAATCAATTTTTTTTTCGTTATGGGAAAGAAAGCAACGATGTGACCTTTATTTGGGGGACGCTTAGTAGTTGAAAATGTGCATTTGCCCAGAAATTGGAATTTCTTCGACTTTATTGGGCTTTCTCCTGTGGCGAGTATTTTAAATTTCGCCCGAGAAAACGCCTGGAGAACCAGGAAATCGATCCGTGGATTTTTTTTTAGGGCGAATTGGAGAGGGGTAAATGTAATTACACACATTTGTGATTGTATGTTTGTGTGTGGGGTTTTAAGCATTCGCTTTTCCGCCTGCACATGTTCCGCTTCATCGTTCACCGCAGTGCGAGTGAGAAAGGAAAAGTCTCAACACGATTCCCACATCAAGGGGGAAAGCACCACCAAGCCTAATAACAGTCGTGTGATTTAATGGACAAAGAATTTTTTGTCTAAATCGTTTGCGAACGCTCTGGACAACTGCTTGCGATATTTTCCCTCTATACGATGACATAACCTTGAAATTAACTTTTTTTTTTCCAAATTTATTCACATCAGAAAAACGAAATAATTTCCGAAACGCAATGCGCAATGCGCCATACAAAAATGAGATAGAAAGTTAAATATGAAAATGTTCGGACAGAAAATAAAACTGCACAATGCCGTGTGAATGCTGCTTGATAAAAATTAATGTAATCAATAGAATGGGAGTAATTTTATGCTTTGAAATTAGAAAGTGTGTTCTAGAAAGGTCTGCTTCTTACAAAAAATTTTCTTTAATTAGATTTTAAGAAACAAAAGCATTTTCTTTTCCTCTGGATGTTCTTTTATGTTTTTTTTTTTTTTTGTTTGTTTTCAGATTTTAAGTCCAAACCCTTGTCTGCTATTCGTTTCTTAACTCTATGGGAGACTTGTGCAAAGTGTATTAAAAAAAAGATTTTGTATATCCATTCCCATTTTCTGCTGTAATGTCTATTTTTACCCTTTGTGAAAAGTGATTATGTTCTAGCGTGTTGGTGAATTAATTTTGCATTTGAAAGTGGTTGTGTGTTTATCTGTTGCTCTGAAGCTTCGGTGCAGATTCAGTTTGCCGCCGTCTATGCGTGCATAGCCCGCGAAGACACTGCCGCATTTGACACGTAATAGCGCCTACAGGGGCGCAGTGTCATTGTAGTTTAATACGATGGTGAAATTCCTACAATACTGTAAAAAAATGGTCTTTATCTTCATGTCTATACGGCACTATGGCGGAATTTCTCTTTTTAATGAAAGCTTATCACACAACACAAATAGACTTGTATATATAGAGTTACGCAAACAAAACATCGCGGCATCATTGCCGGATATAACTTTATTTAGCCTATTGCTATTCAGGTTGGACTTTACTTGTATTATCTATCGCAAGCGACTATTCCATATCGGCCTTTCGATTTACATAAGAGGAAATTCTGTCAGTTATCTCCACAGCAGGAGACACAAGGTGAAACGTTTCTTTAGTACATTTGTGATCATCCTTTTGATTTTCGTGTTGTCTTTACAAAAATAGGAAAGGGGGTTCTTTTTGGTTGAAGGCTCATCGCAGTCTTCCACCTCATCTTATGGCAAGGCAATGAGGCAGCTTTTAATCAAGGCTGTGTGTCAAGACAATTTTAATTCTCCATCTGCAGCTTATAACTAAGCGTCATTTACAGCTTCTTAACAAGCGTGCGCGTCTATATGATTGTAAACTCTATCAACAGCTTCTGCATGAGCGCCAGTTAATTGGAAAATTCATCATCCTGATGATTGAGTGGCAAATTTTACGTCTCTGGTGCTTTGAAAGGAGACCCTTAAGGGAGAACACCACTGCGACGGGGCAAAAAATGGTCGATTTGTACAAGTTTTTTTTTTTTTTTTTTGTAAGTTATTTATTTTTTATAAGATTGAGGGAGAGATATGTTTTTAAGGACACTTCCAACTATATCTACACAAATTTCAATTGAAAAATATTAAGAAATTATAGTATCTCTAATAACATATCTTTCCCTCAATAATTATTGAACTAACAAAAAAAAAAAAAAATCAGTACAAATGACAATTTTCCTTCTTAAAAAACATAACTTGTGTGAATTTTGAGCGAATGATCGCAACACGGAGCTTTTCAGAGCCGTCATCAACCACTTTTTGCGGCACCAGCTCCCAGCTGTAGGTCCCTTCGGTCTCTCCGCAAAAAATATAAAATAAAACACGCACGACAAGTATGGCTGCAAGAAGCCAGAAAATGATCTCTTTCAGGCTGTCGTGTAAAACTCTAGAACTCTTCCGTTTGTGCGAATAATATAAAGTGGTTGCGAGAAGCTACCCATTGGCTTTCTTCAGACTGCCGCCGCTATTTATTCGCTCAGGTTCTGCACCCACGCAAATTGTTAACATCATGTATCTTTACTTCAAGAAACGACTAGCAACATCTAGAGGAAAAGCGAAAACTAGTCCCTAGGACTTTTTTCTGATACATAATATCAAACAATTTTTATTTTTATTTTTCCAGAAATCGAATTAACAATTAGACTTAAGAACAAGGATTCCATTTTACCCCACTAATTAGACTCAAAGCTAGTAAGTCTCCAAGGATAAAGTGTAAGGTCATAAGAAAAATAATAATCTATAAAGGCATACCAAGCACAATGTCTGAAGATTTGGTCTTGCCACCCTCAGATGAGGGTGCAGACATTATTAAAACAGTGGAAGAAGTTAAGTCTGAAAATGCTGTTACACCGAAAACAGTTAGCGAAACAGCTGATGATTTAGAAGATGGTGAAATAGATGATGATGATGATGATGATAATGATGAACCAATAGTTGATGTTAAGCCTGCACCACCGGTGGGATTAGCAGCAACAGTTCAATCATCACCGGTTCATGGTGTAATGCCGCCAATGGATGCGATGAATGATCAATTAAAAAAGGCTAAACTTAGAAAGCATAATGCTATGGAAGGTGATGAACAATGTTCGAATTGGAAATCTAAACTAATTTGACTAAAGAAATTCATGTGGGTTTTTTTTTTTTTTTTGTAGACGACTTTGCGGGTTCTGTTGAAAGTGCCATAGCGGCGGCTTTAAAGAAAGACGGCATTATGCCACCAATGCCAAAAATTTTGGAAGCTCGTGAGGATACGGATAAGCAAGGAGGAGAAAAAGAAGTTATCCTGTCAAAGAGTGGTCGACGAAGAAAGCGACGAAAGCTACGTGATGAAAGAGAAAGAGAAAAGGAGAAGAAAGTAAGTCTGGTTAAGCACTGAATGATTATCGATTTTTCGATTCCAACGGTTTTTTTTTTTTCATTGCAGAAACATCGAACACCTTCATCGCCTGATGCAGGGCCTTTAGCAGGCTTAGGACAACGCATCGATGATGAGTACGATGATGATGAAATGCTCTGTATTCGTGGTGGTAGCCCACAACCTCTTGGTTTAACACAATCCCTACCATCAGCTGAAGCCAACTTGACATCGAAGAAGGAAACATACGATTCTGATGATTCGTATTCATCATATGATAGCTATGATTCTGCACATAATTTCCTACGGTACTCATCAACACGAAAGAAGGAGGTAAATGCTGGTCCATCTGGATCCCGATCAAAGCGTAAGGAACGTAATCGTCGTGATGATGAACGACGACCAGAGAAACGAAGCCGAAGGAATTACGATGATTCTGGTGGAGTGAGTTTTCATTTATTGTAGTGTTTGATGCTTTTTTTAGAGCAAGTTTTTATTTTCCAGGAAGAAAAATACATAGACCGTCATCCCCAGCAACCAAGAAAATTGGAACTCTGCAAGTTCTATTTGATGGAATGTTGTGCCAAAAAGGACAAGTGTTCGTACATGCATTCGGACTTCCCCTGCAAGTATTATTACCTTGGTATGGAATGTGTATACCGTTCGGCATGCAAGTTCTCCCATGGAAAACCGCTCACCGATCAATTGCGAAGCGTTCTACTTAAGCACTTGGAAACAGCGCCAAAGGAAATACTTGGAACTTTTCGGCGGATTAGTCGAGAGAATGCACTAAATCTGTTAAATGTAACGCATGAAAGACTTTGCGAGGAGCATGGAATGGAGAATATTATTGGACAACCGGCCATAACTACCAAGTCGGTTATTCAGCCCCAAGCTGGTGGAATAAGAAATGGTGAGCTACCATCGCTTCATCAACTGCAGCAGCAGCAGCTCCAGCAGCAGCAGCAACAAATGCAATCCGAAGTCATTCCATCTCTACTTGACATGGTTATAAATATACCGCCAAGTACTAGCACGACATCCATGGCTTCAACTGCCATAGCAGTAACAGTGACCACTGCGGGAGGGGCCAACAGTAATAACAAGTCTGAGAAGCAGCGAAAGTCACGCTGGTGTGATACCGCTGTAACCAATTCACTTGGTCAAAAGCAACTCAACTTAGAGCCGCCATCGTCTACTGCGCCCAGCTATTTGGATCTTAAGAACTTGACAGGAATTCTTTCCACTGATCGCATAGAGAAGCTATTGCAATTTGGTGTCGTTAACTTGGAGCAAATTAACCAGCTTACATTGAGCCAGCTCAACAACATTGGACTGACCATAGCCGAAATTAGTGAGATACAGTTGAACGCCCGCAACATGGCTAGACTTGGTGTTGTTTGCGTGCAAAGTGAAGCCGCCACCCCAAACCATTTAAACAGCACGTCTACGACAGCTGCGCCCGGTTCATTGTGAGTACTTCTTGATTTTTAACACGGTCACTTCTGCCACGCTCGTTGTTTTATTAGCTTGTCGTATGACTTTTTACTCCATTACTTTTTGTTTATTCGCGTTTTTCTTTTTTCTCTTATTGTTTCATGGGTATGAATGTTGACATAAAAAAAACTGTAGACCATCAAGTCAAGATGTTGATATGCGTTTTCTTCCCAGTTGTTTGCCATTAACAACCACAACCGTTACAACGTCAACTGCTACTTCAGAGAATCTAAAGAATGATATAGCATTGTCCTCACCAGATCCACAGCCTCTACTACCAGCAGGATTAACCACAGCAGTTGCAGCAAATATGCAAGATACACGTTGTATTGGTGGTATAGATTACTCTCAATATTTACGTGATTCCAACTTGGGATACGATAAGAACGATCTACGTGAGTATACATTGAAAAAATAAAATTAATTTATAAATTGTTATATGTATTTATTTTTTAGTGGATGATGAAAAGGATGAGGAGCAGCTTGTAATAGACGATCAGGCTTCGGAAATGTTGGATGATAATTCTCAGACGAATGACACAGAGGTATGTACATATATAGGTCAATTGAAAAAGAAAAGCCAAAAACTCGTTGATTTCTTTTCTTTGCTCTTTAGACTAGGGATGGATCAGAAATTGATTCTAAGCCTCAAATCTCGTATGCGTATGGTGGGGGAGATTCCAATGATGCTCGTCTTCCTCCAAAAATAAAACTTTCTGCCAAACATCAACAGCTACTAAAAGATCCAACAAATCTTTACACAGTAAATGTATCAGCATTAATTAAGAATGAAGAGGCAAAACTTAAAGCAGATTCCATTCAGCCACGCAGTTACAGTGATGATAGTTTTTATGGCGCTATTACCAATCCCGTTCGTCGTGACACAGATACCAGAGAAGGTTATCATGATACAAAACCGGAACCAGAAGAAGAGTATCGTATTACAGATATAAGAGAAGATTTTCGTCTTGCAGAGACTCTGTTACGAGATGACTATCGTGATCCCAGACTACCATCAAGATCAACCGATCAGGCACGTTCAAACTTTCCATATAAAGTCAATCAAAATGATGATGATAGTGACCGATCAAGATCTCAATCACCAGCACTAAGTATTGCACAGCAGATGGAAAATTTCGTATCACTCTACGAACGGCCATCCATGTATGATTGGACGCCAAAGTGCATACAGGAAGATTTAGAGTATAACAAGAGAAACATAAAGGCTGATAAGGACATGCGACTAGCGAGATTTCTTGATAGTTCGAACAGTGAGTTAATTGACCTCTTTTTATTGCCTTTTGCGTTCACTCAAAGGTGTTACTCCTTTCAGGTGATATAGATTTAAGACTGCCATTTCAACCACTTAAGAACATACAGATAGCAAAAGAAATTGATGCGTCATTGTCCCCGCTAATGGCAATATCTTATAAGGCAAGTGAAATCAAACTATATTGCGTTGCTGTCTTTCTCTCGAATCACTTTAAACTGCTTGTTTGCTCACTTCAGTTTATTAATTAAAACACCAATAAACTCTTACTTCAATTGCTATTTTTTTTCACTTTATTTATTCCAGATCACGGAAATTGATGTTCCCGAACCCAAATACAGTGACTTACGACAGAGCTTCCAATGCGATGATTCAACAGATCCGCGTCTGCGACGTATATTAGGTTTACCCGAACTGTCTAACTCCAAAGTTTTATCCTCTCTTGGACGTAATTCACGTCCCACAATCGCGTCACCATCGAGTGTAGAATCGTCATCATCCCCCACGCATGAAAAAGAGAAAGGCCCACCATCCCCTACCCCTTCTGTTTCACGAGGCCCACGAATAGATCCGCGCCGCGCAGCAGCAGCGGCCACAGCTACCGTAACCAGTATTGGTGCCACGCAAAATTCACCCACATCTGGTAGTAATCCACAGCAAAATGTTCAAATTCGGATGTTACTCCAGAAGTCTGACTGGTATAAGAACCTAAATTCGAAATACAAAATCATGGTGAATCAACAGCTAGCGTTGGTTTCAACTGAACTAAAGAGATTTCATCAAGACCCGTCGCCAAATAAGGTTTTCGATATCCAGTTCATATTAAGCAACCAAAGTCTCCAGCAGATTCTGACAAATTTAGGAATTTACATAGATGATAATGGTCAAGTAACTCAGTTGGAAAACGAAAATGACAATGAAGTTGTTGCTGGTGGAGGTCCTGGATTGGACTATGGAGGAGGAGGCGCTAATTCGAATCAAATGATGATGTTGAACGAACAAAACATGAGCATGCAACAAAGAATGGTGATTCAGCAACAAATGGAATTCTTACGTAACCCTCCACCTAATCTGAATATAATGGGCCTTGGAGGAGGAAATGGGACAATGGGACCTGGAGGGCCTGGCCTCGGGCCTCAGCAGGGAATGTTCGGCAACGGGATGATGCCACAATTCGGAGGAAATTTACGGCTTGGCTTATTGGGCATGCCACCAGGCGTAGGAGGTGGAGGAGGATTTAATCCCTTCGGCGGGAATTCTAGTGATAATGGAGGCAACATGATGGAACCAAATAATTACTGCGGACCAAATAATCCGTTTGCAAACAACTTTGGTGTTAATGGTGGACACTTTAGCGGTCAACAAATGAATCGTGGTAATCGAAATAACTTCAACCGACAAGGAGGATGCATGAATAACGGTGGAAATCGCATGAATCAGAACAGAAGACCTTTTAATAACGGACGTGAGCGGCGTGGTGGAGGCAACAACAATTGCGGGGGAGGAGGTGCCCCTGGCGGTTTGAACAATGCCAATAATGGTAACCATAATGGGAATGGCGATCCAGAAGAAAGCTGGGATAATGACATGAATTAGGTATTTAACGAAAAAGTGGCTGGAATTTGAAAACAGTTAGAGAAAATAGGAATCCTAATAAGTCATCCAGATTGGTTAATAGTAGTCAAAGAAAATAAACTACCGGAGCTCAAGTTTCTTAACGCTCAAAGCTTTTATTTTCTATATGTATTCTGTCTGCGTATACTGGTGGTACGTAAACAACCCCAGAAACGCCTTTAATTGTATATAAAAAACGATCAACCTATAATCTAATGTGTAACTATTCAAAAGGAGTCGGTATTACAAGTTTATCCAACAACTCATACGTATATAAGATGTAATATGTGTATCTTTAACGAAATAATAACTACTCTTGTAACAAAAATATATGCATCCATATTTAATATTACTATAGTTATATTTTTTTTATATTTTACCGAGAAAAAGCAAGCGTAAACTTGCAAACAATACACAACTAGTATGTATTTCACGAGTTTTAAGTTGTCTGTCGTATTAGTTTAGTTAAAATCTTGAAGTTTGTATATTATTTAAGTATATTTTTATGAAAACTCGTATTTTTGGATAGTCGAAAAATCAACTTCACAATAGTTTAATAGTTGCATACATTATTTAAAAATATATTGTAAGGATATTTATTTAAAAAACAACCAAGAGAAAACGAAATAAAGCAAGATGTTCTAAATGTTGCAATGCGTTTTTTCCTTATTCCGTAGATTTCCAAAGAGACGGAAAAGAGTGCGAAATTGTTCCACGAAACTAGTAAGGAAATCCCGACTTCGTGTCTTCTAGGAAAAGCATGTATGTTTGTCCTTCAGAGAAGTCGGGTTTCGTTGCATTCCTTGGAAATGTCACGCTTTGCAACTACGCCCTTAGAAGATTTGCTCTGCACCTAACGGTTTAGGAGCTACAGACCTGCGAGACGAACCATGCCAGAAAAATCACTTCCCGTCCTCCGCTTGCGAAATATAACAAAACAGACCTGTCCATGTTGTAAATAATCCTTGTTCAGTCCCATTCTGCTCAAGCTTTTCGACGGGCGTTTTGCCGCAAGGGAAATGCGCAAATCAGTTCCAAAGAACTCGGTTTTGGTTTTTCGCTTTTTTTGGCACAATATATTTTTATTCAGCTAAGAACAAATAAAAAACAGTTTTAACAAGTTTTAAAAATACAATAAATTGTTGCTCTAGAGTGTGTTTAACATGAAGAGGCTATTAAATTGTGTTCACGGTTTACAGCATCTGGTTGTGTCCAGTGACCCTCTTTAAGTAAGGAAAACCCTTGCCGCGAAGATGTTTCGAAGTTTAATTTCAACCGGGATTTTTATTCTCACCTCGGAACAGTGAAATAATCACCCCAATTCCCAATGTAATATGCCGACTCGTGCTACTACTAGTATTGAGAGTGCTGTTGTTTTTAAATCGCTATTCCCGAAGTGGAATGCGTTGCTCACGACAACCTATCGCATGGAATGCATCCCATCGCTAACTTCAAACGTCGAATGTCAAACGCCAACAAAAATTAAAAGAGTGATTTCTGATAGTGGTTTCGAAGAAGTTTATTTGTTAATTACATGCGTATTCTTTTAAGAAAATATGGGTTCAATTGATTTGTTTTTTGACTATGATAAATGTATGGTGGAAAATCTAGCACCGACCCGCAAAATTATAAGCGTTTGTTTAAATCCATTGAAGCTATCGAATCCCTGGTGTGTTTGAAAGTTAAAAAATCTAGTTTCAAATGTTCTAAAATGTTTCTTTAATATTTCAGCTTCAAAAAATCATTTTGTTTATCGTTGTAACCATGTTTAATTTTGCCATTTCAATTTTGAACCACGGCGGCCCAAGTGAATTAACCCCACTTTCAAGTTAAAGAATTTTTACGATGATTTTCTCTAAATTATTAATGTGCAGTAATTTATTTCAACAACCACCAGTTCCTTTTATTATGTACAATAATGCAATTAATACTTATAAACAAATTTAACCATATATCTAATTTTATTTACTTCTTTAATAACGACTCGTAATCAAATTTGTTTCTGACTAAAATACCACAGAAATACCAGACTGAGAATAGCAATGAAATACGAGAGTCGAATGCGATGCAACACATTCGACAGTTGACAATTAGGAATACGAGTATGTTTGCAAAAACGACTTTCGGAATAAGAAAACTTGATTTTAGTCGGATGCGAGTAGCAAATACTACATTGGGAATTGGGGTGAGTAGTAAGAGTCGGCACACTACATTGGAAATTGGGGTGACTACATTGGGAATTTGGGTGAATGCAACCTGTCTGTAAGTTTGTGCGCATGGTTTGCCTGGACCGCTCACGCTTACATGCTAGCTAAGCAAAACAAAAATGGTAATGAATTGTGACCACGATGTATATATATATAGATGCCGTACATATGCATATATGTAACAGCATATTCCTAATTAATTAGAGCTACGTATAAAAACAAAACAATATACACACATAACATAAAATAAAATTCAGTCCTCGATTTACTTTAACGTGGCACTTTTTAAACCTCCAGGAAGTATCGTTTTTATGTGTTCTTTGACATGGTGGCTGTGTTTGTATCTTTTTGGCGAAATTTCGTTGAATACTTGTAGAAATCCGACATTTCAAAGGGCTTTGTCACCTCTTTGTACGGAAGGAATGTTGCTTGCTGCACCACGGTCATATTTTTCGGCGATTCAATCTGAATGTCTGGGGAGGTAGCCGCCACAGCAGTAGTACTTTGAGGCGAAAGTTGTTGACCAGGATTTATGGAAAACGAATTGGGAGGAATCGGCTTTTGCATGGTACTCAAAGTGTTTTTGTTGATCGTCTGACTTGGATTGCAGAGTCTAGACGGCTGCGTTGCCACTGATGCCGCATAGCGAATGGTGCCAATAAAATCACCATCACCATTAATTGAGGACGAACACTGTTGAGTCTTTGAACTGAACTTGGACAACGGCAGCTGTTGTGATGCTAATGCTGTTGTCTGTTTTGACGTCTTTTGTAGCTGAAGCTGTTGTAGATGCGGCAACGTGGATGCGTTACTGTTGGGAGTATCTATGTGGTAGTGATTATGGTATGATTGCGGCTGTTGATGTGGCGGTTGTAGGTGGAAATGGTGATGGTGGTAGAGATCCACATTCAAGAACGAAGTCGAATGGCTAAGATGGCTATTGTCATCGTCAAGTTTTGTCTTTGGTGCTTTGTAACTGCCGCTAGACATTGACTGCGATGAAAGTTTTGTACGTTCTCGATGGCTTTGCTTGTGATGTGGATGCAAATGATGTGTTAACGCACGCGTCGGAGGTCGGGAACTAACCACAGGCACTACAAGTAGAGAATTTCCACTGACAGCTGGTGCAGGGGAAGGTGTTAATTTGCAACTTCCTATTGTTGCACTCGATGATGTAACTTGGCGGGCTACATTATAGTAGGTGTACTGCGGATTTTGGCTGGGTGTTGGGGATAGCGCCGGGCAGATTGTAACGGCGTCAGCGATTGAAGTTGCTTGTAATATGCTTGGTCGGATGATAGGACCGTCCAGGGAAGATTCTATCCTGTAAAGTGAAAATAAAACAAATTAAGCCCAATATGGTGAAAAAAAATAGAGAGCACAGCTCTGGCACTTTCGAAATGGCACTTTTCAAAGTTTCCTTTGCAAATTTGTACGGACAGTTTCAACCCTTGTAAGAAAAGAGCAGAAGTACTACAATGCCGCCGTAAATATTTTTCACCAGTGCCTCAATGAACAAGCTATTCAATCATCTTCATCATCACGGATAAGAAAATAAAAAGATAATAGCGTTTATTCAGGCTTACCACGGTTTGGTTTTAGGTTTCTTATTCGTTTCGCTGTTGACAGAAGAGATTGATATCTCATCGCATGCCTTCTCTATCATATTTGGATAGCTGCCCATGACCAAGCCAACAACTGGATAGAAGTTTCCCAACGACGGCGACTCAGGCGACGGTTGCTGTAAGATAAATAATGCAGATATGAGAATGCATACACTCTGAGATAGATATTGGTCGTACTTTTTTGGTTAATGGTTTCAAATTGTGGTATGAATTTCCACCGTCGCTATCCAGTTCAACATAGCTGCGAAAGAAAAAAGAGATTATCAATGTGAAGACGAGTGGTTTATATACCACCGTGTCTACTACAACTTAACCTCAATGATGACAAATGTTAAGCAATTCGGAATGATTCTCACCTTGTAGTATCACACCATGCGGACCGATCATTATTGGATATAGTTCGCCACAGATTAGAATGTTGATTGGCATGTTGGCCCTGATCGAAAACACATTTTGTTGATGGTGACAACGATAAAGCGTCGATGCTTGCATACTGTTCTAGATGCGGTTGACTTCCATTGTGTCCATTTGATGAATGCAACTGTTGTTGCTTCGCACGATGTGCATCCGTATCGTTTAGAGCAATTATTGTATGCAATGGGGATGGAGAGAGACATTGCTTTATGTTTTGACTCGCCTTTATGAAGCCACTGCCATCAGAGTACATTTGACTTGTTGGTGACAAATAGTACTTATCACATTGGGTAACTAAAAGGGAAATCTTATCAAATTGGGTTACAAACTTTATAACAATGACAAGACAAACCTCCAAGAGTATTCGGCAAATTTTCAGTGCTTCCATGATGAGGACGTACGATACTGTATTTAATATTATGACTGCCATTACTACTTCCACCAGGAACTCCACTTCCTCCGCTTAGTGTATTACTTCCATTGTGCTCAAACGATGGCAATTTAGTTAGACTCAGTGCTGATCCTGATGTACTGTCATGAAATGAGTTCGTTTTTTGCGGTAGCCTCTTTTTCATGCCTATGACATTCTGATTTGTCGTTGTTGGTTGGTTGTTGAGCTTGTTCTCTTGGGCAAGATCGTATTCTGATTTTGACAGTGTAAAACGACTCTTAAACAAGAGAAATAAATGCTAATGTATGTGTTGAAGGCAAAAGCAAAAAACTTACATTTTTCCCATTGAAGTGAACATTGCTTTTGTTTAGCTTTAGACTAGAACTACCTTTACGTCGGAGGATAGAGTTTGTAGTCTCAGAACCAGTTGTTCCACTGGTTGTAACATTATTTCCTTCTCCTCCTTTGCCAGTCTCAAATAAATTAAAGTTCTCATAGTTTCCATTGAGAATTTGCGCTTCCTATAAATGGAAGATTTGTAACAACGAAGACAAACCCGGGTCAATATCAATATGCTACAATACGATAGACATTTACCTGTTTTTGAATTTGCTGCAGTAGCCAATTCTTTTCGTTGAGTAGCTTCTCCAATTCTAACTTACGTTGTTCAAGTGTCTGCAACTTACTCCAGTTTGGGTGCTGATTATTATTGCCCTCCTTGTTGTTGTTATTTGTCGTATTGGTATTTGTACTTGTAGTCTTGTTATTGTTTAATGCAGACGTCAAATTATTATTGTTATTGTTTGTTGATAAGTTACCATTGCTATGACGTACTGTCGATGATATTGTTGACGTTTTACTCAGCGCGTTTATCAATGACGTTGATGCGATTGTGTTACATGATGAAAGCGTAGATGAAGCGGACTTTTGTTGTCCAGTCACTGAATTGGTATTATTACCGCTAATACCACCGCCTGTTGTCATTTGAATAGGTTGTATTTTGGCTTGGATGACTATTCCGTTCGTGGACAAAATAGAATGATGTCCAACTGGTGTTGTCGATCGATTAAAATGATTCTGTTCTTTGTTATTTGAGGAACTCGTTGTCAGCGTAAGAGAATTTAGGGATTTTGTGGTGTGGGTCAGAAGAGAGCTCTGTGAACGCATTTCTGTGAGAGAAATGGAAAAGAGTAGGGTTTTTATACAAATTCTAAGATATCTATTAACTGCATACGATGTAAAATGAAGGATGTACCAAGAAAGTATATTAACTACATACCCACTTCTCAACGACATAAACTGCTTCTTTAAAAGGCTGTGCTTTCCAATAGGCCACCGTCACAAATAACCGGAATTTTTTTTTTCATGTGAAATTGCCTCAGAAACACGAAAATAAAAGTTATTTTGCGAGACTATTATTAACAATGTATTAAAGTCTCCGATGGACCAGTGAAAAAAACAAATTTTCGGGTATAAAAACGCGAAAATTGCTGCTTGCCTTCCTATCTGCTTAATAACATAATTACAAAAGTAAAAAATTAGCAGCTGTTGCTTATCAAAAGCGATGCCTGGGGCTGCATGCCTAAACACAAGCGGAGAGTTTCACGATCGGCAGGGAATGTATCGCTGAGAATTACTAGTTGTTGCTGATCAAAATCATTGATGAAATTTGTGTAATTACTATAACTATACTATAACTAGGAACTTCCGAAGAAATTAAGGTTTCATGATCATTTAAGTACATATATACAATATTGGATACAAGTAAATTCTTAAGTTTGAATGACGCAATTAGTGTTGCATCTTCGAACAGAAAATTGTGGCCGACTTTGTATTTACCCTTACTCTTGTGCCCAACAAACGACCGACAAACAATAAAAAACAATGTGGAAAAACTTACCTAACCATGAGCAAACGATCGGAAATGCACCATAAATCACCAAAATTCTAAGATGATGACGATTATATTTAATCCATTGGAGACGATCGTATCCATTTCCAGTACTGATGATCGCCTCCGATATTTAATTTGTGAACAAAAAGTTTTGTTTCTTACACAACTGAGATTATTAATTGAATCAAAATTAATTTATCGAAATTCCACTTAAGAACGAAACTCACTACTTATTTCGTAGCGATTTTTCATTTTAGGGAGGGAGAATCACAAAATCTCACACATTTGCAGAGCACATCATAGACGAAGGCAACGACACCAAATAAATGTACACACAACAAGAGACGGGATCACATTCGATCTAGTTTTTTTTCTTGAAATTCAAAACGGAATTGGAATTGGGGCAATTTTTAACAGTAGTTTGGAGCAGATAGTTATAGCACTGAACATTATTATATGTTTAGAACTTATTCAAAAACAATTCAAAACAAACAAATCAGACAATTTGTTCGGGAAAAGAATACTTCACTTTTGTCCGAAATATCAAATTCAGCGATCGTGGATTTGTTTGTGACTTTTTTTTAACGACATGTGGTACGACTGGTGGGGTGTGTTCGTAAGTTAAACTACATAGAAGGAAATTTTTTTTTAACGGAAGAGTGCTTTAGAGTGCACTAGTTGGAGTTATCATTTCTTAGAGACAGGGAGCAAGACTGGAATGCTACGATTCTTTGCATTATGAATTGTTGTATGGACAACATAAGTATTCTTAGAAATAAAACTGCAGACGTGCTGCATCATGCCCTTAAGGGGGGAAAGGGGTCAAAAAATCGATTTTTTTCTGATACTACAACTTGTAGAGAATATCGTCCAAACATTTCAAGTCATTTGGACAGAAACTTTTCGAGTTATAAACAATTTTGTCTCCGGGCGCTCGGTCACCTTGATCGTCACTGCGCTTGGTCCGTCTATTGTGTTGTACGATTTAGCCTCGTATGGAAAAGATGCTTTGGAAATTGCATTCGCTGCAGGAGAGCTGCTTTATGGAGCTGAAATGAACGACTCAATGTGTTTTTTAAAAAAGAAAGGTGTTTTCTATTTTATTCTTGGTCAAACTTCAATCGGGTTTTTCTCAAAACTTTGTTTTTGAGTCGGTAAACAAAATTTCTCGAAAACTTTTGGCCCTTCTGATAACAGATTGACCAAACTGGCTCAATTTTAAAAATATCTTTATAAAAATTTGCCATAATAATCTTAGACATAAGCTTAATAATATGTAAAAATTTCATAATCATCAATAAATTACATCCATTGAAAAAAAAATCATTTCAACATGCTTCTTTTTCAATCAATTTGACCCCCTTCCCCCCTTAATAACAAGCTTTGGATTTGTATGAGGAATTAGATTTATTTTTATATTACTAATATACATGTATATTATTTACATGCTTCTTTTTCAATCAATTTGACCCCCTTCCCCCCATAATAACAAGCTTTGGATTTGTATGAGCCATTAGATTTATTTTTATATTACTAATATACATGTATATTATTTATATTTCAAATGAACGAGCAAAATAGAGATCATAAAAAACCAAAGTGTTAACCCTTAAAATCTATTATGTAGAGCCTAATGTTCTGACTGTATTAAACAAACTAAAGTAAACCATGTAAGAAATTCCGTTATTGCTGAATGAGCCAGTCATTCATTAGTCAGACATCTTTTTAAATGAACGCGACAATTTCTTCCAAAGACAAAATGTTTAAATACCCAAAACGAGTACAAAAAACACCACCACCAACGCACAAAAGAAGAACACAACAATTCCTTCAGCGAGCGGACAACAATGATTTCCAGACGGTTTTATTTAACGAACCAAAAAAGTCCGGATCATCTCTTGGGGTAAAAAGATCATCACACCAGAAATGTCACATGGCGGATGAAGAAAATAAATCACCACCGAGAGGTTTCAAACCAGAGGCCACATCCACTCCAAAGAGTAAGAATAAATCACTAGAGTTGGGTACAAAGCATAGCGTAAAAGTTACACCACGTCAGACACTGTCACATTTTATTGGCGAACCTCCTAGAATTCCCACAGACCACAACAAGAGGATTAAAAAAGAAAATCAACCAAAGCAAGTCGCTGTCAAGCTACGTAATTTTATAGGTGAAGCTCCAAACACCTTTGAAACTATAGTTGTGGGTGATTCCAGTGATAATGATGAATGTGAGCCTACGGTCTCATTCGCATCTAGGATTCATATGAATGAGAAAAAAATTAATGCAAAGACGGCTTTGGGAATCAATACTGCTTCGCTCTCTAAAAAGCCGATAGTTAAGGAGGCAAAAGAAACTTTTTCACTGATCAACTTCAGAGGACCAAATGATGCGTTACAAAATCATGAAATTCAATGGCGAGAACAGCGGTTCCCGACATTGATGAATATTGAACCTCACAAAACGCCCACGGACCACAACAAGACGAATAACAAGGATATTACACCCAAGGACGCCGCTGTCAAGTTATATAATTTTACATCTCTTGGGGTAAAAAGATCATCACACCAGAAATGTCAAATGGCAGATAATGAAAACAAATCGTTACCGAGAGGATTCGAACCAGTGGCCACATCAACCCTAAAGAGAAAGAATAAATCACTAGAATTGGTTACTAAGCATAGCATAAAAATGACACCACGTCTGACACTGTCACATTTTATTGGTGAGCCTCCCAGAACTCCCACAGACCAAAACAAAAGGATTAAAAAAGAACATCCACCAAGGCATGTCGATGTCAAGCTACGTAATTTTATTAGCGAAGCTCCAAACACTTTAGAAACCATAGTTTTGGATGATTCCAGTGATAATGATGAATGTGTGCCTACGGTCTCATTCGCATCTAGGATTCATATGAATGAGAAAAAAATTAATGTAAAGGCGACTTTGGGAATCAATACTGCCTCGCTCTCCAAAAAGCCGATAGTTAAGGAGGCAAGAGAAACTTTTTCACTGATCAACTTCAGAGGACCAAATGATGCGTTACAAAATCATGAAATTCAATGGCGAGAACAGCGGTTCCCGACATTGATAAATATTAAACCTCACAAAACGCCAGCGGACCACAACAAGACAAATAACAAGGATATTCCACCCAAGGACGCCGCTGTCAAGTTACATAATTTTACACCTCTTGGGGTGAAAAGGTCATCACACCAGAAGAGTCCCATGGCGGATAATGAAAACAAATCGCCACCGAGAGGATTCAAACCAGTGGCCACTTCAACTCCAAAGAGAAAGAATAAATCTCTGGAATTGATTACTAAGCATAACATAAATATTACACCACGTCTGACACTGTCACATTTCATTGGTGAACCTCACAGAACTCCCACAGACCAAAACAAAAGGATTGAAAAAGAAAATCCACCAAAGCAAGTCGGTGTCAAGTTACGTAATTTTAAAAGCGAAAGCGAAAGAAATTATAGTTATGGAGTTATGGATGATTCCAGTGATAATGATGAATGTGAGCCTACGGTCTCATTTGCATCTAGAAGCCATATGAATGAGAAAAAAATGAGTGAAGAGGAGGCTGTGAGAATTCTTATTGCCTCACTCTCAGGACAGCCGATAGTTGAGGAGGCAAGCGAAACTTTTTCACTCAGCGATTTCAGACAACCAAATGATACGTTTCAAAATTATGCAAGACAGCAGTCCCCGACATGGGATAATGATTTCATTACAATGGGTGATAGAACACTATGCCCGTTAAACAAGCATTGCGGTACTGCATTCAACGAGAACAACTTAGGTCTTACAACTCCCTCGTGTTTCGAAACTCCGCAATTTAAGGTAAGTTCAGGATCTTTGTGTTCTGCTTAAATTTCTAAAGAATTTTATGACATATGTAGGTCCCAACAGCACCACCAGCCAAGAAAGCATTTCGAAAACTATCTACCAATAATTCTAGAAGCCATATGAATGAGAAAAAAATGAGTGAAGAGGAGGTTGTGAGAATTCTTATTGCCTCACTCTCAGGACAGCCGATAGTTGACGAGGCAAGCGAAACTTTTTCACTCAGCGATTTCAGACAACCAAATGATACGTTTCAAAATTATGCAAGACAGCAATCCCCGACATGGGATAATGATTTCATTACAATGGGTGATAGAACACTATGCGCGTTAAACAAGCATTGCGGTACTGCATTCAACGAGAACAACTTAGGTCTTACAACTCACTCGTGTTTCGAAACTCCGCAATTTAAGGTAAGTTCAGGATCGTTGTGTTCTGCTTAAATTTCTAAACAATTTTATGACTTATGTAGGTCCCAACAGCACCACCAGCCAAGAAAGCATTTCAAAAACTATCTACCAATAATTATAGAAGCCATATGAATGAGAAAAAAATGAGTGAAGAGGAGGCTGTGAGAATTCTTATTGCCTCACTCTCAGGACAGCCGATAGTTGAGGAGGCAAGCGAAACTTTTTCACCCAGCGATTTCAGACAACCAAATGATACGTTTCAAAACTATGCAAGACAGCAGTCCCCGACATGGGATAATGATTTCATTTCATTTGGTGATACAACACTATGCGCGTTAAACAAACATTGCGGTACTGCATTCAACGAGAACAACTTAGGTCTTACAACTCACTTGAGTTTCGAAACTCCGCAATTTAAGGTAAGTTCAGGATCGTTGTGTTCTGCTTAAATTTCTAAAGAATTTTATGACATATGTAGGTCCCAACAGCACCACCAGCCAAGAAAGCATTTCAAAAACTATCTACCAATAATTCTAGAAGACATATGAATGAGAAAAAAATGAGTGAAGAGGAGGCTGTGAGAATTCTTATTGCCTCACTCTCAGGACAGCCGATAGTTGAGGAGGCAAGCGAAACTTTTTCACCCAGCGATTTCAGACAACCAAATGATACGTTTCAAAACTATGCAAGACAGCAGTCCCCGACATGGGATAATGATTTCATTTCATTTGGTGATACAACACTATGCGCGTTAAACAAACATTGCGGTACTGCATTCAACGAGAACAACTTAGGTCTTACAACTCACTTGAGTTTCGAAACTCCGCAATTTAAGGTAAGTTCAGGATCGTTGTGTTCTGCTTAAATTTCTAAAGAATTTTATGACATATGTAGGTCCCAACAGCACCACCAGCCAAGAAAGCATTTCAAAAACTATCTACCAATAATTCTAGAAGCCATATGAATGAGAAAAAAATTAGTGAAGAGGAGGCTGTGAGAATTCTTATTGCCTCACTCTCAGGACAGCCGATAGTTGAGGAGGCAAGCGAAACTTTTTCACTCAGCGATTTCAGACAACCAAATGATACGTTTCAAAATTATGCAAGACAGCAGTCCCCGACATGGGATAATGATTTCATTACAATGGGTGATAGAACACTATGCGCGTTAAACAAGCATTGCGGTACTGCATTCAACGAGAACAACTTAGGTCTTACAGCTCATTCGTGTTTCGCAACTCCGCAATTTAAGGTAAGTTAAGGATCCTTGTTTTCTGCTTAACTTTATAAAGTATTTTATCACATATGTAGGTCCCAACAGCACCACCAGCCAAGAAAGCATTTCGAAAACTATCTACCAATAATAATAATAATAATGACATGATTTCATTGGATGATACAACACTATGCGTATTACACAACCATTGCAGAAATGCCTTCGATGAGGACAAGGTCATACAAGCTCCTTCAGGTTTGGAAAATCCACAATTTAAGGTAAGTTCCGGATCTTTGTGATGTGCATACATTTTTAATGAATTTCATCACATAGGTCTCAAAGGCACCAACAGCCAAGACCATTTTGGGAAAACAATCACGTTAAGTTTCTCATCTCGATTAAAAATCCCGTAATCGCAACTGAGAGGCAGACAAGGCAGACATTTTTTTTGAGAGGACTTATCAATTTTAAAGGGAATTGCAGAAACTATTGCAAGCCAATAAGCAACATAATAGCACCTCGAATAGGTTTGAAGACTTTATTCTGAATGAAGTTTTAGAAGTGGACGAGTAACCGAACCATAAGTGAGTGGAGTTCTGAAGAGATAATGTGGTAGATCCACTTTATTAAGCAAGTACCTGGAAAATGCAATTCTCATAAAAATGAAATCTTTTTTTCTTTTTTCGTATAATAAAAACGAACTTTTAAGAATTTTTTTTTTCTGAATACACCTAAAAATATCTCATCTAGAAAGTTCAGAACTCGGGTTTGAGAAATCAGAAGCAACCAATTCTTTATCTTCAGAACCAAGAAACCCGAATACCAGGAAGCTCATAAAAAGTTCCTGTCTCAGGCTGAGTTTGTCCACAGGTTGGAAACTCATTAAGTAGTTATACAGTTTATAATGATCCTTTCGGAAAGACTTAAGACTTTTTATGGTGGTGTAGTCGGTGGTTTGAGATATAAATCCGTGTACATTCAAAATCGATGAGCGGTCAGTTTGACAAGGAGACCACTGTGAGGAGGCTTTGAAAGGAACAGCTGACTACCGGCCTTTCGTTTGACAAAACACAATGTCTAATACTGCGGAAGCACTGATTCCGAGTGTATCGCTTATGCATTGTACGAAGATCTTTGTCTAGAATATTGTATGGAGAATTTTCCCTTTTTTGGGGACGGGTCGTTACTAACTACTTAGAACATGCTTAGACCTTTACTTAGACTTGTGAATTAAAAACGGCGCACCTCTGATCTTAAATTATTACTGCTGCTTACCCCAAGGAAACTTGAGTCCTTGAAGTGCGACTGGAACATCATCTCTATTTAGAAAATAAAACTACAGTTTTCAATATTTAAATTGACGAATTGTTGATGATTTCCTTCGATTTATTACTTTAAATGTGTTCTTTTATATTTTTAGTGGGTTCTTGAAATTAATTTTTACTTTCTCTTTTTTATCTTTATGTACATATGTATATTAATTCACTTGTCCAACAATTTTGTTTTGAAAATATATATTTTGCATTTAACAATTTTTTAATTTGTTACATGTATATATAGAACTCTGATAAAATAATAATAATTGTCTATAACAGCAACAATTTTAGTTCCTTGTCTTTATCTATATATGTATGTATTTTGTTTAAATATATATTCTAGTATTGTTTTTTTTTCTAATTTACATTTAGCTCACATATCACAGTGTGAAATACACATACATATACTAATATTTTTTGTTTTACTTCTGCGTAATTGCATAGGAAAAATGTGTTCTTTGAGATTTAACGAAATTTTAAAATTTTTTATGAAAAAATATTTATACTTTAAAATCTTACTTCTAAAAATACTTGTGTTGGTTTTTATGATTAATTAACAACGTTTAATTACTGAATGTCTTTTTTAACAATTGTTCCTATGAATTTGTCGGTAAATTTAAATTTATGATGTGTTAAATTTTTGTTTGTTTTAAATTGTTAACATTTAAACATTTACTATAGATGGAATTACATAGTTTTTATTTGTTAATTTTATGTTAATACATTTACTGTGTAATTTTCTTTAAACTCTTAAAAATCAATAACACTTACAAGTTTGTGTACTTTTAAAATTATATTTTCAATTCTTTTTCACATTTACTTTAAGGTTAAGGTGTTAATTAAGTTGATTACTTGCTTTAAATGATTTTCTTTTTAATTTTTAAATTTACTTAACTACGTACATTTATGTAGTTTGTTGTTTTACTGGTTTTAGAATATTTTTTTAACTTTGTGTTGTGTGAAAATATAAACAAATCGGATAATGCACACTTAAGATTTTAGTCTTAAGACTAATGATTATATACAGACCTCAACAGATATTTCTTGTCAACTGGTCTTACTAGACCTATCCGCATAATAGACATTTGCTTCTTAGACAAAGAGAACGATGGGAACCAATTTTTTGGTAAATATCTCACAGAAATGTATAGAAAGGTGATGATTTATACTTCCCCAACCATAAAGCTACAGGTCTCCTCAACATCGCTCAGAAAATCTTACCTGCTTTATGTATAGGGTGAACGGGTAAAGCGCTTTGACAACAGTCTAATTAGTCTATATTAGTCTGAAATATTTACCACCAAAAACGAAAAAAAAAAAGTTCACGCTATAAAAGATCATGTAGAATGGAATTGCACGGCGACTTAAATGCCGCCTATGAACAGCATTTATAGAGACAAACTATACAGAGCAATGTGAAGCCTCGTTCGCCTGTTAGAGATGGCAATGAAGAATGCTCCATCAAGGTCGGTAACGTTGTTACCGAGACCTTTGATGACTAAAAGCGTCACGCGTGACTTCTTTAACATTAAAGTTAAGCGAATTGCACGAAACTGTTAAGTCAACCCCAGAGGAACAATCGTTTGACGGTTAGTACAGTTATTTGCGTACGCCGACGATATTACTTAAAAAACTCGCAAGCCCCTTGAAGCGTTTTGAAGAGGGCCTAAACGACAGAATGTTTCACCGACTGTTGGTCATTGAGACGACAACTCATAAGGTAGTTTGCTTTCTATAACCGTAGAAAGCTATGGGTCGGTAGTTAGTCGGTAAGCATTTTTATACTGAAAAGAGCTGTTAGAATGTAGAAGAATGTTTCTTATTCTCGATACATAGTCTTACGAGTACTATTCCTATTTGCTGCGACATGTTTCTATCCTACAACTACATGGTCACTACATGGTTTATTCTAACTAACCCAGACTGACAATTCATCCATTGTTTCCATGAAGAATTTCTTGAGAATTCGTCTTTCTACAAATTAACTGTGCTTGCTTGGAGTAAGATCATGTGGGATAATAAAACTAGGTAGGCACATATATGTATATCTGTTTCAAAACTTCGTCTAACATCATTATAGTTTCGCTCAATTTAATTTTGGCTTTTAATTGCTTCAAGGTACACTTTTTTGTATTAAATATATTTTTGTCTAAAACATTTTTGTTTGATTTCAAAACATAACAATTAATTGTTTAAACTTGAAATATCTGAATATAATTAAGAAGGAACTTGTAGGATGTATCTTTATAAATATAATATAAACATTTCTGTTTTATCTGTTTCTTTATCTAGATATTCTTCATTTAATTTATTCTCTGTTAGTTTTCTTTATTCGTTATTTGTTCTTTAGTTTTATTTTAAAAAGCAGAATAAAAATAGTTAGTTGGCAGTGATATCTGAGTGCGTAAATTGTGAAATGTTAACTTTACGATGTATACGAGAAAAAATTAAGAAACTACACTTGACTTGACTTAAATATCTAGATGAGCCTGTTTACATCTTTAGAAAAAAAAAGTTGGAAACGTTTTTAAACCAGTAAGACGTGCCAAACTGTTTAACAAACGATCAATACATGCATTTGTGATTTTTTTTTTTTTTCGTAAGGATATCAAAGAAAAATTAAGAGAAAAACTTACATCGTTTAAGACTTTGTTACACACCAGTTCACTCCATTTTGTTTGTTTTTTAGTACTTTATATTTTGTATGAATTATTTCCTCTTCCTGATTGTCCTTGTTAGGTTTGATTCCTCAAAACTTGTCTCGCAATTCAATTTACTTTAATAAAAAAAAAGTTGCCCTTTCCTTCTTAATGAAACAAAAAAATAAATAAAACCGATTTCTAAACTCTTAGTAAAGCAGCACTGCTTAGCACGCAGTACGTTATTTGCGCGTTAAAAATTAAATTAAATCATGGGCGCGGCTACAGGGTAACTTTCTAGATAGAAACTGTTCAGTGATTGATTTCCATCTTAGTTTAAATGTTTAAGTGCTTCAGAGCATACATAGGATCATAAAAGATAGCTGGTGCCGCTAAAAATTCGACATTGCCGATCTTGGACCTATGTCAGCTGGCTCAACACTCCTATCATTGAGCCACATCGACCACGAGCAGTCCACTTTGTTTCTAGAAAATAAGTGCACTTAAATCAAACGTAGATCCATTGCGATAACTGTGGACTTTTAGCCAGAGTTCAACAGAACCATCTAGTTTTCTTCATTAACAAACAGAAGAAAAGTATTACGTATGATTCACCCTTACGGAGGCAAGACCACCACCCATAGGATCAAGTGCAGCAATGCTGTCAGATACTCTTGTGAATCTGGACAGCAAATAGTGAAACCTGTTAACGATCAGGCATTGAACAATTTCGATCAAAAAATGACATGGTTTGAAATTATACAAAAAAAAAAGACAAATGTTGCACCCGGTGAACAGAATTTAAGTCCAGAAGAATGGATAAAAGTTTCCTCGTAGAACCGATTCGGAGCCTCAAACTTTGAAAATCAATCCGCCCTTTAATGAAATGAAATGAAACTTTCGATACTTCAATCTTTCTTAGAAAGAATAGTTACTTTAGATCTAACCCAATTTTACGTATCATACTAAAGCTCTTCAAAACGGGTTGGGAATGAAAGGAATGAAAAAAATTTTAAAAGAAAAAAAGTCTTTGTTTGAATCTCACCATGGCAGATCTATAGTTGAGACTGCCATTTGCCTTTTATTTCAGACAGATGACGTTGCGTGGCGTTCACTGTCAATTGTCAAACTGGACGCACGTAAACTTAACGACGCCAATGAAAGATTACTTCGATACACCGGTCTGGGTGATGTGTCTAATAGAATAGCTGTGCTATCAACTGGTGGCATAGTTTGAAGATTATTTTTAGCACTGTTGCAGACAACATTAGTAAAACCTTCATTGACACAAGCTGGTCCGTTAACTACAACTGCTGATGATCCACCAGCTCCACCAGCTGTCGTACTATTGCTGCTTGCTGGACACGATGCACTGCCATCACCATACAAATGAAGTCTAGAACTAAGGACTTTATTACATGCTGGACATGCACGGGGTACACCCTTTTCTCTTCGACGAAAGATTTCGTGAGCACACCTGTAAAACAAATAAAAAAATGGAGTCGAGTTTAAAGCAAGGTTGTTTGTAATATGGGCTGTTTGCTTTGTTTTTGCTGAAGGAGTGACGTCCAACGGACAGCTTCGAAACACATACCCCTTGGCCTTTGGGGATAAATGCACCTCTATCTAGGTTTTTATGTTACCATTTCGACGATTCGTTGTAATTACCAGTTTCATCTATCCCATTATTTCGGGAACTCAACAAAAAACGACGTCTATTAGAACTAAACACTTTTTAACTCACCTAGCATGCAGAATATGCGCACATGGCAAAGCTTCTAGTGCGTCAGCTTCAATCCCAAATACTTCGCCGCAAGCACCACAATTTAAACCCAATGCAGCCTCTGTTTGTGTGGCAAGTCGTGTATGGTTATTATACTGTTCCTCATCACCTAAAGCTCGATAAATTAAGGCCAGCCGAGTACGAATATTCCGTACTAGGAGCTAAAAGCAAAAAAGAAAACCAAATCGAGGGGGTCCCTAAAGGCCCTCAACGAACAATGTTTACCAACCTTGGCTCCAATAGAACTGGCTACCTCTAATAGACGTGTGTTAAATTCTAAAGGACGGCAATTGCATATTTTTTGTTGCAATCTCAAGGCTTCCAAACATCTAGCCGCACCATCCATTGCCTCCATTTGGGCCATACGATCACCTAAGGCTGCAGCAGTACCCATGGCTTGTTCATATTGTCGGAACGCCCTCTAAAAGAAAATTGTTTGTTTGTCATACCAAAATTTAAATAAGGTCATGCAATTTTATCACACACATCAATGTCCATTTTTTTCCTGTATATATCACCCATCACACGTATACTGCGTGTATAGGTTGCCTGATCCCCAGATATAAGCGCAAGTCTTGTTGCTTCCTTGAATTTTAATTGAATGAATTTGTGTTAGAAGCTATAGCATCGGGAGTGATGTATCATTTTTACTAACCGTACAATAATCATGTGCATCTCCAAGATCACCCTGCTTTCGTAAAGCTGCAGCCATCCGAAGAAGCGCTGCTCGATGATGTGACGAATTAAGATCTCCTAGTTGAAGCGACCGTGATAGATCGTAAGCTTTGGAAGCATATGTAGCACTCTTGTCGTTGTCTTGAAGTCTACCAAACAGCTCAGACAAAGCAACATAGACCTGTAGTTCCATCGAAGGATCACCAATGGAAGTGGCGATTTTATGTGCTCCCTGAAGTCCTTCCAATGCACGGGAGAACCCACCCATTTCTAAATACACTTTGGCCACTGTAAGATGTACAAGACCACCTGTTTGACATTGTGTTCCACACTCATTGTATAAAGAATGCCGTGCATAACTAAGGGCACGTTCAAGTCCACCTAGACGCTCATGAGCTCTGGCCAAGTTTAAATAAGTCTCTGCACGCATTGTCGGTGAGTCAAGTTCTTCTGATATACCTAACTGACGATGTCCAAATTCAATAGCTTCCCTATACTTTCCCCAATCCATGTGAGCTTGGTAAAGGTATCCAAGCAATGTGAATCTATCTTCACGACGATTTGTCGATTTGAGAGCACTACGCCATGTTCTTACTGCAGCATTTTGATTATGTTGCTCATATAAACGAAGACCTCGCTCCATCTACAGATTGAAGTTTTTTTTTACTGTTTATACTATGACATCAAGGGTTTCAAGAGGGCTATCTCAGACATTAGACACTTCATTGAAATAAACGAACGTTTCTCACGAGTAGAAGCCAAGACTCAAAAACGAAATTTTGAAGTTGGACATTCACCCAATTCCCAACGTCGCATGTCTACTTGTGCTATTATTATACTGAGAGTGGTGTGGTATTTAAATCGGTATTCCCGAAGTCGACTCCGTTGCTTATGACAAGCCATCGCATGGAATGCATTCCATCGCTAACTTCAAACGTCAATACAAAAAAAAAATTAAAAAAAAGTAAAAAAAGTGATTTGTGATTGTGATTTCGACGAAGGAAGTTTATATTTTAAGTATGTAAATACTTATTCTTTTAAGAAGAAAATATGAATTTAACGGATTTGTTTTTTGACTATGATGATGTTGTGCAAAACTTGCATCGGCTCGCAGAATTATAAGAGATTGTTCAAACTCATTGGAGCTATCGAATCCCTGGTGTGTTTGAGAGTTAAAAAATCTAGTTTCAAATGTTCTAAAATGTTTCTTTAATATTTCAGCTTCAAAAAATCATTTCGTTTATCGTTGTTACCATGTTTAATTTTGCCATTTAAATTTTGAACCACGGCGGCCCAAGTGAATTAACCCTACTTTCAAGTTAAAGAATTTTTACGACGATTTTCTCTAAATTATAAATGTGTAGTAATTTATTTCACCAACCACCAGTTCCTTTTATTATGTGCAAAAATAATGAACAATTTTAACTATACATTTAATAACGACTCGTAATCAAATTTGATCCCGACTGAAATACCGCAGAAATACCATACCTAGCAATAAAATTCGAAAACGATGCGACCCGTTTGAGAGTTTGACAATTAGGATTACGAAGTATGTATGTTCGCAAAAACGACTTCTATAATAAGAATTTGGTTTCAGTCGGAAAGAGTAGGGAATACGAGATTCGGAATTGGGGTGAATGTGCCAAAGGATAAGGCATTTGGAGAGGAGATACCATTGGATAGGAAGTCTGTCAGGATCAAGGAAATAGCAAGCAAAAATTCGAGAGAAATCTTTTTACTATATACCGAAATGTCCAATGTGAGTCTACCTTCCTTCTACTGTCTACTTTACCTTCCTTCTGGCCAAATACTGCTTTAAACTTCTTTGACAAGCTAAAAAGCAATTAATTACAGAATTTCTAGATCTGGAAAAGCCATGACGTGCCCACAGTGATGTGCCATCAGGACTTGACCCGTATCCAGCCAATCGAGAGAAACTCTCATCCAATTGACAAATATCTAAGAAAATACAAGTTACATCTTACAAAACGTCAAACATTGAACATAAATGTGGGTTCATTACCCGTTGAATTCTCGAGTAAGTAGCGAGATCCATCGGGAGATGCTAGTAGATGTGTTGCAGATAAATTGTGACTATGCGGAATGCTGCTAAAGAAAGTACAATTTTTTGTTTGTTTTCGTAGGAACAAGACGTATATTAAAAAGGCTTAAGGCTTACCTAAGAAGATCTCTCGAAGCAATACTCTCCCATGACATGACTCCTTGAAATATAATCTTATTCGATTCGTTCTTGTCTTGTTGTCTTAAATTTTATTTAATCCCACCTGAAGTAAGAATTTATTGAAATTTTGGTACAGGGGTTGTGCTGTTCGTGTGTTAAAGAAGAAAGAGTTTCTGAGTTTAAGGAATTTGTGTGTGTGGTTAGGGAATGCCAATCAGACAAAATTGGAAACAACAATTTTCTTCCGTTATATTCAGACAATTAGCGTTTATCCGCGATGCCGGAGAGGCCTGTCCAAGGACCCTTCTTGTCAAGAGCATACAGGCAGATAGCGTGTAACCCTATCAAAGTATTTAAGCTGATGGCTAGAGTATATGTATGCCATTACATTACAAATGGAATGCCTCTTCGGCCTGCAATCCTTTGCATGCTATGGAAACGGTTCTGGAATGAGATAGAAGCTACCGGACTACGAAAAAACTCAATCAAAGGAACTTGCAGCTTCTCAAAAAATAGGACGGCTCATGGAGAAGCATACTAAGAAATTCTAGAAACACTCATCACCACCCATTTCCTGTGTTGTCTAATAACTAAGACGCATACTGGGGAAAAAATCCATAATAAAAACGATAGAATTGCAAATTAACTTAGTTTGGGATATCCATACAAAGTGCCAGACCTTGACGGCATTATCCTCATCATGCTCATCCGATTCATGGTTTATACACATCTCTCAAGGGAGGCCCAACTGCAGAAATTTACCACTTGTATGGAGGAAAGTGAATCTCATGTTCGTTCCTAAACCTAGGAAGCCTAGCCAGACATCTCCGAAGGACTTCGGATCAATTAGACCACTATCATTCGCCCATAGCCAGATGTACCTACGTACATATGTATGTGGCGTGCTCAAAATCTGTTCACCTCACAGCTTGGTCATTCTCCAGCCAGAAAGAAAAACAACGAATGTTGTTTGCAGCGAAGTCTTGAAAAATTATTCTATCAAGTTCACACCACAACACTTTGTGGAACAGTGTGTATTCAAATTTTTCGGGTTCGATGAATGTTTTCTTGTTATGAAATAAATAATAATATTACTGTTTTTGATATAAGACAATACGAGGTGGGAAGTATAGGACTTACTCCCCAGTCAAATTTTATTTAGTAGAGTCAACGCTTCACAAAGTGGTAACTAACATAAAAAACAAATAGAAATAGAAGGGATTGAAGGCTTAGATAACATTGGCGAGAAATAAGAGAACCACGAACCCTTCCCTAGATAGTTTTTTTTTTCATCTTGTGATTACACGTAAATATTCTACCAATCACACGTACTCTGTAAATGTACACTCTCGCTACATCCTTCCCAACACGTGTCCCAAACCTAAAAAAAAGGAGAACAGGACAAAGCTAACTGAGGTGTAAGTGAAGAGTATTCTGCTCATCCTCGTATACCATACCACATCAGGTGACAATGAATAGATTATACACTCGGAAAAGACGTGGAAACCCATGCAATGATACTCTCTTATCCAAGAAAGCAAGTCGCAGGCAGCACTGTAGAAAAAGAGTCCAGGCAGTTGTTGAAAAGCTAGAGAGAATTGGGGCACATCGTAGCGTAGGCGTAATAGATGCTCAAAGACCCATAAGGAGATACAGGACCTGAGTAAGTATGCTCTACTTATAAATTAGGTCACGCTAAGCCAAGAATATGTCGAATTATGCAATTGACCTCAACGTTGTGGAAATACACGTACATAATAGGAAGTACACATTAGTTTTACTTTCGGCATGGATGCTGCCTATTTCATTAAGCTCCTAGTCATTCCATTAACGTCATTACATAGGCATGCGAACCACAAATAAATTGTCCCCCTTATAAAAACACCGCCAAGACCCTCATGTGGACCATATAGTGTGTCAACAGCTGGCATATAAATATTTCATTCACCACAAGATCACTCGATTACTTAGAAATCCATCAGCCTCGTAATTGAAAATACATTGGTCACTCTCGGCATTGGGTGGAGTGAAATACGAACTACAATTTCCTTGTAATAAAAATGCAAATTAAATGAAGGGAAGCGCAGGACCAACTCCTGGCAGGACAAGCATTTTTTTTCCTTTTTGGCGGGGAAATCCCAGACCAGCTGAAAAAAAAGTAAGTTTTGCTTTTAATGGTCTAGGTCAGGGCCGGTGATACAAATTAAATAAATGCAAATGCAAACCCACCATACGACATTCCTAATAGACCTGATAATGGCATTTAAAAAGTACCCATCTAACTTATACCAATATCAACATAAAATCCAATAATTAAAGTAATTGCCTTGTCCTTGGACCAAAAAGTACAACTTTGACCCAGAACAACCGTTGTGTGTATCGTTACACACGTATTTACGAATAGTGGTTGTGCAGTTGCAGTTGCACCGAACCACCCCTCAAAATAGTCCAGGTTATATAAAAAAAATTTAAATTTGTACCGCTCACTCTATATCAACAGCTTTCATTTGAAACCCATAAACCCCCAGCCCAATTTATTATGGTAAAGTTTCCTTTCCCCACTCCATTTTAATACATCGCTCTTGAGCTGGAATGGTGGGCGGTTCTTTCTGTAATAATATACATATCACCAAAGTCCTAAATATTCATTCACTAGAATTGTGGGCAGAATACTTGTGTATCTATCTACCTACATCGAGGGTGTATGTAAGTACATAGATACATTCAAAATGATAATCAAAAGCCTTGGTGGCTTTTGGATGAGCATCGAATATCTTACACACCACGGTCTGTCTGTACTACAAAAATAAGTTAATTAATTGAACATTTCTCTATGTAGATGCGGGCTAGGATGTGGATTGTGGACAGGAAAGGGGAATGAAAATTTTGTTTAAAAACTCACTGTACTACCCAAGTTGAGGACTTTGCAATCTGACACCAAACACTTCTTTCACACTAGGAATATTTATAATTTTTCAATAGGTCCACCGAACAAATAAGGACCTTTTCACACCACAAACATAAGGACATAAAACTTTAAAGGAGCAAGAATACACCTATTGAGTTTCTTTTTGATTTGAACCAACAAAACTTTGCTTTTATCGAGATTTTTTCTTTTTTTAACTTTTCGTTAAGATATGAACGTGACTTTAGTAGGTGTAGTTCTTAATTAATATCTAGAAAATATATGATTTTTTTTTCGACAGTTTTGTCGTGTACCTTTTCACGAGAGAAACGAGAACTTTGCAAAGGTGATGGATGCGAACTGAATACGCGATTTTTGGAATTCAAATGCACAACAGATACACACATCGAAAGAAGAGCAGAGAGCAAAAGAAAAGGACAAAACGAAAGCGAATAAAAACACACATCACACACAGCAGATATCTAAAGAAAGATGTAGTGAGAACAGAAGGATAGAAGGATACTAAACACATGACACAGAAGGATTCGGTTTGGTTGCGTTTGCGTTACAGTTCGATAGAAGACGAAAATGATACATCGAAGACGAGACTCTCGTAAGAGATATAATTTTCGCGAAAAGGCTCATTTTTTTGCGGGGTGGATATCGAGATAGTTTTTTTTTGATGCGAAACACGAAAGATGATGCCAAAGCTTATGAAGGATACCACCAAATGAGAGCTTTGCATGCAATAGATGAAACTGCTTTGAAGTGAGGCATGCGTAGAGCATCCTCATGCGTTTTCACATAGAAAAAGCAATGGCCCGGTACAGCTGAGGCAATAAGCTTTGATCAGAAAATGAGCATAAGAGACATATCGTAGGGGATACTGCTACGTGTTCGAATACGATGCTGCAGACGAAAAATCAAACAACGCTGCAGATAAGTAAAAAATGCAAAAATAAGCAAAGAACTAAGCTGCCTACAAGTGGCGCTAATTAAGGCGCCCAAGAGGGAGGACTTAGAAGGACAAAAGAAAATAACGGAAGGATACACTTGTATGTAACTTCCATGTCATTGACCTCATGCGAAGATGTCTAAATCTATTTTTGGTTCCTGTCACATATGTACATATGTACATAAATACTCAACAGACAAGGAGTGTTAATTCGACTGACTCAAACAAAAAAAAAAAAATTTGACTGAGGAGCCAGTCCTATACTTCCCACAAATGTTCCACAAATGTTCCACAAATAGTTGTAGCGCGAACTTAATTGAAAACATTTCTTAAATTTCCTCAGCATCCGCTAGACCGATTATGCTCAAAATTTTATCAGCTCTAAGTTTTACGCTGACAAGTAAAACAAAAAAAAAAAGCACGTTATTTCGTTCTCGTGATATCGAAGGCGAAAAATGTGATCACACCCGCACACATCCACAAACATCATTTCGAAACGATTTCTAATGTATCATAATGTGAAGCCCTGTTCATATCTCGAAACATTTTGTTTGGTCCGATTGCAATACTTCCCTTACCTAGGTTAGGTTAGGTTAGCGGGCCGATGAGGACGATAACATCCTCCTCATCTCACTTAGGTCTATGTAGACCCGTTGTGATACCCATGTGTTTACCAGCTACTTCCTACTACGTGATTTTATATGCCTGATGACAGCCAACCGGCTCTCCTTGCGAACTTGAGCAGATCCGACAGTGACCCATCAGACAACTCCTCGATGTTATCGAAGAGGTATCTGCCCAATATTCTTTTCCTAATGTTGCAGAGGCTTGGGCAGTGACAGAGGAAGTGAGTAGTGTCCTCATGCACCTCCTCGTCTCCGCATCCCCTGCAAAGGTCTTCCCCAGTCAGGTGCAGCTTCTTTGCATGATACCTGAGCATATTGTGGCCTGTGATAAGTCCTACCAGTAGTGACAGGGATTTCCTGTCCATATGTAGTAGCTTATTCGTTCTGTTCTTATTGTATTCTGGCCATAACCTTCTGGAGACTTCGCAGGTGGTTAGTGTTTTCCACCTGTTATTCGCCTCGGTTAAGGATCTTAGTCTTATTATTTCCTTCAGATGACGAAGTGGAGGTTTAATTGTACCATCCGCTAGGTCTGGTTCCAGGGCTGATCCCTTTCTAGCCAGTTCGTCAGCAGTCTCGTTTCCTGGCACACCACTGTGGCCAGGGACCCAGCAGAGTTTTACATTATGCTGCGTGCCAAGAACCCTCAGCTCTTCCCTTACCTAGGTGGGAAGTAACAAAACATGGGTAGCTAAAAGTCTAAGTCTGAGTCTAGACCAGTAGAACACAGAATGCATTAACTTGTTCTTGGTGTGTTCTGTTACCATCTCAAGTTTCCTTTTCCTTAGCCGATCGTCTTAACCAAAATATCTATCATGAACACAGAGGCATAACTGTTTTTCCGATGTGTAAAATCTCCACAGAAGTACATTAAAAAATGTGTAATGACCTACCCATGATCACCTTGTTTTAACTAAATCGTAATCTCAACATCGTTTTATCCACTCCAATAGCAAACATTTAAAGCAAAATAATAACAAGGATGCTACACGGCATACATATGTACATAGATGGATAGTTTCACTCGAATTAAATTTCCTAGCAATTAAGGAGCAATTTACTTTCATCATTTGCATAGCAACGTATTTGTGCGCCAGGAGATATGTGGAAAGTGAAGGTGAAGCAGAAGGAAATTCTAGAACATTCCAGGACCATACAGAGGAGTGCGAGGGTGTGTATTGCATTATTGATTTTTTTTAATCCTGACCTAATTTGATTTATTTTCTATTCTTCCCGCTCAGTGTGCGGCGAAGTGTGCATTTTACGACCCGGCCACGATAGCGCGCATGCCCTAGCTGTAATGAAAATTATCGACCGTTGTCCGTGACAATCGGGTAGTTCCTCTCAGTAGTTCAGTTCAAAATTACGATGAAGTGGACAAGTTTTGTGGTGATTCTCGGCATTTTGAAATTTTCTTGTGGTAGTTTGGCTGGTCCGTATCTTATGTGGGGTCATGAGAGAATTCAAAATGTCAAAGTAACAGCTTTTACCGACGCAGACAAAAAAAGTCTATCAATACTATTCGCCGAGTCTAAGGCAGTTATAATATTCATAAGGAGCACTAGTAACCGGTTGGAGGGGATAAAATATATTTAAAACTTCGTCAAATTATTTTAAGTACTATTGGGTTTATTGAAATCAGGATTCTATTGCCTTGGAACCATTCGTACACAATGAAAATGTCAAGGTAGTTAACTTGATTGGATCTGTAGCCCAGCAGAACACAGAAATCACAACTCTTTTCAAACAATGTACCAATAAGCACGGGGAAGGAAAGGTGCTCGGCATGTTGACCTACCTAAATGACGAGGAAATCCCTAACCCGCGCAAGGAAAAACCCAAGAAAGTGTCGACCACTACTGCAGTTACAATGGAAAAGCCAATCGATACCAAATTCATGTACCATGCAGATGGTAATGCCATTTTGTATACCTCTACTGCACCACTCATTTATATGCACATAAACAACAAACTACATTCCTACGCATTGATGCAACGGGACAAGGAGAGTTCATTCGACTACCGCTCCGATTGGAGTCGCCTAAACGTTGGTTTCACGGCCAACAACACTCGACTTCGACTACGTTTCAATTTTACATTATCGTCATCGCAGTACTGGTCCCTCCAATCTGTCGAAGTCGAATACAAGGAGTATCACAACACAATGCCTCTAATCGGTTCCGAAGTCGGCGCTCAGAAGGGATATTCCTACAAGTGTTCCACACACACCCTATTTTTTCGCAATGAAAAGGGAAACCTCACCATACGTGACTTTCAAGTACAACCGTGGTTAATGGGTGTCAACCGGTTTGGCGATGCCTACGACTGTAACGGCCTTACCACGACTGGGGTTTGGTCGTTAATATTTGTAACTACCATGGTGGTGGGTCTGCTCAGTGTTGGACTATTGTCACTTATTGACATCACTACTGCAGTTACAATGGAAAAGCCAAACGATACCAAATTCATGTACCATGCAGATGGTAATGCCATTTTGTATACCTCTACTGCACCACTCATTTATATGCACATAAACAACAAACTACATTCCTACGCATTGATGCAATGGGACAAGGAGAGCTCATTCAACTACCGCTCCGATTGGAGTCGCCTAAACGTTGGTTTCACGGCCAACAACACTCGACTTCGACTACGTTTCAATTTTACATTATCGTCATCGCAGTACTGGTCCCTCCAATCTGTCGAAGTCGAATACAAGGAGTATCACAACACAATGCCTCTAATCGGTTCCAAAGTCGGCGCTCAGAAGGGATATTCCTACAAGTGTTCCACACACACCCTATTTTTTCGCAATGAAAAGGGAAACCTCACCATACGTGACTTTCAAGTACAACCGTGGTTAATGGGTGTCAACCGGTTTGGCGATGCCTACGACTGTAACGGCCTTACCACGACTGCCGTTTGTCACTTATTGACATCAAGCCACCGCATCTCATCGAGAACTCTCGCTTCAAGACAGTCGTCTTCACCATTAACAAATAAATTGCGTTTATCTATTCGGCAATCATTTTGTAGTTTAGTAGAAAATATTGAATGTACAACCGACGCACGCCTGTGCACAATGGCTTGTAATCTTAAGACGATCACTAACTGATCAGTTTATTGAGCTAAATTGTAACTTAAGCTGTGTATGATGATGCATGATGATTATCAAATAAAGTTGTAAAAGTGTATGCAAGAAAAATAATTCTGCAACAGAAAGAAGTGTAAATGCGAGAAGTGTCCTGGGAACGGACGAGGTACGGCAAATCGACTGTCATTCTATTGCGCAGACTTGATATGGTGGGTGGAGGAGGCTGAACAAAACTAGGGTGGTTTTCAACTTGACCCTGGTAATAATAACCACACACAGATGGACAAATAGTTATCACCCAAAACCGGGAAATAGCTATGTATATAAAGGTGAATATATTACATGATGCTAAAAAGGTGACTCATTGCATCAACGACTTGGACAGAACATCACACTATGGACTTGACGATGGACATTGACGAATTGAACAGAACATCCCGATTAATAATTACAGCTTCAGTAGGTACTTAGGGAAAAATCTTTCTTGCTAATCACTAGTTCTAGGGGTAAAAAGGCTTTTTTTTATAGAGAGCTATAACTTCGGTGGGTGCTTAGTAAGTAGTGACTTTCTCTTTCTGGATTCCAGTATACGAGACAATGTGCAGACTCTCTAAGAAGAAGAGCATACACCTGAACACACTATGTGTGAGAGCCAAACACGCGTCATGAAAAGCGAAAAATCCGGAGGGAGCCATTACTTCCAAGTCATCTAAGAACCATTCAAAACTTAATCTTTACTGATTTTTTTCCCCGACGCATTCCCCGACGGCCTGCAAGTTTGCATACGATCCAAAGAGTTGTGTGAAATGGGTTTACACAAACTTCTGTTGATGAGGAGGCACTACTTCTTCCTAACGTATACCGAACGACAACGCGAGAGTGAGTAGGAAACAAAAACACACTCTCTTATCATTTTGATTAGAATTCCAAGTGAAACGAGCTCCTCTGACCATTTGGAGAAAACAAAAGAATTGTTTACCCCGAGCCAGTTGTTTTTGATATTCTTTCAATTCCACTACCCGCTGTAACATCATTCGGTTTCTGTCTACTCTTCTTCGTTGCAATAAATAATTTTCTACCGCCCTAGTAGAAACAAAACTTATTAGATACGATTTGCTACATTGTCTGAACAACCCCCTCGTACCCTTTTTCGTCAACCGTTCTCCCAACACAATATAGTTCTCTCTGTCAGTCGCGCACGTTTCACCACACTATCCCACACACATGTCAGAATCAAAGCAAGTGTAATCAAAAGAATTTTTTTTATATTCATTTCTGTCTCTGATTCTTGTTCTCTGGTTTAGTATTTTTCTCTTGCCATGGCCTAAATTACGTGTTGTACCTGCGGTGTCATAATAGTCGTATAAATTGCAGACGTACTTTCAATTAATTGTCGCGTACCGTTATTGTTAAATAAAAAACGAGAAGTTCTCCCGTTTAGATGCGCATTTAATTCGAAATGTTTCTTTCACAATCGGTCCGTTTACGTTTGCCTGCTGCATTCGCTACTGTACGCAAAACCATGACCAAATGTTTTCCATTATTCATTAATTGTTCCTTGTTAAAATCGAGATGTGAAAATGCACAGAGTGTTGTCCTTGGTGCATCTGTATCGACAGCAGCTACAGTTGAATGTAATAAAGCGAAACCTTCAACACTGGAGGATTTTAAGACTGTTTACGAACGGAGCAGGCAAAAGTTTAAATGTATGCATGACACTCTTAGTATTAGATCAGGTTCATCTTAAAAGATGTACACACAATTTTTTTTAGCCGCCCACAGTATGTCATAACGACAAAATTAAATGCATAATACAGAACTACTGGTACATTCACCTCGCTCATTTTCTCAAATACTGTATAGCCCGTCAGGTAATCGCAATTGAATGTGAATTTTGTTGTATAAATAACACAGAAACATGTATTCACAAATTAGCGAGTCTACGATGCGAATGGTGCGTTTTGATGTAAATTGATGAATATCTAGATGCATTTTTTTGTTTAGTAGCCTCCATGTATGTAGAATTAATGACAAAAACACTTTTCATCTTGGACGGCAAACATTTTTCTCACGAGAAACTATTATCAGTCTGATTTTCTGTTAGGCAGAAATAGGTAATCAAAATTTGAAAGCTTATCTTGGATCACAAGGGAAGGTATTGCGATACTTTTGACGATTCTCCAAGGTATCGCGGTAGGCACACTATGATTTCTGGTGTTTCTATTCCAGCCTTTATTATTCATTTCTTCATTAATTCTTCTTAATCCTTAAAAAATTGACAATAGTAGGTGGTTTCAGGATCCGCAGAACCCCTTCATATATTTTCCGTCACAGATCTGAACATTTTCTAATAAACAACTTTCCTATTTTTATAGCAAAAAAACTGCATAGAAACATGTACTCACAAATTAGCGAGTCTACGATGCGAATGGTGCGTTTTGATGTAAATTGATGAATATCTAGATGCATTTTTTTGTTTAGTAGCCTCCATGTATGTAGAATTAATGACAAAAACACTTTTCATCTTGGACGGCAAACATTTTTCTCACGAGAAACTATTATCAGTCTGATTTTCTGTTAGGCAGAAATAGGTAATCAAAATTTGAAAGCTTATCTTGGATCACAAGGGAAGGTATTGCGATACTTTTGACGATTCTCCAAGGTATCGCGGTAGGCACACTATGATTTCTGGTGTTTCTATTCCAGCCTTCATTATTCATTTCTTCATTAATTCTTCTTAATCCTTAAAAAATTGACAATAGTAGGTGGTTTCAGGATCCGCACAACCCCTTCATATATTTTCCGTCACAGATCTGAACATTTTCTAATAAACAACTTTCCTATTTTTATAGCAAAAAAACTGCCAAAAAATGTCAACCCTTATGGAGTGTTCGCTTGTAATGAGCTAGACTTGAAGGAGGTGACAGTGTATGGCTTCGATTATGACTACACCTTGGCCTGTTACAAATCGTGTTTGCATGATCTGCTCTACAATCTTGGACGTGATATGCTAATTAAAAAATTCAAGGTAAGACTCATTATTTGCCCATCCTTCCTTCCGATTCAACTTAACTTCCTTCATCTAGTATCCAGAAGAAATTTCTCAACTTGAATACATACCAGGATTTGCAGTACGGGGCTTACACTACGATATCGAAAAGGGACTTTTACTCAAATTAGATTCGTTTTTACAAATTCAATTGGGCTCGGTCTATCGAGGACTTACGAAAATTCCCGATTGCGAAGTTTTGAAAATCTATAAAAATCGAATAATACCAATTGCATATGTGGAGGGGCATTCTAAGAGCTATCAGGTGAAAGTTTATACTCTTACAGCTACAAACTGATGATTTGTTTCGTAATTAATTTTTTTTTACTGCCTTAGCAAGATGTTAAATCGAAAATGATTCAGCTAGCGGATTTATTTTCCGTGCCAGAAATGTGTTTACTTTGCAATGTTGCTGAATATTTTGAAAAGAACCACATTGATTATCATCCTGAAATATTATTTCACGACGTCAAGAATTCTGTCCAACGATGTCATCCAATTATGCATCAAATCGTATTAAAAGACGCGGAGAAATATATTGAAAAGAATCCAATATTGCCTGCGTTCTTTGATCGTCTCATTAATGCCCGGAAGAAGTTGTTTTTGGTTACGAATAGTCCTTTTCCATTTGTGTAAGTAGCGAATCTAATTTAAATCTCACAACAAATTTCACTGAACACTTAATTTTTTTGTCGCAAAGAAGATAAATATGTAACTCTTTATAATATTAATATGAAATACTAGGCGTGTTTTTTTGGTATTCTATATAGGTTAAAAAAAAAGTGTGCGCAAAAAAAAACGTTGTTTGGCAGCACTATGTGTAACGACATTTGTTACGCCTCAGCGTTTATTTGGAAAAATAGATCGGCCTGATTAAAAAAATTTTAACAAAATAATTTTAGCTCTTATTTTTTGATTCTTATTTCGATAACATTCGAGAAAGTGACTTGGGAGCACAGTTTTTATCGCGACTAAGGAATTAAGGCTGGGTAGTTATCCAGACTTGGTTATTCTACATAGGCTTAGTTGTTAGTGTTATTAACATAGGAAATATTTTGTAAGCCTATATAGAATACCAAAAAACCAGCTCAAGTTAATGGGCGCGTTCCATTTCCCAGATATCTGAAATTTCAGATAGATTAGAATATGGAACGCTGAAACTTGACTGAAAAACAAGACAACATCTGATTGACATTCATGCGAAAATTGCAATTTGCGTATGAAATGTAACTGCGTGCATAATAATTACACAATAGGGACTCTTAAGATGTTTTATGTAACTAAAACATGCATATTTTCTGGCAAATTTGCAAAATACAGCAATTGAATAAATTTGAAATTTTAAATAACAGCTGTTTACGACATTTTCGAACTGACAGAGAAGTAAGGCAAACATTTTCAGACTAACAATCCAGTCCCCGACCTTAAGAAATTTGTCTTGTTTTTCTGTAACGTGACAGAATCTGGTCAAATCAGAATGCTCCGTTCATCTGAAATTTCAGATATCTGGGAAATGGAACGCGCCCAATGTCAAGCTACTTCAAGCAGCAGAACTTAAAGTGAAAGGAAGGCCGTCATTAACCTGATGATTCACTGTTTCTTTCGAGTTACTTGCCTTATTGTTGTGTTACAGAGAGATGACGCCTACTTTCATATGACACTCTCGCTTTCATAAACTGATTCTGATCACAGAAATTAACCCCATTCCCATTGAAATTATTTCTTTAGAAATAGAGGAATGACTCTGTTAGCTGGACCGCACTGGAGAGATTATTTCGACGTAATTATAGTTCAAGCTAGGAAGCCGAAATTTTTCACAGATGAATCTCGACCAATACGCTTGTATGACGAAAAGACAAATACCCATTTATGGGATCGTGTCTCCAAGTTGGAAAGAGGAAAAATCTATTATGAAGTACAGGCTTGGTTTGATTTAAAAAAAATTTTCAAATTTAAATGTGTTTCTCTTTGTAGGGTACTGTAAAACAGTTGCAAGAATTGACAGGATGGCATGGGCATTCTGTATTATATTTTGGTGATCATCCCTACAGTGACCTGGCTGATGTTACTTTGGAACATGGTTGGCGAACTGGGGCAATAATAAGTGAATTGACGGTAAGAAAACTTTTCAGTCCTTGTAAATGGAGGCACTTTCGTAGATATGGAAATAACCGTTCCTTTATGATAACGTTCCACACGTATATGCGTTCCGAAATCACGTTATTTTGTAACGACGTTACTCGTTCCGTCCAAGAGATTTCGTGTGAAATAACATAGAAAGTTTAACGTGATTTTGGAACGTTATTTTGTAACGACGACTTCTAAATTTTCACTTTTGCTCGTTTGCGAGGATGGAATTTGTGATGCTTATGCCGTGGAGATTTTTTGTGTATGACGACATATGTATGTATGTACATATGTATGTGCGTTTTTACATATTTTCTTTGTTGGAATCTTCAATCTTGTTTTTGCGTAGAAACAAAAGGGAAATTCTGACAAACGGAAAATCAGTGTGGTTCTGTAACGGAGGACAGAGTTATTGCACTATCGTATAACGTGACAAAACGTTCCTCTAAAATAACGTTTCAAAATAACGTTGCCAAAATATCGACCCACCTTTCAGTTTATACACAAAATTATTTTCCGTACGTGCTTAACGCTTTAAAAGCTTGGCTGTGCTTTCCAATAGGCCAATAACCGGAATTAAATTTTTTTTGACGTGAAAATTCCCCAAAAACGTGAAAATAAAAGTTTTTTTGCGCGGACGCTATTATTAACAATGTTATAAACAATTAAAGTCTCCCATGAACCAATGAGAAAAACACTTTTTCCAGTACAAAAACGCGAATAAATTGTTGTTTTACCTTTCTATTTGCCTAATAATATTAGGACAAATGTTAAAACCGCTTAACATCTTAGAAAAATCAGCGAATCAAAACTAAAAGTAATACTATAATAAATGTTAGTTATCACTAAATTGAGGTCTTCTGAAAAACCGAAAAGTATTTAAAGGTATCTGAAAGTATGCAACGGTTTCGTCGGATCATCTTTAAATATATGTGTATTTGAAATGCGTAACATAATCGTTTTCGTGAAAGATTAGAGGGTCATTTTCTTTTTGGCAACATTTTTTTACCATTTTGAAATTTAAAAACGAGATGATTATTTTTTTGTTGGTAAATTTTCTTCTTTGTGAAAGCATTTGTTTTTTTTCTATTTATGTAGACAACAAGAAAAATGTTTTTCACGAAACAAATTTATGTGTTTTTTTTTTTGTTTAAATAAAATTCAGCGAGGCGACAGAGAAAACGGATTCTATCGGTCCTTTAGAACAGAAAAGTACAGCCCATATTTTAGTAACCAAAAATTGCCACAGATGACTTTGACATTTTTCACAATTCTGTTCTATCTCAGGAGTAGGTGCAAGATTTTCTATTCCAAACTGTTCGGAACAACCTCATTGAACATAAAGCAGAACAGTTTCAAAGCAGAACTGCTCGGGAAACTTAATTGTCAAACTGGGTTTGGACAGGTTAAGATTTTGCGATTTTAGTTCTCCTTTTTCCACGTATCGTCGACGTTTACTTATGCAATGCCTTAAAAGCGCGACGAGAGCGTATTTCAATATAAAACAGCCAATTAAAATTTAACAAATTCAACTATCAAAGGATGGGGCGAGAATTAAAATAAAATAACATTCAAAACCTTGCGCTTTAAAAAGAAAAAAAAAAAGAAAATTTCAACCAAATTAGGCAATACAAATGTATATCAAATGAATAAATTCAACAGAAAGAGACTCACCCGGTTACTTTTCATTACACAAATCAGAGTTATAATTATTATTAAAGGCTAGCTTATAATTTAGAAGCTAAAAACGGAATTAAATGGTACAAAATCGAAGGAATCTTCTAAAGAAATCAAAGGCGTGTTACTTTTCTAAATTACAATTTTGTCGTCAAAATATTGGAATTACAATCACTTGAATTTAATTTATCGAGCGATCAATAAGCCAGTTTATAGTTTCCCCTAACAAACTTGACAGAACAGTCAAACAATTTTGAGTATAAAAAAAAACTTACGTAAGTAATATCTTAAAACTAAAACTATAATATATGACTAAAACTATAAATAATACAAGAACTAAAATTAGGTGGGAGTGTTGGGAAATACAGCGATTCTAGGAGAGCGCTTAAGGGAAGATGAAACCGAAGGTAGGGGCACGGATAGTATAAGGAGTGGTATTGAGCAGGGCATTACGTAGCGTAGTTCCCTTTCTTTCTAAAACACATCGCTTTATAAAATTAAACAAATATTTGATGGAATATATCAGCAATTTGAATTTTTAGTCAATTCACGTCGTCGTATTATACCTTTTCTTCGCTCTAGAGGTGTGTGACTCCGTCGACTTTTTAGACTTAATTTTCCCAAGATTTGTATAATGTCAGTCAGTGTTATCGGTGTTCCGGAAAGGGTTACTGATATTGTAAGTAGATTTAAAAATTTGTTTTTTAAACATGTGCTGTTTTCTTATAAATTAGGACTCGAATTTCATTTCATCAGTCAGTATATTTAAGTGTTACAATTTATTTACATTCAAATTTAAATTAAAAAACCTTAAAAAAAAAAAAAAGGAAACCCAGTGCTAATCCTGACTTGGAGTCTGCCTTCAAAGTGTAAACTGAGTGTCATGTTATACATTTCATTTCAGCACGAAATTAATACACTTAATAATGAAGATTTCAAAAAGAATGCCAATTGGTTACAAATGTTAACTCAATTAATAGAAGATCATCAAGACAATGAAAGTGAAGCCGCTCAGATATACTTAAGAAATTGGATGAATGAAAGAGATGCCCTTAGGTAAGTTAAATTTCAAAACCTCCAACGTTTCGTAGTATCAAACTCTTTTTTTCAACCAGAAATGAAACAAAAAAAGTATTTAATAAACAATTTGGCAGCGTATTTCGTACGTATCATAATCCAACATACTTCTCTAGACGTTTGTTCCGTTTTGCTGATATCTACACAAGTGATATTACGAATTTACTCAAATATTCTGTATCGCATACGTTCTATCCTAGACGTGGTGTAATGCCTCATGAATATATATCATATTTTATGTAAAAAGGAAGGCTAAGCCTTTACTTACTTTAGACCAGCCTTAGTAAACCCACCTTTTTGAAATATGCTCTCTCATTCTTGCTAGAAAATATAGCCGAAATAAAATTTCTATTTATTGGTTCCTAGTTAGTAAGTCAATGATGAATGCTTAAATGCTTCATTAGGCATCAAAGTGTCTTTTTTTTTTAATTAATAAACTTAGATGTATGTATGTAAATAGTCATAGAGTGCTGACAAGCGAAGAAATTGCGATGTGTAGGATGTGTTAGATAATAGAAAAGATAGTTTTCATGCAAAAGGACTGTTGTTGTTGTTGTTAGAATTAAGTAAAATAAGTTCGAAAATAAATGTTATTCAATTGAAGATGTGTATTGTGTTTCAATCGATTTATTCGGAAATTACTGAAGGTCTCAGCTGATCGTCAAAGAAATCGGTTTTGATATATATACGTCGTTTTGGTTTATATCTTATTTCTCGGTGAAGTACATCGGAACCTGCTCACTTGCGACATTTTTGCTAATACGACGGCTGTGCTTTACAATAGGCCACTATCACAAATAACCGGAATTAAATTTTTTTTTGACGTGAAATTGCCCCAGAAGCGCGAAAATAAAAGTTATTTTGCGAGGACGCTTTTATTAACAATGTTATAAACAATTAAAGTCTCCGATGGACCAGTGAGAAAAGCACCTTTTCGAGTACAAAAACGCGAATAATTTGCTGTTTTACCTTCCTATTTGCTTAATAACATAACTACAAAAGCAAAAAACGATTAACATCTTAGAAAAATCAGCGAATCACAACTAAAAGTAATACTATAATAAATGTTAGTAATCGTTAAAGTGACGTCTTCTGAACAACCGAAAATATGCATCAGTAATGAAAATCTCGTAAGTAATTTAAAGTATCTAAAAGTATGCAACGGTTGGTCGGATCATCTTTAAATGTATGTGTATTTAAAATGCGTAGCATAATCGTTTTTCGTGGAAGATTACAGGGTCATTTTGGCAAAAATAATTTGTTTTCGGACTTTTTCATGAATGCTATGATGTCCCATGCCACAAGATTTGTTGATGGATTCTTGTGCATTTCGACGAGAAAATACGATAAACTCGAACATTCGAGTGACTTAAGTTCTAGGCGCCTGCCTGACAGTTGTTAACATACCCTTAGCGGAGCGACGAAGTCGGCAAAAAAATTCGTTTTGTCAAATGGAAAACGACCCTGTAATCTTTTGAAAAAAACGAATTATGTTACGCATTTCAGATATGTACACATGCATATCAAGATCATCCGACAAACCATTGCATACTTTCAGATACTTTTAATTACTTATGAGATTTTCATTACTGATGCATATTTTCGGTTGTTCAGAAGACGTCACTTTAACGATTACTAACATTTATTATAGTATTACTTTTAGTTGTGATTCTCTGATTTTTCTAAGATGTTAATCGTTGTTTGCTATTCTAGTTATGTTATTAAGCAAATAGTAAGATAAAACACCAAATTATTCGCGTTTTTGTATTCGAAAAAGTGTTTTTCTCACTGGTCCATCGGAGACTTTAATTGTTTATAACTTTGTTAATAATAGCGTCCTCGCAAAATAACTTTTTATTTCCTGTTTCTGAGGCAATTTCACGTCAAAAAAATTTAGTTCCGGTTATTTGTAATAGTGGCCTATTGTAAAGCGGCCCCAATACGACTTGTAATCTGTTGGCTAAAGGCGTCAAATGACAAAGAACAGAAACAGAAACAGAATCGAGTACATTTGCAACAGAAAAAGAAATATCCAAAATTTTTTTTTAGGTACTACAAAACCACCCCTCTATTGTGAGTAGCGAGTCAAACGAAAAAGTTGGCGAATGTGACTATTTGGTATTATGGTTGGCGAATCAATCAAATTTAGTTCGCCCCAAACTTTAAAAAATTGGAGAACTGTGATATCACCTTATTACGGCTGGCGAATGTATGCTAAGCTACTGTCAGAATCGGTCAAATCAAAAGTATAGGAGCGTTTAGGTCTTCAAAACGAATCCAAAATGGGCTAACCGTTTTGGCACCGTCTTTTCAACACTAGTGTTTGCTCGCTATACTTCTGCACAAAGGTATCGTGTATTAAACCAGGATATCCAGCACTGACGTACCGGATGTTCTTGTTGTGTTCGCCGGAAATTAAATAAACTTATTTAAAAATCACACTATTAAAGAAATCGAAAAGTTCACTGTCATCGCATTTAATTTGCAATACCCCTTACGGTTTAAATACTGCTGGGGTAATTGAACCGAAGCAACATTTTCGATGTGTGTTCCATTCACACATCCAATTATTCGAAATAATCGGGCTGTTCTTAGGAAGTAGGTTTGTGGTCAAAACCGAATAAATAACACCGAAATAAATCAGATTTTTGAGAGTTCACAGTTAATTGTGTTTGGTTGAAAACAAAATTCGCCAACTGTAACACCACGACGGGAGTAATTCGTCAGGGAGTTCGCATCGAGGCGAATGTTCGACTCGCTACCCATAATAGGGGGTCAATCAAAATCAACAACTTTCTGTTTAGTTTCGGTTTTTGTTTTTCCTCACTTGACGCTTAATACTTTTTGTGTTTAGTTGAAGGTATTGTCATTTTGTTCGTCGCATACGAGACTGATTTAGCGGTGCATTGCAACGTTCTTGTTATCTCGTGACTTAACTTCTGTGCCGCAAATAACCACCACTATTATACCGCAAGAATCGCACTAAGTAAAACAAAACCATACGTGTTATTTAATTTATTTATATGTCCATGAATCCACAGTATTTTTAAAAATTATGTACAAATACATGTTCCGAATAAATGTGTATTTTTATGTTTTATCATTTAATTTCGGTTTCAAATCAGTAATATATATCTATTTTCTTGTTTCTCTAATTTAATTCTTAAATAAAAATATTTCTGTCATATTTTATTTCATTGTTTATTGCCGCATTTTGGTTTAATTTTTATATGACAAAAAAAAACATTAATGACCAATACGAATATTGGCAATCATTGCTGTATCGCTACGCGCGCTGTTCCTTTTAAATTTTAGTAATATATGTAAATACATATATCGGTATACAGGCTAAGTTAGCTTAAACAACAAACACTAGTTTTAATTTTAATTACATAAATATATATTTTCGAAACTAAAACAATCCAGTTCGAATTAGTTTACAAATTATTGTATCCCTCAAATTGCAGATAGATTACATCATATGTGATATATATCCGTTTAATACATTTAGTGTATTTAATTCTCTTTATATACACAAAATATTGCAAAGTACATAATTATTGCGTACGCGTTTTACTTCTTTTCTTCAAACAATAACATAAAAACAATAACAAATTATATAAAATTATCAAAAAGGAAGCTGATTGTTCTGTAAGTGACCCAATCTTTTGCATAAATTTCATACAAAATAAAAATAAAATATTGAAACACCAACAATATATGTATGTACATATATATTCAGCAACACCACAAAAAAAAAATTGACGGAGATTACGTTGTCTCGTAGCTAGTTAATAGAGCGGCATCGACTGGTTCCATGCAACTTGGACATGTAAGGCTGCGCATAAGCCAATCGTCGATACAGCTGACATGATAAATATGCATACATGGTAGATAGCGGACTGCTTCGCCAACACAAAATTCGATCATGCAAATGACACATTCACGAGATTTTTTACAACCATCATAGGATCCGATCGGTAAATGTTGTATAAGACCGATACGCTTGGCAATTTTAATTTGTTCCTCCTCGGTTAGGTGTGAAACTGGACGGCTAACCGATGGAGATGGATAAAAGACTGGTTGAAGGATTTCCTAAAATTATAAATAAAAATTAGAAGAAATGCTTTAAAATATGTATATGGAAAAGGCTATGCTGATGCTCAAAAATCAATCGTTCCTTCCCAGCCATCTAGCGACGATATGGCAACGCCAGGAGAATTCGGGATAATCACATACATTTCACTGTACAATTGTTTTTTTTTTTCGTTTAATACTGCCTCCCTCACTTACGAATATGTTTAACGAAACAATGATTGATTAAAAAATTAATTGAGATCTAAACTTACGGAATAAATCGGCAATGGCCCAATTTGATCAGATGAGGATTCACGCCCGCTTCCATTTTCACTGCCTCTGAGCAAGGATATATCGTCGGCGTTCGATAGTTTCAAGCAATTTCCCATTTTGAATCGAAAGAAATTAAAAGTTATTTAGTTTTTCGTCAATAACGATCAGTTCAGAAAGCTGTAGATATCCTTTAAATTCTATCTATTTGTGTTAGCGATAAGTAATGACAATTATGTGAACTCTGAAATTATATTAAAGAGAAAGGCGTGAGTGACGCGGTACTCATGAGAATTTGATGTGAAAAGATGTGAGCTCAAATCAGTTCAGTGTCAAAAATGTACACATCAACTAGAAAAAAACAACAATAAAAAAAACCTTTCTGGTTAACTTGAAAAGGAATACTTTCTAAATCATGATAACAAATAACAATAAGGAATAGCTTCACAGACTTGATCTTTGGCCTAGACAACTATAACCCCTCTTTAAATTGCTAAGGATTCTAACAGAATGTGAAGTTAGCAAGCTCTTCTAAAAATACAAAAAGACGACAGAGTAGGTTAATACATAAAACTTCAGAGCTTTAGCTAAAGAAACATTCACTGAATTCAATCAGACTAATTCGTCGAATCTCCTGCCAAATGCAATTCAAATAAATTTTCCGTTTCGAACTTGTCGAAGGACAAGTGTTACAAATAGTAATAATCAACAATTTCTTCACAGATTGCAAAGAAAAAAATTAAGATAGTAATAGAATCAGGAAAAATTCAGATCCAGATTCAGAAAGTAAGACGCATGTTTTTCGTATCAAAGTTATTGGCTTAGTAAGAAATGGATGTTATTTTTACGGGATGAACGAAAATAGTTTGGTTTTTGGCCGGAGAGTTTTACCATTCGTCCAGGTTAGACCATGACAATTAATTTTCATAATATTTATTGTACATAGCCGACAAGTACCTATCACCACTGACACCATTTACATAGACCCAGTCAAATTTATTCGTTTCTTTCTATTTTCATCTAAGCCAACATATTTCAGACAGCGGTTACATCAGCATTAAGCGAGTTAGGAACCTCTCTGCTAGTGCAATCATAGTCTAAGGTAAAACTCAAAAACAATAAATTCACTCAAAACCACCAGAAAAATTTCCCAATTTTATTTATTCTCACGAGGGCTGTTCGGTTTTTTTTTTCGAAAACGTCCGTTACGGAATTGATAACGTACGTTTTTTTTAGCGTAATGATGTTTGCATTTGTACAATAATTAATTTCTATTAAAATAATCGACATAAGAAATAATTATGTGGTCAGGTGTTATATTTATCAGGGTTTCAGTAGGAGTTTCTTATGTCATTGGTAGTAGGCCATTATTACGGTTTGTCCCCTGGTTTTCTGTAGAATAAACTTACTACCCAAAGGAATTCTGAATCTCTGTAATTGCTCGTTCGAAGTATATTTGGATTTTGACTGTGAATTGATGGTTTCCTCATTGCCTCTTCAAGAGAATGTCTGATTTGTTTCCCCATCTTCTTAAAAATGGTATAACAAAAATTCAATACAGTTTGTGCCCACAAAGTTACTCATGTGTAGGAACTTTCAATTTGGCGTAGGGCACTATATGCAGCACGAAAAGGTCGTCTACTCCGGTTCTCGCAGCCTCAATTGGATTCGGATTCATTACAAAAAAAGGGTCTGCTTTCTAATAGGCCACTATAACCACTTTTTTTTCTTTTTTTTCCTGTTTGAAATTGCCTCAGAAACACGAAAATAAAAGTTATTTTGAGAGGACGCTATTATTTAGAATGTTATAACATGAATGTTATAATAAAATTTATGTTAAAAATCACAAGACAGAAAGCTTCAATTCTTTAATCGTTCAGTTCGATTTATTCGATAGCAACGGTGCCTTGTGAGTATAAGCTATAAATTGCAATAGGGACTTGCGTCTCAGCCCTAAGTTAACGACGATGGAAGATTGTGTATAATATCTTACTAATCGTCACAAGAATAAAGATCTGTGAACATTCTTTGACGTTCATATCTGCGTGCCGGTAAATACCACTTAACTTTATATTTTAGTTCTACGTAAATCACCAGCATGTCTACGCATTTCGTATGGCACTTTTTGTAGCACTCAAATTATCAAAACTGTTGCATTCTCAATCACCTGAATAACTTCGGAAGTAAAATACAGTTTTCTCTGCGATGAATAGGAAATAAATTCTAGTAAATAGTTGAAGTAAAAATTAAATGAAAGAAGTTTAATACTGCATCCCTGTTTAGAACCTCAAGGAATTAAGTTTAAATTCATTCAGTCCATGGTTGGACCTGCTGTTTGCTCTTAAAGTGTTAATTTCTCACCGTTGTCACTTCCTTTCTCCTACTGGGGAAGGATGTAATAGAAACACACTAGTAGTTAAAGACCCAACGGCAGGGAGCACTTGGCTTTTCTGATGCCCAAACTGTATGAAATATTTTCACTTCTTTTTGTTGATTTTAAAAAATGTCATCTGTTTTCAGACGAATGAACACAGATTTATTTATTTTTTAAATATGAACGTGACAAATGTTCTGCCAAAAAGTAGCTAATAACTCTTAACATGGAAATAAAAAAACAAAAACCACGATTTTCTTATTGCTGCGTAACAGCAATCGTCGTCAGTACACTTTTAACGAAGAAAAAACTAGAAAACATATGTTCTCAAGGCACTGGGTTATGAAAACAAAAATAATTGGAAGAAACTAATGATTTCACAGGTTTTTTTTTTGTTATTAAAAAACAAAACACACACACACTATTGCCTGTTTGAGGAAAAATCCAATTTCTTCCATGTTCGTCACACAATCGCAATCTTCTTCCATGAGAGGTTCAGTTTGGTGGATTTGTTTTGCTCCACTCTCTTTTTGACCTTAACAATTGGATTTAGCAAACAGATGATTGGTTGTGTGCATAAATTCAGTAAGTTATGTTTATGTTTAGTTCATTTAAACAATTTACAATTCATATTTTCATTTAATATTACACAATTTATTCTATTTTTTTTTTTTTTCTTTTTTAACTTTCTTCGCTATCGTGCGCAATTAAACAAAAAAAAAAAACAGAAAAAAATATATATGGACGAGGGAGTAACTAATAAGTTGATTGTTGCCTGCGTTGGGTCTTCTGCAATGCAACACAAATCTGCTATAATCTTGTTTTCCTAGCAATTTTGTTGGTTATTTTGAATTTCATTATTTATTCTATCACTTGCCGTAACACAAACATCGCAATAGTTCCCCCAATTAGCTAATGGATTGCAGGACGCTGCCGAACATCTTATCCACCAAAACTTTCACGAGGGACGACGATGAAGAAAAGATATTTTTTCACGAGAATCTCGAGAGATCAAACCGTAGTTTGATGCACTTAAGAGATTGCACACACAACCTACGTTCTTTGTTTATCTTTGTTCATTTACACTGAATTGTTTTATTTTGTTTTCTGTCGCGTATTCCTCGCACGTAGCCTGATTTAACTGGGAAATCGTATTGCGTATGATTTAATAAAATTGTATCGTTTCGGGTTGATAATTAAAGAAATGTGTGGCGAAAAAAATATGTGTCCCCCATTGCAGATGAGTATACTTCAGGGATGCTTGAGAATTTGAGATTTTCTCAGAACTTCGACTCAAACTCGTACTCGGACTGTCATTTCATAATTAAATTAGTGACGCCAAGTTTGATTTCTCGCGCGGGTACGTTGCGTTTACCGCGAGAGAAATTAGGGTAACTATTTTCAGTACAAAATTGAAACGAAAATAGGTGTGTTTTTTGGTAATTCAGATAGGCTTAAAAAATATTTTCCATGTTAAATGCACTAACAACTAAGCCTATATGGAATTACGAAATCTGGATAATTGTTCGAATTTATTTTTTTAACCACAATAAAAACTGTGCTCCCAAACTGTTTCTTCCCGATTGTTATCGAAATTGTCAAAAATGACATTGCAGCCGTCAATTACAAGAAAAAAATTGTATAAGAAGCATTTTTCTTCTAACGGCGAAAGGTAAAAAATCAAACAAATAAGAGCTAGAATTATTTTGTTATATTTTTTTTTACTCTGCCCTATTATTTCCAAAATAAACAAAGAGGCTATTCACACAGGACTGACAGACTGGATTTTTTTGACGTTTCATGTTCAGATTGATAGTCCTGTCTGAACACTGCCGCGTACTTTTTTTATATTTATTGTCAGGGTCGATTGATTTGATTTTCGTGCTTATTTCAGGAAATTTAAAACAATTTAAATAAATAAAAAAAAAAATGCCCAAAAGACATTGTTTTTCACAAAAACAATTTCTTTTACACGTTTGTCGAGTGACTGCCGACTGATATCCACAAACGCCAAAAAAAAAAATTTAAGAATTTAAAAAGTTAAAGTTATTGCTGTCAACAGTGACGTTTTGTCCTAGGCGGTGGACAGATGAATCTTTGGTTAATCTATATAGGCTAAGAAAAGTGTGCGCAAAAAAGGCCTATCGAGGTTAAGGAATTTTATCATCGCTGTTTGGCACCACTTTATGTGATGACATTTGTTACGCTTCTTTATTTTGAAAAAAAATAGATCGGGCAGAAATAAAACAATGTAACAAAATAATACTAGATCTTATTTGTTTAATTTTTACCTTGTCGTAAGAAGTAAAGCGCCTCTTCTTATAAATAATGACGGCTGTAATGCCATTTTTAACATTTCGATAACAATTGGAAAAAAATAGCCTGGTAGCACAGTTTTTATCGCGGCTAAGGAATTAAGGGTGGATAGTTAAGCTACGATCAGACGATTTGCAGATGTGAGGAAATTTTGCAGGAAAACGTGTCCCAATCGTCCGCAAATAGTGTGATCAGCAAATTTTTGTCCGCAAATGTTTTCACATCTGTCAACACAGCAATAGAAATATTTTACAAACCTTTCAAAATAAGGTGCTCAGAACAATCGTTAATGCGCCGTGGTACATTAGAAACGACGATATCCATAGAGACCTCGGTCTAGCTACCGTCGAAGATGAAATAACAAATTTTGCACGTAAACTCCGTGTTCGCCTTCATGGACATTGCAATAACGCCGTACTCCAAATTCTGGACGTGACAAACCTTGTGCGCCGACTACAAAGAACGAAACCGTTCGATTTAGCGCAATAAGGAATAGCCGCATATAATGACGGTATTAGTAGGTGCTTTCACTGGAAAGCTACCTGTACAACGCGAACTTTATTGTCGAAAGCTAAACTACTTGATAAGGCTTTTTTTGTACTTAGTCGTAGTCAACACGAAAAGGGGAGGTGTTTTTAGTGAGTAAGAATCTCACACTACCATGAGCACGTGCGGTAGATCCTCATGGTGTCTCATGAAAGATTTTCACCTCGCAAAAAAAAAAAAAAAAAACATCTGTCATTTGCCCACGATTTGCACACGTCGTCCGCAAACGTTTGCACACATCATCCGCATATCGTGTGATCACCCTTGTGGGACCATTTGCACACATTTGCTCACTTTTGGACATTTGCCCATTCTCATTTGCAGACTTCTGAAATTTGCAGATGTTGATTTGAAGAAACATGGGCAAATGGAAAATTTTTCCGCAAATGCTGTGTTATAACGTGGGTGTTTTTCCTCGCAACTCTCTTTCATTTGCGCTACTGAATTGGTCATCATCGAACTTTAATCAGCAGAGTATTGAATAAATCATTTGATTAAATGGAATTCATTTTCAAAAAGAAAAAAGAAATTAAAAATGATTCGCGACAGGAAAAGTACAAATCCATTGACTTTTTTGATTCATTTATATTTTTTCTATGTTTAGAAAATAGAAACAGGAAAAAATAAAGTTTTGCTCAAAATCCTTCCTTGTCGCGCCGGCCAACCTAATCCTTTCTCCAGAAATTCCGCTGCTTCGAGGCCAATTTACTATGATCATCCTGTTCGCCGCTGCTCTCAAACAAATACATACACAACCAATACCACTGCGAGCGTCTCTCGAGTTGTTTCATCCCTCCAAATAAATGAAAATGACGTTTCTTCAAATGGGTCTGCCTATTTGCATATGTCGGCAAATCGTGTGATCGGACAATAAATGCCCTGAAAAAATTTCCAGATATGTCATTTGCTCACATTTGCGCACACCCAAAAATTTCCAGCTTTGGGACAAATTCGGCAAATCGTGTGATCGGCCTGCAAATGACATTTCTGCAAGTAGGCATTTGCCGATGGTTTGCAGACATTTGCTTATGAGGAAGTTTTGCGCACATCTGCAAATCGTCTGATCGGAGCTTTATCCAGATTTCGTAATTCTATACAGTCTTAGTTGTTAGTGTAATTAACATGGAAAATATTTTCTTAGCCTGTATAGATTTACCAAAAAAACACGCCTATTATTAAAGGCTTTTTGAACTCCAGGTGTTTTAAACCACGAAGTTCTTTTCTCACCACCAGCCGCCACACCGAGCCGCTTCACTCCGCAAACATCTCGTGCAGAGGCAATGACCGCCATTCTTCCTCCACATTTGTCGGAACAGTTGAAATTTGTTCAAACCTTTCGGATACCTGTCTTGCAAACTCAGCCCGTTTCTCATCATTCTGTAAACTCTCCCACCGCATATGTGTCACCAGCCTTTTTTTACGCTTTGGACTGCGGCGTTGAGATACAATTTGCAAAACACAACAGTAATTCAAGTCCCAAAATTGAATTACAAAAAAAAACGAGAAAATATTTTAAAATGTTTTTCATCAGAAAATGAATAAACAGAAGATACATTCTATTCTTTTAGTTAGTATCGAATTCAATAGCAAGAATATAATTCAAATATAATACTTTGATGGGGTGAATTTATTTTCAAGGTGCATATCTGAGTCAAATAATTAACTTAGATAACTTATCTATCTCACCAAAGTTATAGTTATGAAGTTAAACAGCCACTTTTTGACATTTCTGTCAAATGAAAAGATATTTCGAGAACGCCTGATTTCAATGGGTAGTTTATTAAAGATACGAAGTGATACAGAAGAGTAATTGCTTCAGAAGAGATGGGTATTGTGGCGGGGGAACAGAGGCAAGATATCTAGAAGCGCTGCGAAGACCGCAGGTGTTCGGATCATGATTTAAAGAATATCCACTTCTTAGGAAGTAAAGATGTTTTATACTATGTTTCCACCAAAAATAAATCCGGGATTTAGCGAAAAAAGATTGAGATTTAGCTGAGGTGGATCCACTGAGATATCATCCGTAATAGAAAGAAAAACGTTCCTATCTTTGAATTCCCACGAAATTTAAAATTATTTTTGTAAAAACTCTTTTATTCGGCATTACCTCTACTATCCGTGACGCAAAACAATAAAGAGGCATCAGATTAAAAAATCAAGAGCTTTTTTTTCTAAATATGCATAAAAATCTATTAACCGGGATTTTCGATTGTCCGTGATGTGCTCGGTCCCAGCCAATCTGGTTAATCGAGTTTCGACTGTATTTCTTTTAATAGCAAACGTCAGTATTTTAAAGAAATAGATGCAATTTATGTAAAAATACTATTGGCATGTCATGTACAACTTAAGAATCAAGTGGAAGTCTTAATTGATATATTAAGCAGAAGGATCCCCTTCCACCGTAGAAAACTGCATCTAATTATCGCTAAATGTTTGCATCGGAGATGGAAAAGTTTGGCGATCAAAAAGGCAATGTTTAGAAAAAAGAAATCGAGAATTTTTGACAGATTTTTGTATTTGTTTATGTTAGCACACGACAGACGTCAAATCGTATGGTAAATCCTCAGGATTTAGTGAAAATTTAAAAGGATTTCGCTAAATCCCAGATTTAAGTTTGGTGGAAACATAGCATAAGATTTCAACAAGAATTTTTTGACTAAGAATCAATTTCCCGACCTCAAAAAAGTGACTAAATCCTTAGTCAATTTTCAGGCTGTCAGTCAATCAAAACTCGTAAATTTGTAAACAAATCCATTTGCCTAGAATATTGAACGCGGCCATTTTCACTCTCCGTCACATAGAGAACTGAGAAATGTCACTTCACCGTCCCTGACGGTGTAAATTGGATGTGCTACGTCTGCTCCACGCCCGCACCAAACCTTTATCATACGCCAGCTGTATGTGGATTGGGTCTAAAACTGTTGACAAATCAATATGAAATTATGTGTGCCAAGCCAACCCAGTCAACGTCATCATCGACGTTGCTGGTTACGTCACCGGCAATACTTGGTCAGCAATATAAATCAAATCGAGTGCGAATGGATGGGTAGTCGTAGCTGAATAGACTCAGGTTCTATATCTTTTGTAGCTTTGATCTTATTTAAATGGAGATTTTCAATTCAATTCTGTTGCATACACATGCAGAGACGCATAGCCATCTGGAAAGTATGTACATACGTACATATGTATATAAAGGAATGTTATGCAAACGATATGAGGAAGAAAATCAAATCGCTGACGTCAGCTTCTTTTTTGGAGTGGTTTTGGGTTGTCAGTGCGGTCAGAAGCGCAGGTTTGGCACTGAATGAAAAGGAAATGCACATGCATAACCAACACATGCATGGATATTCTCTGCATGCATTTTTTTACTACGCCGACGCAAGATAGAAGACGTACTAGGAAAACATCATTGCTAGCCGCATAAAACGACATATGTAGGTACATTGTAAAGTTGTGTGTGCCTGTAAAAGCCAAATAGGATGAGGAGAAGCTAAAGAAGATGTTGGAAAGGAGAAAAAGCTAATCCCATTCATGATGGGACGGTGAAAGGGGTTTAAGTTGACTTCAACAGGGAAAAGAACATTCCAACAGAAAGGCGAGGGAAGCTTATGCAGTTCTGGGAAAGTTTTATGCAGTTTAATTCGGTTACAGTAACGGCCTGGGAATTTTATTTTAACACATAGTACGATGGCATTAATCACCCTCTGTTATTCAGTCAAAGTTAGATGATCAATATTCAGTAGAATTAATCTCAATTCCACAAAAGGTTTTTGAGCCCCGGGTAATACCCGAAAATACGCGTATCCGGGTACCCGGTTACCTACCGGGGTATACGGGTATCAAGAGCTCTAGTTTCGGAACAAAGCTGTTTAGTGTGTTAAATGTGTTTTCGACATCCGTAGTTTTTATTATGCCGAACAAGTCATCTACACTCTCGTCAGGGTCTTTGATTTTCTGACCAGTTTGTCAAGGGTATTGTCTTAAAGTTCATCTAGAACGATGTCCGCAATGATCGGTGAGGCAGGGTTCCCCACCGGCATACCCTTTCTTTGTTGGCTAATCTTACAGAAACTTTCCAGGCATTTTTCTCGTTTTATGAGTGTATGTGTTATAGACTTTAACTCACACAAGTCCATTGTAAAAGATACAAATAAATAAATAAATAAAATGAAAATTAAAAAAATAAAAAAATAAATGTTTGTCGATGAGTTCTAGTGCCAGTATTATTGGAATGTTTGTAAACAGAGATACAACGTCAAACGACACTAGAACTTCAATCATGTCTATCATTACACTATTAACATGATTCTTGAAATCTTTTACATTGTATCTTGAGGTTTTCATCAAGTTTTTTAAAATGCCGATAAGGTATGTTGCTAGATGGTAGCAAGGAACATTCACAATGGAACATATTGGTCTAAGTGGGATACCTTCTTTGTGGATTTTCGGTAGTCCATAGACTCCCGGTGCAAGAGAATCTTTTACCAAAGGTAGAAGGAACATGCCGAAGAGGCAGAACCCATACAGAAACCTGTAGAGATGAAAAAAGAATCCTCGTAGTAGAGTCACAATCGGCGCTGAGAATTTGGGCAGACTGTATAACGACGACGAAGACCAACATCCCGCTGTCAGGCAGAACGAATCATTTAACCTAGACGATGATAGCCAATTCACCATTTTCACACTTCGGCAGATCCGGGAGAAAACCCAAGAAGTCCAAAGCGATACTCACAACCTCTTTTTCGATTTTAAGGCCGCCTATGGCAACACTTATACAGATGAGCTACACAGAACCATGCCTAGTTTTGGCATCCCTGCCAAACTCGTCGGCCTATGCAGGAAACCTTTGATATCAAAAAACGATTTGGACAAGGTGACGCGCTGCTGACTTTTTCAACATCATATTTACTTGAACTCAAAGGGCATCAGAGGCACAATCTTTTATAAATCTGTCCAACTGCCTGCGTATTTCGACCGCATTGACATCATAGGCGAAACGCAGGGAGCAGTCACCGGTGCTTTGCCGAGTATAGAAACAGGAGCGGCTGTAATGGGTTTAGCGGCAAACAAGGTCAAAACTAAGTATTTCCTGTCAACAAGAAGGAATATGCGACATTGACGAATCGGACAGAATGCCACAGTTGATACCTATTACTTCTAGGTATTAAGAGACTACCTTGGTTCTGCTATTACCTCTGATAATGACATCTCATCCTCGCCCCGCCTAAGGAGGCGCCCACAAGTAGAAGAGGACTTCAGCCAACTTGGCGTGCGCAACTGGAGGCAGTAAGCTAAGGACCGGGTGAACTGGTGAGACTTGTTGGTTGAGGTCCAGGTTCACCCCGAACTGTAGCGCCACCTAAATAAGTAAGAAAACATTTACAAATTTTTAGTCTGTCATGAAAAAAGCTTCTTAACTCGCCGTTCGGAGTCGGCGATAAACTGTAGGTGCTTTCCATTCCTGCGAAACATATAACACGCATAACGTGAATGATTGCGAGAAGGTAAGCCTTGGCTCATCCCGAACTGTATCACCAGCTATTTATTTATTTTTATCAACATTTGTATAACATCTGACGGAACTGTACTTCTAAAAATATGGTATTAAGTCATTAGTGCCACATTTTATGGCGCTTAAGTCTCTGGCATTCATCCAATGACTGCTGCGCGCCGACAGTGGGCCAAAAATTGGAAAAACTGAGGAGCAACGCACATATGATCTGACCACATCTTAGTATATGTACATAGGTCCTACAATCAACAAAGCTCCATTTAAATTGATGATCGACGGAAAAAATTACAGGCCGGGCGAACTAAAAGCGAACACTATACGTATGTGTTACTGTTTGTCAGCACGTGGTCGATTATGGGGGCGCTCGTCGTACTAAATTTTTGGGCTTGCATCCTTGCATAGGTCGTTTGCGTCTCCAAGGAATTTCTCAGCACGGGTCCCGCGAAACAAATTTCATGTCCTGCACTGTAAATTTATACAAAAAAGCTTTATTACCCCTATGAAGGCTGGTGGTATATTGCAAGCAAATAAATATTCAACCTCCATCCGAGCTACAGAAAAGCGCTCCACAAACTAAGTGTTGTGTGAGTTTTTTTTTTAAGGAAATACACCCAAAGAGAGAACATACAAATTAAAACAACAAAAAATATGAGCATGGGAAATCATCGGAAAAAATCGAGTGCAAAACGAAAGACAAAATATCTATAGAGTAACAGCCTACAGTTATAGTGTGCGATGGATAACTAAAATTGGGAAACCGACCTACTACAAAATATTCTTACTTTAGTTTCAGTTTGAGCTTAAGTATTGAATTGTGTGTACCGTACTTGCCTGAATCTCGTAATATACTTAAAATAAAATCGAACAAGAAATATTTAGTTTTGCAACTTCATTGTACGTAGCGAAGCTTAACTGATTAAAAAAAGTGCGTGATTCTTAAAAAAGGAAAATTGAGTTGAAAATCAAAGAAAGTATGAGAAATGGTTATTTAAATAAACGCAGAAATTTTGAGCAAGAAAAAATGTTGACAGCGGTCAAGACCATCTAAACCGTGGGAACATTTTTTAATATAAAGAGTTGTTTAGTTGATGAACGTTTGTCCAGAAACAAATTAGTGTGAAACCTTCACATTTACAAGTAGATATATTTAAAAGCCACGAGATAGAACCTTTCTCGTGACTGTAGTAAAGGAGAAAAAAAAACATGAGACATTACTTACACCTTTCGGGTAGTTACGTGTGTACATACATACATACTTCATGCAAATGGAATGAACCAACACGCATAGAAAGTAGTTCAACTATTTACAAAGAATCGTATAAGCCTACTTGCGTGCCTTGGGACTGTTTTACGGACGGAAAAAAGTTGGTATTGAAGGTATATTTAGGTGAGGGATTCCTAGGAATCCGCACAAGAAAAAACCGATTTTTGGGAGATTTCCTTAGTTTGATGGCGCATCAAGTGAAATCCCTTTTTGCTTGTTCACCATGCAGTTATATCACTTCACGCACACGTCCTGTGTTTGATTTTTACAAGAAAGTTTAGTGATTAAAGACAGGCAGGACAGTTTTTTGTCTACGTAAAACTTAAAAGGCCCATAAGAGAAAAGACTTAGACTTGTGGACGTTGAGACTTCAATTCAGGAGATACGGAACAGGTTCCAAATAGCTTTTGTGACTTAGCCCTTTGTTACATAAAAGTGCTTTCCTCATTTCATTTTCATTTAGCAGACAGTCAAAAACTTATTTGCTTTTTAAGCACTTTGCCTACCAATTTTGAGACAGAGTCAAGTCTGTACGTCTCTGAAATATTGACAAAAGTCCTTTTGGTTTCATTTTTTAAACCTGAGGTGGCTCATATGAACTGTGACTTTAAACGATTACGTATAAGAGAACCTATAGAGTTTCATGATATAGATATGAGCTGGTATACATCAATTCGGTTTGTCTTTCGTAGATTGAGGGTGTGTTTTTGTGAACAGTGATAGTCATCGACACGAATTTTTATTACTAATTCGAGCTTTACGGCCTGTCCTTATAAATACCTTGCCTCTTGAGCTCGGAGTTTGATGAAAAAAGTGCTTTTTTTCACGAATTGACATTAAAAGTTAGTTGTCACGAGTTCAAAGTCTTTTCCTGAGTTCTAAATTCAACTCACAGTCTTCTTCGTTTAATTTTCACAATTCTTATGGCAGCTATCAATGAAACTCTCATCTATACCCCAACGAAGGGTGACTTTCAACTACGTCAAGGACATCAAACGCATCTATGACGGAATATCAGGAAAGGTAGAAGGCGACCTTGCTTTTTTGGGGCCGACACTGCACGTAATCTCTTCAATTTTATAAATTTAAAAAAAAAATTTAAAGGGTGTTGTGTGTCAACCAACTACAGCTACCCAAGATGTTTCGTTCTGTCAATGGCACTCGTTTTTTGTCGGTTATTTGAGGGTGGTCTCAATGCGGCTTTGACACCATCATGGAGTATGTGCATAACTTGAACCTTTTTTGACAGAAAAAAACTTCCTTCTTTGTGATATTCTAATCTAAGGCAATTTATAACAGAATTTGATGATGTGGCACTGCACCATACATGCCAAACTCTACTGAAACCCCATTTATTTGCCTTGAAGATCCTTGAAGCCGTCACCCTCTCGTGTGACATAACAGCCTGACTGATTCAAATCCGCATAACACATGTTCGTTCTTTAACTGTTTTAATGTTAAAAATAGGGGTTGCAGGCACAGTGCTATAAATAGAGCAAATTTACTCCACGAAAATACTCTATTCACATGACACAAACGTGGTTTCTCCAGGATACAATAGGAAACGTGTTTTCTTTTATTTTTCTTTTTGTTCTCTCCATCAAGTTTCAATTGGATCATATACATACATATAAGTTTCATTAAAAAAAAACCCTACAATGTTATATGTGATATGAAATGAAAAAAAACTGATAGATGATATGCATGTAGGTGCGGTGTCAAAGGTAGAAGAGACCACCAGCAAACAAGGCGGTAGTAACGAAAAACAATTGCATCATTATATTATAGCATTATAGCACTGCTAAAGTGATTACGATGGAGGTAAAGACTTTACACAATTGATTGGGGTGAGTGGGGGTTGTAGGAGGTCGCCACCCCTCTCCCGCCGCTAACCACCCAGAGACAGAGAAACAAGTTTTTACGGTTGCGCTTTCTTTCTCTTTTTCGCCGTCGTTGCTTTATTCCCCCTTATTAGCGCCGGCGCTTTCTTGTACAAGAAGGTTTCAATGTTTCCCCGCATCTCTTTTTCCCTCTGCAATTTCAATTCGGTTTAGATTTTTTTTCCCCTTGGTATCATTCCCCTAATTTCTTCATTTTCGCCTTTGTTGTTGTTTGCCTTCGATTTTACTGTTGTCAGATTTCTGGTAGCTTTCTAGCGGTGTGCTTACCATCAGCAGAAAGGACGACGATTTATTTAAGGAACGAAGGCTTACGTAAACATTGGTGCAGAACGTTAAATTCTGTGAAGAAAAAAATTGCTTAAACTCTTTTTTGGTTAACAATTAAACAATTAATTGTAGAAATAATTAGAAAAACTATTTCGAAAAAACGAAGAACAAAAGAAGTTTGGATATCCTTTGGATGTATTAATTAAGAAAAGGCACAAATTGCTTATAAGCAGTTCGTCTTGAGCCCTTAAATCTTCAGTCGGTATAAACTATTGTTCGCGGTGTGTTCTTAAAAAAATCACTTTTAAGTTTGTTATATAACCTTAACAAAAAAAAAGTAACACAGAGACGAGCATACATAGAAAATTTTAGATTTAATTGTTTTATTTCCTTCTTACCCGGTCTTAAGGTTATTTTAAAATAATGACAAGTTTATAAGTGAGAAAAACAAGTTATTAAAAAACTCAACCTAAAAGTGCAAAAAAAAAACTCAAATAAATTTTTAAAAAAGGGACACCCACTTTGAGAACCAACAGCACCATGTCACCTATTGTTCAAAGGATTCTTTTCCTTCTTGGGATTGTTCTCTGCCTTCAATTGCAAGGTAAGTACGAAAAAAATTTACAAAAAATGCAGTTTGTGTTGTGTAATAGTGTTTTTTACGTAACTATCACAGTGAATCTTTTTTTTGGGGCGCGCTAAGAAGAAAGGCTATAGTCAATTGATTAGCCTCAAAATGTAGGTCATCATTTTAAAAAAGAATCACCACACACCATGCTTGAAGAGCCATCAGTGGGCCTTTCACTTTTCAATTTGGATTCTTTGTTGGGGTGCGATGTGAGTTTTTTTTTTTGCTGATAAATTAGCACAAATCGATAAAAAGTTTTATTAGCTATTATATTATAATGGGAAAGTACTATACACGGAGTGCTTCTGTGGAGTTACCATGGGTAACTAGCTAGTTTTACATAATTTTTGTTACTCGAAGGATGGGGGTTGGTGTTTTTGCCCAGCAGTTAGTCATCCATTTTTACAATTAGAGATTAAAGGAAAGAATTACTGCTTGCTTATAGGAAGTGAATGTTGTACAAAGGAATTTTCTTAAGGTAGTTTGAGATCAGAAGCCATTAATAACACACTTCACAATCAACTAGTCGACACTTCACGCTTAGAATGTCGTACTTATCGGCTTGGACAATGGAAAGCACAACCCACCACAATCTTTACACTCTGGTTAAATTTTTCGACGCAAAGGGTGCTCTCACCTTGTCGGGTTCAGAGAAGTGCGATAATGGTTAACCTCCAGAAATGTTAACTCTTATCTTGGCACCAGTTTTCTTACTAAAACTGCAATAAAGGAACAATCCAAAGCGGTGTTATCTTCCCTTTAATATGGCTTAGGATAAGGTTGGTCGTGTGTGGGGATGAAATTGGTTAGAGAAGGTCGATGATAGTTAACCTCCAGAAATGTTTACTCTAATCTTGGTAGTAGTCTTCTAACTAAACTTGCAGTAGAGGAAGAACACGAGGCGGTGTTTGGTCGTGTGTGGGTATGAAATTTTATTTTAAAATTAATAAACTCAAAGATTTAAGCACAATTTGCACACCTCTACAGCAAAGTGCATTTGGATTCGAAAGACTTAAATTTTTGTACTAAGATTTTCACTTCTTGAGGAATTTCTATTTTGATTACTGATTCGCATCCTATACAACCCCTATATTGCATCAAACTTTTGCCCTGGATTCACACGTTTAGCATGGTTTACCTCCACTTCACTCTGACATTTGGCTTTAAAAGCAAGAATTCAAACTTGAAATGCATTTTGTGACAGAAAAGTCGCAGTCGAATAGAGACAAATAGAAATGTCTAGGGCCCCTTGCTTATTGATTTAGACTGAAAAAATGTAAAAGTTTCCTCATTAAATTTTCCCTGCCAAGTAGACACTATGTCCTTGCGTCGAAATTGTGTTTCTTGTATCGAACATGCAAAAAGTTTGTATTTGGTTATTTTAGGATCACAACGTGCTGCTAATAGATACAATATTTCGAAATGCCCAATTCATATTTCCAACAGATACGTTGAACCAATTTTAGAATTTTTTCTATGGGTTGGTGACGCAGAAAAGAATTATTACCTCGCATTTCTTGCTTACGAATTTAGAAAAATGTTGTCTTGGGCTAAATTCATTATTTTTCTTCCCATCTAATGTTTTTAGTCATTTAATTTTACTTATTTTTTCATTTCAGAATCAACTGCGCTCATTTGTTATGATTGCAATAGCGAATACGACCCACGATGCGGTGATCCATTTGAACCATATTCGATAGGTGAGGTCAACTGTAGTAAACAGGAACCACTTGAACATCTCAAAGCTAAGTACAAGCCAACATTGTGTCGTAAAACAACACAAAAAAGTGAGTACATTTTCTCATACCATACACTACATATGAGTTTAAAACATCCCCTCGCAATTTACAATTTATTTGCCCAAAAAATGTTCGTTGCTTTGGAAAACTGTACCACCACTGCTATATATTCGTTAAATTAAATTCTTGAACACTTTATTGGTTCGCCTTCCAGAAATATTTCCCTGAGTTGCTCCAAAAGATTACATAAAATCGTCGCAGCACTTCCGATTTTTTGCTAGATTTACTCTTATCGTATCTAAATAAGTCCAAAGAAATTGTTAAATACTTCGATCGAAAGTACGCGAAGGAATTTTGATCTCAAATCTGACAAACCGCTTCAAGTTTTCCAAACCATTTAAGTGACATTTTTTGTAAATGACAAATCAGATCCAAGCGACGAATGTTGCTAAACGATAAACTTTAAGTTTAAAACTCTTTGGTCTTTTCAAAAATTTGCTCCAATTCCTTTGGCCCAAACAATATCTCTGGGACAAATTTTTTGGGGATTCTAAATTCCAGCCATCTTGTTGGATTCAGTTGGTGCGTTGGTGGGTTTCAGTAAAAATTCGTTGGTCTTGTCCAAGATTTACCTCAAACAAATAAATATTCGGCCGCCTTCTACGTTATGGATTTATTGGACCGAAAGTCGGAAGGTTTACAACGACTTGAGACGTTCGCACATTATATGGCGGACAGACATAATCCTATCTTATGTCATCGTCGTATTGCGCGGTATTATTTAATCTTTAAAGTGGGCTTTTGTGTTTATTACCCGCGTGTTTTAATTGGTATGTATCCCATTTTCCGTTTTCGACCACCAAAGTTCTCGTGCTTACTATGAGTTAAATCGGTTGTAAAAATTCTCTGTTCATGATGCATAGTCTTTCAACTCGTACCAAAGCACCAGTTCACCTCGGCATAAGTTGATTTACTATAATGTAAACTCGCATGTTATTCGAAATAAAACAAAATTCATAATAGATAAATGGTACATATTTTGTTTTTTTCTCTTTTTTTTTTTCTTTCAATTCTCTCTTCTTCCAGTTTATGGCAAAGTTCGTGTTGTACGTGGTTGCGGTTATATTCCAGATGAACGTGACGATCATGAATGCATGAAACGATTAGGCACTCACGATGTACAAGCCGTATACTGTGCCTGTACAACTGATTTATGCAATAATGCCGAATCTTTTATAAAATTAAATAGATACTCTCTCTTACATCCACTGCCCTTATTATTTATTACAGCCCTCTTAGATATTTTTACGAGTCGTTTTGATTTTTTTCAAAATTCATAAATTCTCCCTTTGGTAAACAAAACAAAAAAAAAACACAAATTAAATGAAAACTTATAAAATAGAAAAAATTTAATTAAAATATAAAAACGATAACAACTGCTTAATAGATATACATGTAAGTATATATTTATACATACGAGTATATATATAATATGTATCAAAAAAATATCAAACTTCAAGGAAGATAACTTTAAAACAAACAAAATCCTCTTACCCATCTGCACTTAAGGTTTTATAGGTTCTATATACATAGGTATAACAGGCATTCTGATTATTTTGGGTCGTAGTTCGTTGGTTTTTTTAGTATCTAATCGGTTGTTACACACTTTTTTTTTGTCCACACTTCTGTTTGTTTATAAATGACAATAAAAACAAGAATGTATACAAGTGAATAACTTGACTTAATTAGTTTTGAACATTCAAATTATCTTCTCAACAAAACAAACCAAATCCCCTAAACAACTCACCACTTATCACTTTATCCACTTTTTGTCAAAAAAAACAGAACGATATAAGGTTCATATAGCAAATGAAATATATTCAACAGACAGAATTAGTTATAATTAAAAAAAAAAACAGAAAATAATTTCTTAGAATTAAAAAGAAAACATAAATTTAAATCTAATAGATGAATTATAGATTTAAACAACAACTTAGATAAATTATATTGCTAGAATCTTACAAGCAAATAGAGGTTTTACTACAACGCGCTCTCATTAAATTATATACACATGTATTTTGCCTAAAAAATAACAAAACAAGTGAATAATAGAACTAAACGATGACAAAAAGATTTGAGAATCAGACTTAAAATCAACATATTTTCGAGATTTATCTGCTGCCCATTAGGAAATAAAATAAAATTAATAGTATAACACAACAAAGTAAATAAAGAAAAAACGTCGACAAAAAAATACTTGAGAGTCAGACTTGAAGAAAACGTTCGCTTTTTGTTCGAGATTTACCTGCTGCCCATTAGAAATAAAAAAAAAACAAATACTCAAGCCAGAATTACGACGTAAATACAAAATTAAAAAAATATCTTATGATAATGGAAAATATATACATATATTAAATAATTTACACGATTTTATTAGTTACGGAGAAAATGTTGTTGAGTGTGACATTGTTATTTGTTGAAAAACAGTATTAAATTAATTAATTTAATTTTGTTTTTTTTTCATTCCAATCTAGCATGTATTATTTTGCGATTGCTATAGAACAGAGTAGTTTTTTTTTAAAGTTCGTGCGAATATACTTTTTTTTTAATTCAACATCCTTTTCAATCTCAGGCTTGCTTACTTTGGTGGCACTACACTCTAGCTTACTGCTTCCAGTTGTCTGAAATTCCCTTTTCCTCTGCGCGTAATTTTAGCACATATACTTCGGGGTAAACTTAAGCCTCCGCCAACAAGCCTCTCAGTAGTAAATTCCATGAAATACCCATTTCTTGTGAGCGTAACCTTAGCAAACATACTTCGGAATAAACTTGAGCCTCCGCCAACAAGCCTCTCTAGTCCGGCTTCTAGCTAACTGCCTCCAGTTGTTAATTCCATGCCATCTGAGGCGAGGTCTTTCTCTACTGCGATAGTTATTCAGGGTTGTGAAATAGTGCTGCCATAGAACAATAAGAACAAATAAGCGATATCTGAAAAGAACTTTACTTGACGAATCTTGATACTTTCTAAAAAGGTTTGGACATCAAGTTTTATCGTTGCGACTTTGTAAATCGTCTATACGACTACTCAATCTCGTTATTTCGATACGAGATTTCGAAACATACTGCCTATGATTCTAACACATGTTGATCGTTATGCCCTTACCAAACTCTTGTTCGTGGTTAACTGTGATCACTTTCTGACCAGCTTCCAGATACTCAACCCTTCCCGATAGCTTTATTTCCATTTCGTCAAGGATCGAAAACCCAATCCAATTTTCCTTGTGAAAATGATTTAATGTGTGTTTTTTTGCATTAATAGGATTTGCTCCTAGTACCTTGCCCATTGCCATTAATGCTACATCATCATCATAACCAATCGCCAGAGGATAATTAAATTTCCCGAACTGACTAGAATCCCTTTCTGCAGTCCATTGGTATGTTTTTCTTGGGCACGCTGTACTTTCATTGCATTGAGTTTCTGACTCTTGCAGTTGCAACGATGCTATATCTTCTCACATCTTTTGTCGAGGTAGGATGAGGTTCGTTAAATAATTTGACCTAAGTGAAGCTTTAAACGTCACCATTAATTCTTTTTGGAGAGTTTTTCTGCTGGCATCAGGATCTGAGGAAGAAGCCCTTTATGGAAACAATCGCCTACGCCCCAACAATGATTCAAACGGGTTGTGGATCAGTCTCCAGTTAAGATATTTGACACCGGGCGTTCGCCGCATTCTGGTAAGGGTAGGCGTTGGTAGACAGATCACTCATATAAAAAAAGAAATACCCTTGAGTTTATCCTATAAGGGGTTACCTTCTTGATTTTGTTTTGTGAGTAAATACATATATATTTGATAAATTGATTACAAATTATATATACATACATATATAGAGTATATTTATATATACCATTATGAAAATGAATGGATTTGTTATACATACATACATATAGTAGTAATATTTATAAAAGAAATTAAAGCATAACGCGGTTGAAATATTAATTTAATGTTTTTATATAAGTTTAGGAGTTGTTATTACAAAAAAATTAAAACTTGCCATATCATATCAGAGATTTGTATGCAGCATTTGAATAAGTTCGAGATTTTTTTCCCTTTTCCATTACGCGTTCATTAGTGTTAATATGAATTTAAGTAGATTTGGGTGGCAATTTCAACGTTTGAAAGTCGTTGATTCAAATAGGATAGAATCACGACTTTAAATCAAAGACTAATCGGTTCGTAGGAACTGTGAGTAAAGTACCGGTAACTAGTTAGAATATGTTTTCAATTCTGTTACAACTGATTTTTCTTTTAGTTTTCCACAAAATTTGTTTTAAATTTTGTAACGACAATGTACTTAATTATTAAAAAGTAAAATTCTAAACCCAATAAAAATAAATGAGGGAAAAAACACATATATTCTAAAATTAGAAGCAAAAGTTGTTTATGGGAATATTTCTGTTAAGAATTAATCATATTAGCAAATGCCTGTAAGTACATTTTTGCGTAGGTATAAGTTTTTCTTCCTTTTTTTTAATACAGTGCGCGCCGCTTAATATGATCACATTGGGACCTGCTTAAATTGTTAATAACCGATGATAACAATATTTCAGTAAAAGTGTAAAAAAGGAAGTCAGCCTAAAAGATAAATTCATTAAAAGTACATTTTAAAGGTATGTACATATAATATATGCTTATTTTACATATATAGAAAATAATGTACATGCATTTTATGGTTAATAAAATTCTATACGAGATGTTTGTCTGAAGGGTTTTCTTAATTTTTTTTTTAAATCCCTTATTCTATGATCTCGCAATTGCAGCGTTTGAAATAAACTGCACAGATTTTTGTACAACAAACATTCCCGCTGTGGCGCCATTGCGCATACTCGTATGCATATGTCGTCTATCCATTGGATATTGGATTGACAAACACAAAAACCTGTTGTCATGGATACAAACATTCCGAGTGTTCTTCAAGAAATGATGTGGCAAAAAAAAAATATCCGATGTGCTGAGACCAAAAAGCGAAATGTTTCTTATGTATTTGTACATTATTGTTTGGGACTATGCTAAAGTGATAATATTATGCGAATTATAATATTAAATGGCGTACACTGTATTACAACCCAATTCTTGTTACTTTGTTGCCTTTTTAACAATTTTCTCCTTCCTGTACTTTTAAAGATTTCCTTTCTGACTTCGTATATTTGAGTTCTTTTTTTTTTTTTTTATACCATTTTAGACCTTCAGCTACTTTGCTTAGTTTATCCTGTCGCATCTGTTGGAGCGCGGAATCATATAAAACGCCTCTTTTCACCAACGTGGTTAGAAAGTCTGCAACCACTTACTTTCCGAATAACGTATGTAAAGGTTTTATGTGCTTTATTATTTTCAGTCACCCTTTGGTCAACGATACGTCTATTGTGATAGTTTTATGTAACCGTAAGTTAAAAGTACGCTTTTGAAGGTCGTTGATTTCAAAGTTTCGTGATAAAAACATTTCTTCAACATATGTGTTAGCAGAATCCATCCATTTGTTCTGGATTTCTTTATCAGCTAAGGTTTAGGGTTAGGGGGTGTTTTAAAATAGTGTTGTCAAAAAAACACAAGGCACCCGAAGGATCCATCGCATCTGCCAAGTTTAGGCACTATCGTGCTCGGCTTCTGACGATGGTGTTTGATTCTGGTCATTCTATGTCCAATTGTCTTGACTTCTATTTGACAGTCCTGCCCCAGGTTTACATGGGTTTACGAGTTCTGTAGATGATTCGGATGTCTATGCTACCTATGTTTTTGTATAATTGCTTTGATAGGTCCCCAGATCAGCTTCTCGATTAGCTGCTTATTCGTGATGCCAACATCAGAACCCAGATACTCGCAGGGCTAATCGCTTGCTTCGTCAGGTTGTACGCCTTTTTGTTTCCATAAAGACTCGGTGGTCTCTAATCCTAATGTCGAACGCCTAGTCCTTTAAGCGCATTTCAGTGACAGTTGCCTGATTGGACCTCTATCACCAGCCTTACCTAATTCTTATTAATTTTTAGGATTACCTGATTATTTTTAGACCCAAAACTTGCGTTAGATATGAATGAAAGATAGTTCTCTACGCGGATATTACAATTTAGAAATGTTAACCTGAAGTTATGGAAGAAGTGGCGTCTATCCATGAGAAGGTGTTTATATTCTCTTTTTAGCGATTCAACAAACGTTGGCTTTTTTGTTCTTCTTATTTTCTTTTTTTTTCAAATGGAAATCAAAGATCGTAATAAAGTTTACAGTCGTCTAAAATTCTAATGAAGAAATCTAAAATCAGAAGCCTTGCATAGTTCCATAAAAAATATAAAAGTACTTAAACAAAAAGAGTTATCTAGATTAATAAATTATTTGAAGTTGTGCTATATAGATATATACATATATATACATATGTATATGTATATAAACACATGTGGATACATATACACATGACGAAAAAATACTAGAAACCATTAAATCAACGGTCTGGTGTGTGTAGGCATTAAATCACATATATTCATTTAATGACTCGACAAAATTAAAAGAAAAGAAAAACAACTTACTAGTTTAGGATAAAACATTTAAAAATTTCTATATATTAACAGATGTGGTGTACATATTCATACATAATATATAGCAAATTAACAAAACAGTAGATGACAAGAAGCAAATTGCAAATTTATATTTATGTATATAAATACCTGTATACATTACTAAACCAATTGAGCTTCTTTAAATGTTAACGAAATAATTAAAAACAAAAACAATGAAAAAATATCTAACATGTATCTTAAACTAGTAAAATTAGTTATTGTTGCAGTAAAAAACCAAAAAAAAAATTTAAAAAAATTACTTTAATAAAAATGAAGTCACTTATTTTTCGAAATCACCTTTAAAATAATAAAAAAAAGATAATAAAATATGGTCTAAAATTATAAAGAAAATTATCATGATTGCTATAAAATCTAATATATCTATATTTACAAAAATGACACATAACACTTTATACTAGTTATACAAAATAACGCAAACCTTTCCCAAAATTTTACATCCCAAAAACAAGTTTTCTCAAGATTTAGCTGTATGGAATGCTATACATGTTTCTGCTTTACACCTATTACTATAGGTCAGGATTTGTTTTGCATAAATATAATAAACAAAAATAAAATGAATGAGACTAACTAACAGGTACACACAAAAAAATTAAAAAAAAAAACATGAATGTCCACACTTTTGTGCCACTGCCTTTAAAAAAAATATAAAATGAATAATAATTAAAATTAATTATTTAAAATCAAATCGTAATAGAAAGCGACATTTTTTTTGCACATTTCGTCATACGTGTAACAGTCTCATTAATAAAGCTTCAAAGTCTCAAGTGCTTACATAATTTAACCAAAATGTAAAAGTACGAACCACGAGAAAAAAATTCGAATAAAAACGATTACTGAAGTATTTAAGACAAAACATCTTTTAAATTAAAAGAAAATAATAATAAAAACCAAATTCTATAACACTTTGATTGTTAAATGAAAATCTTTTAACAACAGGGTAGCATTTTTTTTAAGAAAAAATGTATAATTCTTCTTGTCACTTGTTTTATCCAACCACTAAAAAAAATTGTCGTATAAGGGATAATAGCTGGTCCTGTATTGTATTTTGCACCCCTCTTTTCCTCCCTCTTGATTTGTTGTTTAACTTTATAGTGAATTTCAAATCGAGAGAAAAACTTCAAGAAACCAAAACATTTAGAAACTAGTTTTTCTGCCTTAATTTCGTTTTATTAAATAAAAATCACGTAACGAGGATAAAAAAAAATGATATCTAGTGCCTATTCAAATTTAAATTATGTGTAATGATAAAAGAAATAAAGTAATTATTTTAAAAAATGCATTCAGAATATAATATAAACATACAGTTACTTAAAAAAACGGCTTTGAATCTTATAAAGTGGAATGGAAATGGTTTTTTGTGTTTGATAAACCAAAAAGTAAATATATCTAAATGGTTTATAATTCAATGAGAGTAGGGATTGTGCATAATGCATATTTAAAAGCAATAACACAACAGCAACACCAATAAATCACCAAACGAAAACCATTTGGATTTAAACTTTTGCGAATTTTGTGTTAAGAAATAAAAATAAAAAAAAAGGACAAAAAGATAACAGAAAATTTCAAGAAAATAAATATAAATAGTATTTTTGTCTAGTTTATTAAATCAAGAATAAAATGAAAGAGATACTAATAAAATGAAATGAAATATTAATTAAAAGAAAAAAAACTATAACAAACTATGTTTTACTTTTTCACGGGTAAGTATGCCCCTTTAGTTGGTCTCATTTGAAAGTCAACAGTCCTTTAACTGCTTTCAACTCTTTCTTGTGTCTTTTGAGTCTACATCATCCTTTAATCAACCTTTCTCACATATCTCACATGGACCTCGACTTACACTGCACTGGCCTACATTTTTACTACTATCACCGAGTAACCGTGTTTCCTCATCATATATTAGCCTCTCTCAGCTCTATCTTGTACTTTATAAGTCTACATCATACATCCCTATTATAATTATGATTAGCATCAACAAAATGGCGAACTGTGATCATTTTATTATGGCTCGCGAACTTTCGCAAAACTACTATCAGAATCAGTCGAATCAAAATATTCAGTGAAAAGGAAGGCGAACGGGCAGCCATGGTGTGTTTGTTGTTATTTTCAAAGAGGAATGAGAAAGTTCGCCAACCGTAATATAACGAAAGAAGTATTTCGCCAGGGAGCTCGACTTGAGGAGAACTTTCGACTCGTTAATCATGATAAGGGTGATAACCTTCTTTATAATTTCGCACATGAATCTGGGCCCTACCATGTTACAGTCTGGTTTGTACGGTGACCTTCACTATTACTACAACTGCTACCACCCTCTTCTCCCAGTGAAGCATACGTCCCCCAATGTCCCCCAGATACTGCCCTCTATTGCGTGTCAATTTTGAATTGGTTTATCATTGATAAAATTTGTCAAGTAAAATTGATATTGGTATTGCGGAACTCAATTGATGAAATTATGTGCTATTTGCGAAATGTTCGCATATTGTGAATCCAGACTTTAAGTTTGACAGATAAAATACTTCCGATTTTATTTCTACAAAAAGGAAACAAAATTCTATAATAGATTTAAAACAAAAGGCATGACATCCTTGGACAAATATGAATATAATTGATAGCGATTTTCACTCGCAATACCGATTTTCCATTCAAAATCGATAATTGATACGGATTGATATTAAATAAAAAATGTTTTGATAGTTGACAACCGCAATACCGTTTTAAGAAAAAGATTCATAAATATCAAATCTTAATTAATAATTGACCCTCGCAATAGGGGTGATTCACTCTGGATAGTTTTGTGCAATGTTTTTTATTTCAGGAGCTCAGAATGACAATTGCTGTGAGTAATGTAGTGCAGAACTTCCATTGAAAGACAGATGTTTAGACTGCCGAAGGGCATACTGTTCCAGCTCCACTTTCGTTCGTTCTATAGTCTCTGCTGTTACTATTTTTTTGGTACGGTTATATGAATATGTATTTGTTCTTAATTATGTGTACATAATTTTAAGCATCAACTATAATAAGATATTTCTCTACTGCGAATTTCCTGCGGGGTTGATTCAAATATGGGTCGAAGCGATGAGACTCATCGTCTGTTTTCCTTATGGGTCCTAGCCAGTGCAATTTTTTAAAGAGGGCCAGAGTGCGAAGTCTCCATTCGGCACCAAAATTTCATTTTGGAGCGTTGATTGTAGCGCCTCTCTAAAAAGTATGCTCTATCTCGTGTGGTTTCTAGCGATGTATTTAAGCTCTTACCAGCTCTTTTCCACTTGTCAGGATGGTTCCCTCCACTGTTTTGCGCCATATATTTTTTGCTCAAATCTTTGATTTGAAACTGTGGCTTATTTCGGGATGTGTTCTTAATCCACTACTATTTCCATCGACGAATGGATGTCAGTGAAACAGAAATGATATAAAAAGCAAACACATTCATCCAGTTAGATCATTTTTATTGAATATTTCATACTGAATCGTTAAATTTTCTTTACTGACTTCTATATATTTCTATCGAATGTGTGTGTTCCTCTCCTCTAGCTTCCATTTTTTCATTTTTCTTTTTATTATATAAAGATCCTTGGTAAAAATTAGTTTAAAAATTATTCCGTTTTACATCATTTCTTAGCAAGTTCATTTGATAGCCAATCGAGACCTTCATATAGACCATGCCCTTGTGTGGCACAAGTAGCTTGAATGTACCACTGAAATTAGTAAAATTAAAAATTTGTTTGGCCAACCCCTGATTAGCGGAATGATGTGACTTACATGTCTCTGACGGAGTTGATTTAAACGTAGTTTATCGGTAAGCTCAGCTGCACTCATCGCATTTGGTAGATCCTGTTTATTAGCAAATACAAGTAAAACAGCATCTCGCAGTTCATCCTCTTGAAGCTATCAAACAAGAAAAAATAAAAGATGACGGAGGTGATAAATATTCTGTGTAGGGGTTAACTTACCATATTCTGCAGTTCCTTCTCAGCTTCAGTTATTCTGTCTCTGTCATTTGAATCGACAACAAATATAAGACCTTGGGTATTTTGAAAGTAATGACGCCACAATGGTCGAATTTTATCTTGTCCGCCAACATCCCACACGGTAAAGCAAATGTTTTTGTATTCAACGGTTTCAACGTTAAAGCCAATCGTGGGTATAGTGGTTACAATTTCGCCGAGCTTCAGTTTGTATAGGATCGTGGTTTTACCTGCTGCATCCAAACCAACTGTGAAGGAGAAATAGTTACATGACTGATATTAGTCACGGGATATTAAATAGATTATTGAAGGAAAGTTCCATTCTATTTCGCTTTAGAAATACCGGTAAATACTATTCGTAAGGTATTTATCCAAAGTGGGCAATGTTTTCTCACTGCACATTTGTAAAACAATTATTTTTCGCGTGTTATGATAACAACCATCTCGATTACTAAGCGAATAATTGTCTAAAAAGCATATAATAATTTGTTGAAGATAAAAGATAATTTTTACCGTCGTATCTTTAACATTCTTCAAAAGCCGGAAAGTAATTGTCACTAAAAAATGTGGTCCTTTACAGAGACAATAGACACCGCCCCTTGCTTTTACAGCCGTAAATATTTTTTTCCATTTGTGTAAATAAAATGTTTTTTCTATAATCTTTTTTTTATCCACTCCGCAATGTACATATGTAGATATATACCACGTAAGTTCTTGTTGTTATTGTTTGCCTCTGTGCACAGTGCCCACATGGGAAAGACTTACGAAGTACGTAGAGGGAGGAATGTGTAAATTTATTGAAATTCAGATAAAAGAATATAGGAAACGTTGTGGTCTACAAAGCGGGGTACTTCAGAGAACAAACTAAATAAGTTTTCTATATCACCAGGACTTACCCATTAATATCCGCATTTGTTTTTTTCCAAATAGGCGGGTTAGAAGACTAGATATAGTCAAGCCCATATTTTATTTACTTTTTTTACTTTACTCTGTGTTCACGTAGCAATGCAAGAACTTTACGGAAACACACACAATAAGATTAAATTCCGTTTTTTTTGTAGGAAGAGTGCACTTTGGATCAACCTCAGTTTTTTTCTAGCTTACAACGTTTTCTTTTGTCAGAATCAATGGGAATATAAGGAACTTTTGCTGGTGAGAAAAATACTAAAAAAGTTCTTCACTCTGCTCCCCGAAAGCGAATTCTCGACGATGAACCAGTAAAATAATTCGTGACAGTGATGTCGGTTTGTTTGGATAGGAGTTTGGTGTGTCTCTAGTACTGTTTACTACTATTTCGAAGTGGTATATGGAAGTGCCCTTGATATTTTTTGAATTTATCCTTCACCGAGCTTGAATTTTGTCAGACAAAACTATTTCAAGTAGCCACAGCATTTTTTCTCGGTTATCTACCCTCAATTTGTTGGCGTTTGTTTAGCGTAACCGAAAAGTAGGCCTTCCAAATGAAAAGAAATCAAGGATCAAGGAAATTTAAATATGTATAAAGCAACTTGTATGCAACCAGTCATTGCGAACTAAAACAATCCCCGATGGCAAGCAAGTAAAACTTGCCTAAATATTCTTTAGGTCTTGGACGAATAATTTTTTTTTACAAACGAGGGTTTTCTCTATCTCAAAAAGATGCGAACACTAGATCTCCATGTTGAGCATTTCTAATAACACTAGTCTACAGTAAAAAGTATCCGAAATATTTTTAACTAATTTTTGCTCGTCTATCCATACTGAATACACGTCCATAAGTAAAAGTCATTAATTAGTTTAAATTTTCACTATACAATTTTTCTATTGAGTAGGTAAATGTACGATGAAATGTTAACTTTTGCAATAAAATGAGACTTTTTTTTAGAAAACTGAAACTGATTTTTAAATATTATTATTATTTTCATAATCAACATGTCAAAATTGATCAAAAAAACTACTTTACATGGAGAATACTTTTTCAAAGTCAAAATTTGTAGACCAGTGTAATACATCTTTTAGATCGCAGTGTCAGTCAAATGGGTCGTATCCATTAGATTTCTTCATTATTAATTTTCAAGAACACAGTCCAGTGTTAGTGCCTGAAACACAATTCTGCGTTGATGCTAGCGTTCTTCCGCTAAGTTAAAAGTGCTTCACAGATGCATTGAACTGACATTCTTAAATTTATCAACTGTTTGCACAAAATTCCGCACAAATTTTCCGAAATAAAAAAAAAAATGCGATGCTAAGTGTCAGAACGCCCACAAAAGTTCAACCCACTCGAACTTTTTCTCTGAGAGAGTGCGTTGTTACGTATTATTACATATGCCACTTTACTCTCTTTTGCTCTCAAACGTAGAACGGTAGCACGACGCGGGATTGTGACTGGAGGCATTGAATATCTTTGGTTGAATATTAAACGTCATTCAACGGTAGCACTAATGCAGTATTGTATTTCAGGCATAATTGTGTTTCACGCATAAACAGCATTGAAACAAAAAAAATAGTGTTCCCAGTCACCTTTTCTATTATTTTTTAAAACTATCACGGCAACTCTGAAATATTTTTGCACTGGTTAGAGAGAGTGAAACTCTTCGATAAAAGTGTGGTCATTTCGTTTTTTTCTGTTTTGATGATGTCAACTAAAGATGTACCCCGTCTTCGTGGATGTACATATGTCAGTGTTGCCAGCCGCTTCAAGTGAAATTCCTCATCACAGACCTTAAAATCCCCCTTTTTCCCCATTTTTTTGTGGTGACATTCCCCATGTATTCCCCACAAACATTTTTCAAAAGCAGTTATGGTAGTTAGTAAAATTTTAATTAAAAACGAAAAAAAAAACGGTTTGGTATTTACACTAATGAAAATGTTGGGCAAACTGGCTGCTTCTTACAAATCGAGTTTTCCACCAAAGTTTCGAATGGAAAAACCCAAACGCAGTTAGAATGAACACATGCATGCATATGGCTCATTTTCTAATCACGCATAGGAAAATATGACCTGCTACCTGCGCATGAAGAATGCATGCGTGCAAGTTAAATTTACGCATAGATATTAACACGTCATGTTCATTTGTTATTGCCTTGTAGCTCAATTAGAGTTATTAATTTTTTTTTCCTCACGTTTAATTCTAGTAGCGAGAAGATTCCCCTTTTCCCCTTCAAATTCTGGACTGAAATTCCTCACGAAAAGGGGAATTCCCCACGACTGGCAACACTGATATTTAGATGTTTTCTGCTACAATTTTGGTTGTGGCAAGTGTAATCGAAATATCGTGGTGGAAGGATGAGACGGGGACGAAATGATCGGCATTTTGTTGTCAATAGACCCGTTATTGTCGTGAGAAGCTAGGTTTTCTATTTTCTCAGACTATAGCTCGAGCTATTTATATATTTTTTAAAGTTCAATATCACTTCCATAGTTCTAGTCTTTTACTTTCCAGGGACACTCCGTACCTTCAAATCGATGACTGCATTTAAGGGTGCAGAGACTGAGCTGACCAAGCGAGAAGGGTGCAAGTCCGCGGGATAAAGTTCGGGCCGGGTTCGATAGTCTTTACCCGCCAGGACTAATTTACACCATCAGCTGTAATACGCCTAATCCACCTAATCCACCTAATCCTTCTTATTCCAACATTCGAAAAAAAAAAATAAAAAATTTTCACTCCGCTGCATTGTCTCTCTCTCTCCACTTGACGTAAGCCTGACCTACCTCAGTTATTTAGTTTCTGTCAATTATCTTTTTGCTTGTGCCAAACGTCCGTCCACATTCACGTCGTCTTTGGCAGTTCGTCTCTAAGTTAGCCTGGTGAAGGTTGATACACGTTTCCTGCGTTTAATTTATTTATTTTTTTTTTGATTTTTGTTTAATTTCTTACGGTTTGTGTGTGTGTTTCGGATTTTTTAGATATCTATCCCCCGAGTGTATTTATATTTTTTTTCCTAATAGTGCACCATAAAAACCAGGAAATTTTGTCCAAAACGGGTGTGAAATTTGACACGGAATCTGTGGTTAGTGTGTATAGGGCGCGGGGATGAAATTTGTAAACAGCTCCCCCTGAGAGCATAGCGAATCCGTAAGCAGAAACACTTAATCGAAATTATGAGGCAACGTTTATTTTTACATCTCTGTCGATGGTCTGTAAACAAATTTGCTCTCTAACGATTTGTTATTTATGCTCGTCCACCCTGTTCCACACAATTTTGTGTTGTTTTGATGATTAGATTAGGAAGATATGTGCGTTCTCATTCCAGGCAAAGTTGTTTGTATACTTTATATATCTGTACTCCTATGTGCTGTGCACTCCTAAAACCAATTAAGGCAATGAATTGCATTTGAATTGATGAACGATATATTCAATTGACTTCGAAAGAAGTCCGCTTTAGTTTGTGGTCAGATCGAGAGTAGTTTGTACTTGGGTATGAAACTGAATGTGATTAATAAAACCTTGGAGTAGGGTCTTTGCAGTCACCGCCAACGATTGACTCATTTGTGAATTTTTCTCGATTCCATTAAATTTATATGATTCAACAGTCGCTGTTAGTAGAAATTGCTGAGTAGATAAGAAATATGGAAACACTGCACCTGTTCTTGTAAATAATTCGATAGTTCACATCTGCAATTCGCTCTTAACCGATCTAGGGTGGTATCACATATTTGTTTTAGATGGATTTCATAGGAATACCCACCTATTGCAGAGGTCCTCATGACGCGACTTTCAAAAAATTTGAATGCCATTTGTCTTCGCTATCATAGCAAACACTAACGTCATACTCCTTTAAAAAATTTATATATATATATGCAATATAACGGATTCTTGTGGACACGATTGAGGCCGCAATTATGAACCGATTTGAATAAAACGTTCGTATGGCGAATAGCTCGGCTAAGTTCGGAGATGGGCGTAATCGGTTGAGAGGGGGGCGGGTTACGCCCCTCTTTATGTCTCGAATGGTACAATTCACAACTCAAATAAATCCTAACTTCCGGTTTGGATTTTTTAATACGAGTATTATAGCAGATAACAGTCACCAGAATCCGCCTGCTACCAATTTGGACACCATCGTGGATCCGCCATCTTGAAATTCTTCAAAAATGCTCGGATTTCGTAAAAATTGAAAATCCTTACTCATTTCGAGGTAATGAGTACAAATTCATTCTTAAAGGGGAAATTTTTGTCCGCCATTTTGTTCCCGCCATCAGAACAGAAGCCATAGCGATGATATACGAAAAACACCTTCCTCTTGCGGCTTCTACCGGAAGGTTCTTTTATTATAATGGTGTCCCTTTCTTCAATTTGTAGAAGAAAGATGGATTTTTGTAGTATAGAGCAAACCACACGAATAACAAATATTCATCAGCGAATCGGCGAAACTTATGGGCTTGCTCTCAGGCCACTGTTGTCTATAGCGACAATCCTCTACTAACTCTGTTTGGTAGAAGGGGAAACTGAGGAAGATATCCTCTGTTTGTGCATAGATCTTACCTAGATCGGGTGGCGTATTCTTTTTGAAGAAGTTTTCTACTCGGTAGTAAGTAAGTAAGTAGCTGGCGCAACAGCCCGGAATGAGCCAAGGCCTAGCTTCTCGCAACCATTCATGTTGTGCGTGTTACATATTTCGCACGAATGGAAGGGGCCTACAGTTTATTGCCGACTCCGAACGGTGAATAGAGAAGCTCTTTCATGATAAATTGTACTCCCAAAGCCTTGTCATTCCCCGACGAAAGGTGGTACCGCGAAAATGTTTCGGTGGACACGGCTGGGGCTTGAACCCACACCGCTCACACAGCAGTCCAACGCACTAACCACTGAGCCACGGCGACTCGGAAGCTGTTAGAAATTAATTTCCCAGCAGAACTTAAACATTTTGATAGCTAGATTGCAATTCCTTTACACTGCTGGAAGAGTAGTCTTTTGATTGGGAGCTATAGTCTGACATTCACATATGTCATATTCATTATAGGGTGTATTTTATCACGGCTGGAGTTCATGAGTTACTTATGTCTTAAGGCCTATAAATATATTTCGAGGCTCTGCAGCTCTCAATAGATAGTTGGAAGAATAGTCTTTTGATTGCAAACTATTTTCTGACATTCACACAGTAGATGTTTCATATCCTCTGTAGCGCGTATTTACCACGACTGGAGCCCGTCTTTCAGGTTCAGATACCAACTTAGTTTCCTTCATCGCTTCACCAAAACTCGTCTCCTTCTTTGGCGATCACTCCGTTCGATTCCAAAATTAACTTCTTAAACGTATTTTAGGTGGTTTTCGAAGAAATACCACCTATTGCTGAGGTCCTCAAAACGCAACTTTCAAAAAATTTGAATGCCATTTTTCTACTTTAGCATCCCAAACACCAACCTCATAGTCCGTTAAAAAATATATATATACATGTACATACGTACAGAATCTGCCTGCTACCAATTATGGCGCTATCTTGGATCCGTCATCTTGAAATTCTTCAAAATTGCTCGGATTTCGTTAAAATTAAAAACCCTTAGATATCTCTAGGTAATTAGTACACATTCGTTTTCAAGGTGGAAATTATCGTCCGCCATCAAAATAAAGCCTTAGTGATGACACATGAAATCCACCTACCTCTTGCGGCTCCCGCCGGAAGGTTATTTTATTATTTGTGTATGATTAAATCACTTTTCATGGTCGAACAGGCGACATTTTGATATCCTTGTTTTCCTTCTGCACCCCATAAGCATACAATACCGCCGACATTTCAATGTATCCACACCTTGAAACCGAATAATAAATTTCCACACGACGAAAACGCGGAGGAGCCATACATTTATTGAACTTCAGTGAATTTATTAGTTCTGTTCTGTTCCCCTATACATCATAAAGTCTCGCAGTATATTTTTAGCTCCATTTATCAACACGGGGGGGGGGAGCGATAAATACAAACAAATTATAACGTGCTCGTTGTGCACACACTTACACCACGGTCCGTGCTTCCTTTACGTTTTCTCGTTCAATCAGTGTTTGCCGAGTATATGAAGTCTGAAATTAGTCTCCCTCCTCAGGCACAGCAACGCGACTTTGAACACGAATTTATCTTATCTTAAAGTTCTTGTAACTAATATTAAAATTTTTCTATTTTTTTTCTTTTTTTCGTTTATCTGTCCGCAGAATTTCCATCGGTTTGTGTTTATTTATGTACGATAAATTTTTTGAATTTTTGTTTGGTTTTTTTTTAAGTACAAAGTCTTGTAAAAAGAATTAAAAGAAAAGACACAACATCATGCCAGTCTTCCATACAAAAACCATAGAAAGTATTTTGGATCCTGTTGCTCAACAGGTAAACACACATAAAAACGTTTTTTTTTTTTCTAATTTATGATGAAAGAAATGAATCTGTCGTTCACTAATGTCTCACCTAACTTTGTGTATTTACCCAAAAAAAAAAAAAAAAATTGGCGACAAGAAGGGGAGCCCAGCAAAGCAATAAATCGCGCGAGATAAAGATATTTTTAAAACACACATTTCGAATAGACGTAATACTTGCAGTTTTTTTCATTATTTACGCCTGCAAAATCTTGAAAGGAGATGATGACTCAGTGAGATATCCTCGGAAGTGAGTCAGACGCAACTAAAGCTACACTTATAGCATACACTTTGTAAGTTAAGTTTGACCGACGATGCCCCGAATGGCATTCGGAATTTGTTGCTGAAAATCTAATTTTCAAACTCAACTGATGGCGCTTAAGAGGATTGGTTGAACATTTTCTGTGATTCCATGAGTACCATAGTTTGTGTATGCTCGAGGATGATATTGATTTCGAGCTCCAATTCTATCGAATAAGAACTCAGCTTGGGACAAAATATTTTTCACTTCGAAGTAATACCTCTCTTTTTCGCCCCGAGGACAGAAATTCGTCCTTAACTGTCTGAATTGCATCGGAGCTCATCTATGAGAAAATCTTAAGAGTCAGACTTAGCGGATCTTCTTGATTCTCGAGACTAGCGGCATCCAGGCACGTGTTCGTTGTAACATAGCTCGCGACAGACAGAGGGGGGCCAAGGTCAAGTTTCTGACTACCATTCATGTTGCTCGTGCTATACTTTTCGCACCAGTGGAAGGGACCTAACCGTTTTTATTGCAGACTCCGGTCTATTTGCTTCTCAACTCATCTTTCTCTAGATGTCAGGTGTGTATAATGCTTTAACCGCAACATAAAAGTAGTAAAAAAAATTCCACTCCAGCCACACTGTCATTACGCATCGATTTAACGCGCCCACACGCACTGAATCTAATCCGCCGCTGCCATGTAAATAAATCAAGATATGTAAATCCATATGTACCTTAGTGCCACCATAATGCTCCATTTAGGGAAGCAAACAGGTTCACGTTTAAAAGCTAACGCTTGTTGATTTTTTGATGATGTCAGAGAGCACCTGATTCTGTCACTTAAATATGTGTATTCTCAGTCAGACAAGATGATGCTTCTTTAGTTGGGTTGCATATTGATTGTTGCTTTTAACCGCTCTTTTGGTGGGAAAATAAACCATAATTGAGCAAATTTGTCGCCATAAATGGAACGCGTAAATCGCTCTAAATGGGCAATAATTGCTATCACGTTGTTGTTTTTGAAATAAGGCAGCGCCGTTTGTGGGTGCATGAACGAAATAAAGTTTGTCATGTCGCCACACACTTGACCATCTGCCATTAGGCTTTGTGCCAACTCATAAAATTTTATCTAAGTTTTTGCACTTTTTCCAGCCGTGCATTACTATTTCCTGCATGCATGTGGTTTGTTATTTTACAACATTTCCCCCGCACTGTACATTGATACCGGCAGATGTGCACATGTACGCTGTTTGGGTTTTTATTCTTACGCCCAAACTACATGGCAGTTCCTTCGATTGAAATTCAGTTGTTCACTTCTCGCGGAAAGTGATTGACAGGAAACATGCATTCGTGGTTTGTTCTTGCATTTGTAATTTTTTAATGATTCATTGAGACGGAGAATGCACTATTTATGTTTCGTATCATATTACGCGCTCTTCTCGCGGAGAGCTTTGAAGGCCGAGGTGCTTGCAGAAGCCTGTTGTTTCTGTTCTTCAAAGAATCTAGAAGATTTTTGAAAGCCGTGTTTGTTTATAGCGAAAGTGCTAGTGCTTGCCGATGCCCTTTGAAAGTTTCTTCACTCGTAAGCTCTTGTGCTTGGTTCTTGGGTCGGTTTCTTTAGTTTTTGTTTCCCCGTTTGAAACAAAAAGTTCGCATGTTCAGTTTTTGTTTGCTGAGACTCTGCCGGCTTTTTTCGTACCCATTTTGCTTGATTTATTCCTGGTTTCGCGTCAACATATTTCTATTTTACTGGCTTCCCCTTCGTTGTTTTGCCCATTCGTTGTTCTTACCATTCGATACAAATTCTAGAAAAAAGTATTTTTTATTATAAAGGTATCCCGTTTAGTGATTCTCCATGAAGAAGCGGAGGATGGCAACGCTATGCCAGATCTCAGCCGTCCAGTGCAGGTGGTCTCGATGGCAGTCACCAATCTTATTAAAGTCGGCCGAGAGACAATCAACAGTTCCGATGATAATTTTCTTAAACAAGATATGCCATCCGCCTTAACGAGAGTAGAGAATGCCTCCCAATTATTAGAGGAGGCATCGGACATCCTAAAAGGCGACCCATACTCTGGCCCAGCACGTAAGAAACTTATTGAAGGAAGCCGTGGTATTTTACAAGGCACATCAGCCCTCCTATTGTGTTTCGATGAATCCGAGGTGCGTAAAATTATCCAAGAGTGCAAACGTGTATTGGACTATCTCGCCATTGCTGAAGTGATTGGTTCCATGGAAGACCTGGTGCAATTCCTCAAAGATTTGAGTCCGTGCCTTAGTAAAGTGTCGCGTGAAGTTAGTGCTCGTGAAAAGGAATTGACTCATCAGGTGCATAGTGAAATTTTGGTGCGATGCCTGGAACAGGTAAAGATCCTGGCACCAATCTTGATCTGCAGTATGAAGGTGTACATCCACATTGTCGAGCAAAATGGTGTCGGTGTGGATGAAGCAGCGGAGAATCGGAACTACTTGGCGTCACGGATGACCGATGAAATTCAGGAGATCATACGTGTGTTGCAGTTGACAACCTACGATGAGGATACTAGTGAGTTGGATAACCTCACTGTGTTAAAGAAAATCAGCAACGCCATCCATAACAAGGCGGGACTTGCAAACGATTGGTTGTCTAACCCATACGCCCTCAAAGGAGGAGTGGGTGAGAAGGCCTTGCGGCAAATAATTGAGAATGCCCATGAAGTGGCTGATAGATGTTTGCCGCAGGACTCGATGCCGATTCGGAAAATGGCCGATGATATAACAACAATGGCAAATGCGTTGTGTGAACTTCGTCAAGATGGCAAGGGAACCAGTCCTCAGGGAGAGAGCTTGGCAAAAAACATCCGCGATAAGCTGAGTAATCTACAGCAAGCCCTTATGAATGCAGTGGCAGGAGTCAACAAGGCAGGTGTGCAACAAACCGCGCACACAATTCAAGGTCGATTGGAACAGGCATGCAAATGGCTGCAAAATCCAGAAGTTAACGACAACGGTCTGGGTGAACGTGCAATTGGGTTAATAGTCGAAGAAGGCAGAAAAGTTGCGGAAGGCTGTCCTGGATATCAAAAAGCTGAGATTCTACAGCTCTGCGATGAGGTGGAATACCTTAAAATGAACGCCGCCGGTAGCACACCAAAGGCTAAAGAATTTGCCAAGAAGCTTACGCACAAGTTGCACGAATTGAAGGAGGCAATTCAAAATGCCTTGGTCAATAGGATTGTTCAGGACTTTATGGATGTATCGACTCCATTAAAGCTATTCAGCGAAGCTGTGAATGTCCCTGAAGGCACCCCCAATCGCGAGCAAAATTTCAATCAAAAGTCTAACAATTTACAAGCATTTAGCGATCGAGCATCGAAGACGAGCCGAATGGTGGCTGCAGGCGGCTCGGGAGGAAATAAGAAAATCGCAGAGATTTTGTTGTCATCCGCAACCCAAGTGGACAGTTTGACACCGCAGTTGGTGTCTGCTGGGAGGATTCGAATGAATTATCCTGCCAGCTCTACTGCTGAAGAGCATTTAACAAATTTGAAACAACAATATGCTGACACAGTGCTCCGAATGCGAACACTCTGCGATCAAGCCACCAATCCGGCTGATTTCATAAAAACTTCCGAGGATCATATGCAGGTATATGTGAAGCTCTGCGAGGATGCCATACATACAAAGCAACCACAAAAGATGGTGGACAACACATCTAACATTGCGCGTTTGGTGAATCGTGTTTTGTTAGTGGCAAAGCAGGAGGCGGATAACTCAGAAGACCCCGTCTTTACCGCGAAGTTGAACGCAGCCACGAATCGTTTGGAGAATTCACTACCAGCCATGGTTGGGGATGCAAAAATGGTTGCAACGAATATCAATGACAGTGCTAGAGCCGGTGCTTGGAGGGATTCTTACAAGAGGGTAGGTTCTGGGTGAGGGAGAACTTGTGTTCATGTGGTGATGGAATATTCTGCAGCTCCTCGCTGATGTTCGCGATGTTCGATCGGCAGTCGAACCGTCTCTAGCTGATGCACCACCACCAGTGCTTGAACTAAGTGCCTTGCATTTGTCATCGAATGATTCTAAAGGTAAGAAATGGAAATCAACGGCTAGGATTACCTATAGGTTTTTTTTTTAAGTTGAACGTGCGCCACCACGTCCACCGCTACCACGTGAAGGTATGGCTCCATCTCGTCCTCCACCACCAGAAACCGATGACGAAGATGAAGTATTCCGCACAATGCCACACGCCAATCAGCCCATATTGGTATAAACAACCCTTAATCACTATGTTGATCACAGCTAAAGCATTTTGTTATTCCAAAGATTGCCGCTCGTGGTCTTCATCAAGAGGTGCGTCAATGGTCTTCTAAGGACAATGAAATTATTGCGGCTGCTAAGCGCATGGCAGTTCTGATGGCTAGGCTCTCGGAATTAGTTCGTGCTGATTCGAAGGGCAGCAAACGGGAACTTATCGCCACTGCCAAGCAAATTGCCGAGGCATCAGAAGATGTGACACGTTTGGCAAAGGATTTGGCACGTCAATGTACTGATCGTAGAATTCGCACAAACTTGCTACAAGTTTGCGAACGTATTCCCACGATCGGTACGCAACTTAAAATTCTTTCAACGGTTAAGGCTACAATGTTGGGTGCCCAGGGATCTGACGAAGATCGTGAGGCAACTGAGATGTTGGTAGGCAATGCACAAAATCTCATGCAAAGTGTAAGTAGATCGAAAAGTGTTTCGTCACCATTGGCCACTAAAGCACGCATGTACTCATCTAATGCTTTCATATTTCAGGTTAAGGAAACAGTTCGTGCTGCGGAAGGTGCTAGCATAAAGATTCGCTCTGATCAGACCAGCAATCGGTTGCAATGGGTCAGGCGTCAGCCTTGGTATCAATATTAAGAACTTGCAACACCTCGAATTTGCCAAAAACACGTGGGGGTCTTACAATCAATTATTTCACGTTTATTTTTTCTTTTTACAGACCGTATTTTTACACAAATTGTAATGCTCGAAGTATTGAATATAAAATAAATTTTGCAATTAACAACGATATTTTTTTTATATTAAACTTATATGTTAAAAAATCTGTGTATTATGTAACACAGTGCTTCTTAAAAATAAAAAATTATAAACTCGGAGAATATTAAAGAAATTCCTCTAATGTTGTGTAGTTGCTTGTTTTATTCTGGAAACAAATTATTTATAAACTATTAAAAACTATATATATATATGAACTATTAAACGTTAAAATTATATTAAATCAAATTTGTGAGATGTTCTGTTTGTGACTGACACCTGTCAATAAAATTATTAAAAACCCGAAAACTGATTACATACTTGTACACCCTTTCTTTTTAAGTTGCCTTATGGGGTTGCACCTTTTTAAAAACAAATCCTACCCATTTGGCCGACATCCTGACTTTAAAATTTTATTACTTGATAGACGTATCATCTCTCTTAACCCCGCTTGTGAAAGTAAGTATATGTATTTATACGTAATTCTTGGTTTTTAGAGTGTGCTTTAACACAGCAGGGCCCCTACACTGTATTTTGATTATAAAGATAAATCGTTCGAAAACGGAAATATCGTACTCCGTAATTCGTAACACAAATTATAAATTCCGAAAATCGAAGAGCTTTTATTTACCAACTTCAACTCAATATTTTCTCGGGTAATCATCACTCCGTATTGCAAAAGTTAACGTCAAATTCGTCCGAATCCGCGAAGTATCGTTCGAAAAGTGTTTTGCTTGCGAATAAAGATACAAAATTTCTAATTTATCATTATATATGAAACTAATAGTAGTACCAACCTCGGAACGCGATTGTAGCGCCTCTCGTGATAGGCAACTGCAACTTAATATTTTCTTTTTTCTGTTCACTTCTTTTCTCTTCATCCCAATTGTGGGTTCTCTTTATTTTTCTCAGTTGTATTTCTCATCTTCATTTTATTTTCGGTAATGACTTCTTACAAGCCAAACACGAAAAATCTTTTACACACCGGAATGGGTTTAATAAACAAAAAACATATGATTTGTACTCTTTTTTTTTGTGCCCATAAAAAAAGACCAGACTGAAAAGGAATATGCATGGATTGATGGAATACGGGAGGTGAAAGGGAGGGCAAGAAAAAAAACTTGGTGGTTTTCGGTAAAATCTGTTTTTTTTTTTTGTGCGAAATAAAACAAAAGAACAGACTCAAATTTTATATGCTTGGTTTGCGGAAATAAAGGAAAGGGGAAAGGGAGGATAAGAAAAAAAAAATTGTTGGCGGTTGTTGAGAAAAATTGTTTTGGTTTTTTTAATGGAGTTATCTTGCGGAAGAACTACTGTACAAAGCTTAACTTTATGCATTCATATGTACGTACATCCATACATACATATGTCGTAGCCGTCTTTTAAATCGATGTAGGAGTGGTGGGTATTGATGTGGTCTTCTTAGGTTTTCTCCAGGATCTGGTGACGTGTGAGAATTTGATCAATTGTATACTTTCCTGGTTTCATATACATATGTACAATAGTTTCACACAAAACAACAGACAAGAACTTGTACGAGATGTTGGGGAGATTGATACTCCTGTAATTGGCTCAGCTGAGGGGGTCTCCTTTTTTGTGGATAGGGCAAACGGTGCTGAGATTCATCACACATACACTCATCTAATTAAATCTAAGAAATTAGTTGGTGTACGCTTTCTAACCGGTAATCTCCAGCTGCTTTAAATAACTCGGCCGGAATTCCGTCAGTTTCAAAGGCCATGTTGGACTTATGCTTAGAAATAGAAATTTTCCCGTCGTCCAGGTCGGGTGAACGGAATTGTTGGTCTTCATCATCCAGGTTAAATGATTCATTCTGCCTGACAGCAGACTGGCTGATGTGGAAAAAAATGCTAATCTACCCACATGTCCACCCTCCTAAAAGATGAAATAAAAAGAAAATTCCTCTTCTACCTATTCAACTGAGGCTTAAAATCATTCACAATTCTTTTATGAAAAAAATTAAAAACTAAAGTGCGACGTTCACAGATTTCGCCCCTTACCTACCATACAATATTTATATTTATGTCTAAGCAATTTTCACAAAACTGACAACTGCCCGAGACAACATATTCCCAAAAATAAGTAATCCAAATCATTGTTACGGACATTGGCACAGCCCCCCGAATTGATGCCATACATATGTGTGACGTGCGTACACACCCATGCACACATATGCATGTATTATGCATGCATGCATGGGTATGAAAAATGTCCACACAAAACATCAATCTAAATTCGTTTCCGAAAAAGAGGCGAAAGAAGAAAAAATACAAAACCGCAAGAAAAAAACCATTGATAAGAGAATTCTCTTCGGCTTATTATTTCTCTTTGCTTTGTTTTCTTGAATTGAACAGCGCCACCACTGAACACACTGTAATAACTTTTTTCTTCGTCGGTTGCCACTACTATTAGTTTCATATACAATGATATTATAAATTTAATTATTTATTTATTATTTAATTATATTATTAAGTTAATGTGTTCGCAAAACCGACTTTCGGAATTGGAAAACTTGATTTTAGTGGGATGCGAGTAGCAAATACTACGTTGGGAATTGGGGTGAATGTTAAGCCCACCAAAATGGTGTAATGAAAACGACAAATACTTCCATATTTGTTCATTTTTTTTTATTATTTTCAAAAGAGTATTTTTACACACATATACATATAAATACAATTACATTTATTATATTAATAATATTTCCTTTTTCCTACTATATATCTTTTAATTAGTTTGTTTTTTTTTCCATTTATTTCATTCAGTGTTGAGAGTGAGGGGAATTTATGTTTTTTTTTTGTTATATTGCCTTTAATTTTGTTGTTCCTTATTACTTACATTTAATGTTCACACATATAGAGCTCACCTCTACACCCCTTGTATAGAATGATATCCATATCTGTGGATACATATCTACCTATGTATCTTTACGTATGCGATATGCTCTAGAACTTTTATTGTAAATTTTTTTCTGTCGTTTTTTCGTACAACGTAGTACATCTGATCTTCAGTAGATTTTTTTGTATTTTGCTTTGTTAGTTTTTTTTATTACAGAGATATGTTCTTTTTCGTGTTTTGTTGGAATTTTATTTTTTAATTTTGGCAAATAAAAAGATTATAGATAAACTAACAATAAGAACTATTTTAATTCAAATACAAATTTTAATTTTTTTTTTAAATTTTTACACACATTTTCAAATATAAAAAAATACAAAAATTTTCGTTTTTTTTTTTGGAAAATTTTGTAAGGAATTTTGATTTTTATTTTTCTTTTCATACGAGTATTTTTTAATTGAAGTTTTATTTCACATTAAAACAAACATTTAATATAAAATCTTGGAATAGAAAAATATTTGAAGACTTTTTTTTGTTTTGTTTTACACGTATGTTGTAGAAATAAATTAAAGCGAATGAGGTAATCTATGTAGAAAGTAGCATTGGGTCTATTTTGGAGTGGGGTTATGGGAGGTTTCAGTTTTTGGAGTTAAGGAAGTAGGCACCAGTTAGTCATTAATGCTTCGAAGGAAAAGAGATGAAGTTTGATTTTAAGTTTGAAATTCCTGTTAGTGAAGCAAAAGCTGTGAAGAATGGTTTGCAAAACAAGCAAAGAGTGTGCTGAGAAGCTCGTAGTTGAGTTCATTCGTAGAAGATTACAACGACGAGATAGAGTGAGAAGCTTGTCTTTCTTGATAAGGTTACATCCGCAAGCGTTTGGTGGATTGTGTCCATTTGATCTTTTGCTTCATGGATTTCCAAAAAGCAAGAAAATATGTTCCTTGCCTCTCCTAATCCTAATCTACTCCTTTCTACAACATCGCAAAATGAGCTCCATAAACTATTTAACCTATTTAACCTCTATTTAACCTAGAAGTAATCACGCCTAGTTAACAGTCGCAATTCAAACTTTTTCTTGGTACTTTTCACACGAGGAAGCTACGGAAGAAGCCTCAAGGCAAGATGTGGTTATTTGCCTCAATTACAAAGGAAATCTGCAAACATTATTTGTCTTTTCTTCGTGAGAGGTATAATTCTTTAACGACGAAAAGACAAGAGATGCCAAGGGATTGTAATTGTTTGTGTGAAAATTATTATCAGGATCGCCTTCCAGTCTACTTCATTTCTAGCATTGAATGCTCATGACGAGCTATGCCATTTTTATTACTAAGCATACAATTGACAAGGAAGACTGGTAACTGGAAAAGGAAGATGAGCAGATTGAAATAGGAAACTTATTCAAAAGACTGTTCATGGGATTTTTGGGACAAACTATGAACAACAAAAAAACGCAAGGGTAGAAAATTAGCTTAAACAAGTTCTAAACTTTAAGTTTGGAACTTACCTAAAAAGAGAATGAGTCTTCTTTTTTTCTTATGTTTGTTTTTGCTAAATCGGTACAAAAATAGTTACAAGATAAACGCATTTACAAAAAAAATTTAAAATACATTTTAGAATTTAGGAAAATAATTATAATCGGTTTGTCATTGTTTTATAATATGTAGCTCCTAACATAATTCATAATTTCATTCCTATAAAGTTTTTTTTTTTTGTATGAATATCTGTTTTTCTTTTAATTAATTACTTTTTTTATACAGTTTTTACGCACAACCACGAATATTACACAAAAAATATTTTATTTGCTTTTTAAATATAATTATTTTTGCTAACCCTAACATCTTAAAATTTACTTTTTTTGCTGCGTGAATAAATATTTATATGAATTTACTGTATCATATAAATAAACATCCTCATAGACAACAGGGTATGCAAGTTGGTTTCCTTAGTTTTGTTAGTGAATGTTTTTCGGAATTGAGTTAGAGGTCTTTGTTTTGTTTCTTAAATGTTTATAAAAGCTCAGTGAAAACATATTTCTGCAATTGACTTAAGATGGTTGCCCTTCTATTGCGCAAAGCAATTATAATAATTTTTTTTATTTTGAAATAACCCCTCACGGAATTCCCAAAAATTCACAACAATAGGAAGAATTTGCAGATCACACTGTGTTTTATCTATTTTTTACACACATATATATGCATATCTATATTTTTATTATACAAGCAATTGGATCAGGCGACCGCGATTGTTAATTATAATTAGAGGATTGACAAGAAGTAACATATTCATAGAAAATAAATCACGTACTATTGGAATGGGGGGAAATTTTATAGAAAAAAAATATTTAAACAGATTTTTAATACTTTTGATGAACATTTTTTGCTGTTTTTTTATAATTTTCTTTAGATTTCAAATCAGTCTTCGCACAAAAATTTGTTTTTACTAATATTACGTTTTTACTTAGTGAATAATTGTTTCCCCTTGCATTAGTAACAGGTTTTTTTTTCTTGTTTAAGAGGTCATTCATAAGTATGCTCGTTTGAATTTGTTTTTTTTTTCTCTTTCTTTTTACCATAACGAATAGTTTGTTACATATACAAACACATATTATTAATTTTTATGTATAATTACGCATTGTTACTATGTTTTGTGACAAGGATAAGAAAAAATACGCTTTTACTTTTTTTAGAAACGACAAAACAACACCTAATAATTTTTTTCTTTTCGTTTAAAATTGATTTACTTGTTTTTCTTGGAACGGATTGTTGATAAATTATTTACAAACTTATTGATAATTTGTATCTTAATGCCTAGAATACATATAAATATTTATTTACTCAGTTTTTTTTATTTAAATTTGTATTTTGAAAAATGTATTTGGTTTTTTTTTATCAAATGCTTGTCACAAGTCGTTGTATTTTTAATGGAAGGAAACAAGTTAGAAAGAAGATATAAGACGAAATAATAGATTTATAAATTTTAAGGATAATCGTTCAAATTTTTAAATGTGATGCATACAAATATAAGGCGTGTCTTATTAAGCACTTTTATAGTCACCTTATTTTTACTGTAGTTGGTTGTGACATAAGCTGTCACATATACAAAAATGTGAAATGTCTGGCACAAGTGAAAAAAAAAAATTGTTATATAAAAGGTAAAAGCCATGTACATATATCAGATACTTCAACTTTTTCTCTTCACTTTGGATTACTGACTTATTTATTTTCACTTTTAGTTTTGTTGTTGCTTTATGTGGAAAAGTTTACTGTGCTAGCTATAGATTTCTTAATAAAACACACCTAAAATAAATGATAACGAAATAGAATAAATGAATAAATAAAAATAAAACTCTATGACAAAATGAATTAAAGAGAACACAAACCTATGCAAACATATGTATGTATACACATAAATTTAACTCGACTTGTAGATTATATAAGGATAGGTTTTGCTTCTTGATCCTATCAGACATCGATTGGTTAAGTTTTATTTCCCTACGAAAACCTACCTAAAAAATTCCCTAATCGGTTGGAGGGTTCTTAAGGGGTACAATATTAGTTTGAAATATTCCATCTGCTCAGTGTTATAGAGATTTGAGTTGAATACAGGATTTTCACTTTTTTTTTCAATCTCAAATGTAAAATGTTTTTTCAGTACTACTTCAGAGGATGGCATATTGGTTTGATACTGATTTGACCTCGATCTAGTCTCAGTCGATCGCGAAATGATTAGAAAGAACTGCTCTGATAAATTCGTGAAATTTGGCAATACAGTTGGGTCCAGTATAACGAATGCCGATATAACGAATAATCTATATAACAAACGCCTTTTTCAAAAACATTTCTTTTTAAAAAAGTAAAAAAAGGAAGAAATTAATGTTGTTCGAATTTTTTTTTTCTTTTTTTACTTTTTAACTAGAGTACTTTAGTTTTTTGTTAACTTTATTAATAAATAAAATATTTTTTTTTTTATAAAAACAGTATTTGTTCATTTATTTAATATTTTGTATGAGGAAAATGTGCTCCATATTACGAATTTCTCGATATAGCGAATGCACCTGGACATTATATCATTTGTTATACTGGACCACCACTGTATGCATGTATTTCTGCTCCTCTACGTGTATTTAAGTGAACAGCGAAGTTCGAAAACATAAGCTATTAGGCGGCTAAACTGCGCTAAACACAATAATCAAACATATCCCAGAGAGAGATTAAAACAGATTACCACGGAAAAGTTGTTTGTTTTTGAAAGGAAATGACCTAGTGGACCTGTTTTATGCAATCATTGCAAAATATTGAACAGAAAAAGATAAAGATTAGAGAAAAAAATAAACATCAAACATTTTTACGCATATTTTAAGTCCATCTATAAACGTCATAAAAGGAAGGAAAAGTGTAGGAGGTCTAGAATTGTTTCTTATTATAACATATATAGATAAATTATTGGGTTTCATTTGGATTATGGTGATATTTCATTAGTTCACTATTTTTTTTTACAAACTATGGATTAAAATGAATATACCCCAATGTTAAGCAGGGGGTATACAAAATCGTAGATATCCCACAAAATATAGTGGCGTCAGGTTTAATATCCGCGAAATGTGTGGAAAAACTACACTTTATCGAAGGCACTATGAATGCCCTAAGTACTAACAAATTACTGGAAGAATATATACTCATATATATTCCTCTATTACTTTTGTTTTTCTTTAATAATAAACTCAATTAATAACAAAATAATATCTACCTCCCGAGGGAAGAATGTAGGAAGTTGTCGTGCACTGGAAAAACAAAAAAAATCAGTATGATGACTAAGGATGAGTTTTTTTTGCAGATCTAACGCCCAACCAAAAAGTGATTTGAGACCAAAATAAAAAGGAATGCTACTGAAACGAAAAACCAAATCAATAGTTTAGAAAACCCCCTCAAATAGCGATTTACAGGAGTTTAGAGATTAAAAAGCCAAAGGAAAAAATTTTTCAGACCTTACATGCATTAAAAAAAAAGAAACTTGTTATGGCGGAGTGAAGGAAATACACATGATTTACATTGATAGGAATCCTGGAAAAGGTAGTTTAATCCTGCTTAAGAATGTCGTTGAAGAGATTGATTTAGAGTTTACTATCTAACTACAAAGCAGACGAAGTCAGAAGACTGGGCCGACAATCTTGACTCAGGGATCGTTTAAGTAATAACTTCCGCTCATAGGCATACTAGCTACAGAGTTACACGTGTATAAAATTAAAAACGGGTGACAAGAAATCAAACCACATCCTTAGATCTTTGTTTGCACTTACCTATGAGAAATCCTTTAGCCAGATGGCTTTCTGTTTGAAATACGAGCCTATAAATCTGTTCAAGTTAATTAAAACTCATAAAACAGGATAAATATACATACAAATTATGGTAAGAAAATTACTTGCATCACAATTGACTTACGACAGAACTCTTTAAAACCAGAATAAATATATTAAATTACCAATACAATAGCCAACAAAAAACTCTACACAACTTTTCTGTTTACGGAAAAAAAAGCTTCCAAATCTTTGAAACGGCTTGGGATAACAGCAAAACCACGTCTATTTAACAACCAAAAGGTTTATAATTACGACCAAATTGTATAGAGGCATGCCAATAGCCATTCTACTCTCTTACACGTAATGCTTTTTGGTTTTTTTTCTTTCTATAACATAAATAAGTAATTTTCATTGTTATAATTACATGCATGTTTTTTTGTATTTTGTTTCGTTTATTTTTTTTACTTTATTCTCAAGTATTCATTCATTGTTTAAATTTGTTTTAATTTCTTTTCACTATTTGCTAACTCAATAAATGAATTTTATTATTACGTTTTGTTTTATATTTTTATAACCAACATCAAACATTTATCTTATATATGTTATATATGTTAAGTGTTCAATATGTATATTTATGCAAGTTACCAATTTAATAAAAAAAATTAACAAAACACTTAAATCGAGCGAAAAGAAGTTCGAGAATGTTCATAAATTTTTTCTGCTTTGTGTTCTTTCTTTTCATATATTTTAAATTGTTAATTCCTATCTACAAGATACAAAAAATATTCATTTTTATACTTGTTTTGTTTTGTGTATTTTCTTTTAGTTTTTTCTTTAAACAAAAAAGGAAAAATTTAATAAACCATATAAATATAGTTGACGATGATTGGCACAAATTACTCGAAAACAATTGTGTCGAATAAAATGTTACTATCTGATTAAGAATTTCTACGTTTTTTGTTTGTTTTAAAAGTCCATCCATCGTCGTTGGAAAAGGTGTATATATTTTATGTTACAAATTTTTATTTTTGTATGTACCTATATATACGTACAGTACATTTAAATGAAGTCAAAAAAAAATTCATATAATAATAGACATTCAATTTTAAATTAGTCGCTATGTTTTGTTTTGTTCTATGATTTCACAATTACTAGACGTTGGGATTATTTCTATGTAGTATGATTCTGTTTCCTTATTTGTAATTTTTTTTTTAATTTATTTTCTTTGTATAAAAAGCTATCAAAAATTTTTTTTAATTCTCTCTCTTCTCATTTGACTATAAGTAATTCTACAACTTTGTATCGTCATTTTGTTTTGTGTGTTGTTATGGATTTTAGACTTTGTCTAAGGGGGTTTGTCTTTATAAGCTTATTTTTGTGTTTTGATAAGTTTATGTCCAAGAATGCAAACAGTTTTTTTGTTTCAATAATTGTGCCTTCAAGATTGTTCGCATTAAAATGTTTTCCTATTCGAATGATTGCTTAAATTTGTAAGTTAACGATGGTTATTAAAAAGACTTACATGGCGATAAGTCCACCATTGCTTAAGAGATCGCGTGTGGCGTGGATTACACGTAGGAGGAGGAGGGTTTTTGAAAGCAAAAACGAGGCGTAAAGTCCTTCATTGCTTACACAAAATGACAAGAAACTACTATTACAGACATAAACTAAAGTAATGAGGTGAACAAGATTAACATATACGTAAAAAAAGCTAAGTCTGTTACATGCTTACTAACCTAGCGACATAAGGGTTTCATATTTCATAACCGTAAACTACTGGCTGTGATGATGCTTTTATCATGCCATATTTCCTTCATTCGATTTTGAATCATTGATTACACATATATGTATTAAGATTAAAGGTTGTAGACAAGGACCCATCCACTTGTCGCCCGATGAATACCACTTAGTCTTGCTAAAAGTTCCGTGAAGTGATCTTTATTACGTTTCGAAACTTGACGGATAGGCCGACACACCAGGATGGAATAATCGTTATTATATGAGTTTTGGTATGCCAACATTTGAAGAAATTCAACTTCACTGAAATCGAATTTACTTGAAGACTGTCATAACTCAAAAAAAAAAGAACCTTCCGGCAGGAGCCGCAAGAGGTAGGTGGGTTAAAAAAATTATATATATATATAAACATATACATATATATACATATATATACATGTACATATATATACATATACATATATATACATATATATACATGTACATATATATACATATACATATATATACATATATATATATATACATATATATACATGTACATATATATACATATATATACATATACATATATATAAATATATATGCAATATAATGGATTCTTTTGGACACGATTGAGGCCGCAATTATGAAGCGATTTGAATAAAAATTGGTATACACGTTTGTGTAGTGAATACCTCTTCTAAGTTCGTAGATGGCCGTGATTGGTCAAGAGGGAGGCGGGTTACGCCCCTTTTTATTTCTCAAAGGGTACAATTAAATAAATCCCAACTTACAGTTTAGACTTTTTAATACGAGTATTATAGCAGTGAACAGAATCCGTTTGCTACTAATTATGGCGCCATCTTGGATCCGCCATCTTGAAATTCTTCAAAAATCCTCGGATTTCGTTAAAATTAAAAATCCTTACACATTTCGAGGTAATGAGTACAAATCCATTTTTAAAGTGGAAATTTTCGTCCGCCATCAGAATAGAAGCCTTAGCGATGGCAGACGAAATCCACCTACCTTATGCGGCACCTGCCGGAAGGTTTTTCTTTAAGTTATGACAGCCTTCAAGTAAATGAGGGATATGTTGTTTTGATTTACATCGCATTTTACTGACGGCCGCCTTTACTTGTCTTTCGCTTTGGGTAACGTCGTTATTGCGTTAGTTCGGAGCTTGTGTCTTGTGTTACTAGTACCTGGGTGTAGTTCAGTGTATTTTAATATAATCAATGAAAAATTGAAAACTCAAAAAGGTTTCTCTATAACTCTAATTAAACTTGTAATATTTTATAGTAGTGAGGTAAAGCACCTATACCATATCTCTGTACATTGTGCAATTTAGGTATAAGAATGCATTATTTACGCTAATAAACTAACTAAAAAAAATGCTTACTACTAATACACTAACAAACATCGGTCTCTACAAAAGTGGGACATGTGTCTCAGGAAGAAAATAATAAGATACAGAATGAAAAGAGCGACCAAAATTGAGAATCTATTTACAGTGGAAAGTCTTGGACGACCTTGTTTGAACGGCGGTTTTAAAAACAAGACCAACTCACTTTTCAGCATTGCAGAGCGCAACTAATAAACAAGCGAGCATGACAAAATTATTACAAACAATGGCGATCTGAGAACTCAAAGCAGCAACCACAATGTGAATATATACTACAACTGAAAAAAGAAAGAAAGAGATACATAAAATATAGAAAGAAAACAAAAAATATAATATAATTTTTTACATATCCATATTTTAATTATTTTTCAATTTACTGTTCGAATACTCTTTACAAAAATTGTAATTTGTTTATGTTATTATACATAACAAGCTCACTTTGTTTTTATTTATTGTTATGATGACTTATTTCTTTATATATATGTTTAGAAACTTTTTGTGTTTTATAGCTTTTTTCGCCAGAGTAAAGTAAAATGCATACGCAGATAAATTGAAAATAACAAAGTATAGTGTTCAAATGTCTATAAAAAAAAAAGGCGAGCAAATTACAGATCATCATCACCCGCATATTTTAAGGATCGTCCGTTTCGTTAGTCATTAGTGTGACAAAATGGTGTTCAAAGCACACTAAACATAATTTGACATCGAGCGGAGTCGTTTCCATTTAAATTACAAACAAAATATAAAATTGTACATCAGACAAACAGAAAATGAAATGAACAAAAATAGAAAATATATTTAAAAATAAAAATGAAACAAAAGCCATTTTTGTAAGTTTTATTTAATAACGTATTTTTTTTAAATTATTATTAGTTAAAATCAGTCAATTTATCTTTTATCTAGTATTTTTAATTCTTTTTTAAATATATATTTTTAGGAATAGTACATGGCCGCCTCCTTTGTGGAATCTTGAAAAGTGTGCACACCCCTTTGCACATTTGTTTTTTTTTTTTTTGGAATGTTATTATAAGGAGACTTGTTCTGTTTTAGATGTAGATTGTGTCATTTTGATTGGTTAAAAACAGATTTACTATAGAAATATGTACTTTCTGCTTAAAATGTTTAAAACATATCTTTTCCTATTTCAAATTAATGCTCTGGCAGATTTCTTTTTTTGTCTTTCTTGTGATAAATATATGAGTCAGAAGTGCTTAATATTAGTCGCGAACTACATACTTTTATATATATGCATTCAAAATAGTTATGTCATTTATGGTGTAAATATTAGACATCAAATGCATTTTATTAAAGCATCCATAGCATGGTCAAATGAAGGATTGTGCTGGTTAAATTTTATTGATGACCTAGTTACTCTTTTGAAATCATTTTAATTCTGTCAAACCCGTTTCGACAGATAACCTTTAGATCGTGCTTAGAGTGAAACGCTTTTTATACGGCAATTATTAGCTTCATTGGTTTTGGAGATTAATGGTTTTTTCTATAAGATAATTTCCTATGAATGTGTTAATGCCTGAATGCGTAAATAATATCCCTGTGAGTATTTAATATGTGTGTGAGGTTTATCGATGCGGGCAGCAGATTTAAGTCAAAACCAATAATGTAATAGCATACATTCTGTAAGAAATGTGCAGCGGTAATATCTTTTTAAAACTATTAAGAAATGCTGAGGTGCGGTGTTGGATAAAAATGGTATGCATATCAATGCAAAGAATGGAAACTGCGTCACGCCTGAAGCTCTTGATTTTCACAAAGGTGGCATATATAAAAACCATAAATTGCTAAAGTGCCTTGGTTTCTGATATTTAAACGGTAAAATCACCCCAATTCCCAATGTAGTATCTCCTACTCGTATCCGACTAAAATCCAGTTTTCTTAATGGCAAGTCGAAAGTCGGCTTCGCTAACACATACTCGTATCCCTAATTGTCAACTCTCAAACGTGTTACATCGCATTCGACTATCGAATTTTATTACTACTCAATCTGGTATTTGTGTGGTATTTTAGTCGGGAACAAATTTGATTACGAGTCGTTATTAAAGAAGCAAATAAAAGTATATATGGTTAAATTTCTTCATGAGTATTAATTTTATTATTGTACAAAATAAAAGGAACTGGTGGTTGTTGAAATAAATTACTGCACATTAATAATTTAGAGGAAATCGTCGTAAAAATTCTTCAACTCGAAAGTCTTCACTTGGGCCGCCGTGTTCAAAATTTAAATGGCAAAATTGATCATACGATAAACGATATGATTTTTTGCCGCTGAAATATTAAAGAAACATTTTAGAACATTTGAAATTCGATTTTTTAACTCCCAAAAATAGCAGAGTTTCGATAGCTCCAATGTATTTGAACAAATTTATATAATTCGGCGATCCGAATCCGAATTGCTATTTGTAACAATTTAAATACCAGACCGCTCTCAGTACTATTCGGCGTACTACATTGGGAATTGGGGTGAACGAAATAGGATGCGGATCAAATGTAAACGCCACATTTAAAGCCGTGGTTTTCATGGTGATGACTTTTTTAAAAACTGCCAAGAAGTGCTGAAGTGGTGGCTTTCGGAGTGTATTTCAACGATAAAAGAAATAGGATACAAATCAATGCAAACCACAGGCGGACAGAATACATCAAAATTAAACATGTTCAATCGCCAATTAAGGCTTAATTCAGGGATAATATGGTTTTCATGGTGATGACTTTTTTAAAAACTGCCAAGAAGTGCTGAAGTGGTGGCTTTCGGAGTGTATTTCAACGATAAAAGAAATAGGATACAAATCAATGCAAACCACAGGCGGACAGAATACATCAAAATTAAACATGTTCAATCGCCAATTAAGGCTTAATTCAGGGATAATATATCGATTGAAAGTATTGCGGACATGAATGATAATGATATGAGATTTGTCCGTTAACAAAAAATTCCATACTTTTAGAAGTTTGCCAGAAATAAAATCTATAAAATTTCTTAAGTTTCGGTATTGAACAGAAAATCAATAATATCATGAATGTAAAAACATATGGAAGATATTATAATAATCAAGAATACAATCAACTCTAAAATAAAGTCTGTGAGTTATTAAATAATGGCATGCGCTTTCCAAAAATATATAAATTAAAATTCCAATCTAATGATGCAAATGTGGTACATTAACAAGAAACATTTAAAGCGGACTAAACTTAAACATAGAGTGTCTTAAAATTTATGTCAGTGGCAGCGGCCGAAAAAATTACAAGTATATATACGCATAGATGTATATACTATATATAAACTGGAAAATGGCCAGAAAAAGAAAGTGTTAACGAGACTTGTTCACCTCTTTCCTATCAAGCTACTCTTACATAGAATATGCTTTTCTCCTTTCTTTTTCAATTCATTTAATGTCTAAATAATACAAAAAAAATACAAATATAAACTCTAATAATACACAAACAATTTATAACAAGTAAAAAAAATAATTAGAAGAATCAAATGAGTAATGATGTACTTGAAGGAAGGTGAATACTCACACAGCTGTTTATGAATTATACGTGCTAATTTTGTTCCGAATTCAATTTAATTTTATGGCTCAACTGTATAACACATAACACGAGACGAGATTTATGAAGAAAAAAAAAAAATATCAAATTAGGAATAATCCTCAACCGATGACAATTTTGAGTGAAAAAATGTTCTTTTCTTTTGTAATTGCCCCTTCCCTCCCATCGTTGTATCTCCTTTTTATGTTTTTTATATAATTGCTTACTTTTCGATTGTGTCAACTTATTCCCCCGACATTATATTATGAACTTGCTCTAATTTAAAGGCAAGCCTTTGCTTTTGTGAGAATTCATCCTCTTCCAAGGTTACGGTCAGTTGTTCATTATATTTTACAGCATATTCATATAATTCGTGGAGGGCACAGTTTGTATTAAATTCTGTTGTATGTAACTGTAACGAGAATATGTCCAGCTTAGTGTTTTTTTTTTTATAAATCAAGAAATAAAAAATCAAAGTATAATCTTATACTCACTCTCGATTCCTCGGCGAGCATTGCATTCATATCTTGATCTGATATGGCTGGCATTTCTCTAATATCACGATAATATCTGTCCACCCACTTGCGATATTCAGGTATATCTTTTGCGTACAATAATTTTGAGCTTGGAGAATCCTTACCTAAAAAGGCAGTTATAGGCTACGTCAAGAAAGGCTTACAAAGTTAGGCTGTCATAAAAAACACTAGGCACTATAACGAGCCCATCATGATGCTTTGGGGAATCCTGACAAGTGATTTAGTAGTATAATAATACCACACGTACTTACCTAATCTATGATCTGATGTGGAACACGAATCCATAAATGTTTGAGCAACTACTGATAAGCAAGAATCAACTATGTTTGACTTGTGAATGTCAAATACGAAGTTTGGATTTTTTATTAAATTTACCCAAAATCTGCAAGGAAAGCAATTTATAAATTAGAAAATGAAAACCCCTAGATAAAAAGCAGGCTCACCTTAATGGTAAACTATTACTCTTCCATGTGTGCACGACTTCTGGATCTGTTATGCCGTGTAACAAGGCTTGATCGTCCAGAAAATCAAACATGTATTTGATAGCCAAAGGCAATGCAGAGCCACGATGTGCTGTACTAAATATTGTCTCGAATAGATCATCCACAAATTTTTGTAGTGTACCCTTTGTGGCTAGCAATCGTGTTAAATAGATTTCTGATACAAGCTTATTTACACGTTCACCCTCCTTTTGCAAGTCGCTGTCATGGTGTTTTACCAAGTGCCAATATTTCAGACCATTTTCGTGTATGTCATTGTTTAAGGGGCTACCGGCCCGACTAAATGTCGGCGATGATGATGTGTATTTCGATAGATTCAGTGTTTCGTATCTGCGTGGGAAAGGAGAATAATTACTTGCAGGAGCTACTTATAGACTAGACTTACTTATGAGATTTCTCATTTTTATCAGAAAGTATGGAGAAATTATAAATGGAGCTTTGTTTTGGCACCAAGCTAAGACCTGCACCATCGGGAACATGATAATGTTGTAAAGTATTCAATTTCTTCCATTCATTCTCCATTTTCGATGTGGTATCCTCGTCGTAGAGAATCACACGACCTGATGCTCCTGTGCGCCATTCTAGAAAACAAAACTAAAATAAAACACCAACAACAAAGAGCTTCAGTTCCTACCCAAATCCAAGTCATCTTTTCTTGGTCGTTGACTGGACGGAATATTCCGATATATTGTGTCGAGGCATTTCTCCTTAACCTGACCAATAGTGTCACAATCCAACACCTTCACTTGGACATTTTCCGTATTTGTTGGCATCATTTCCATATTATTTGTGCAGAACATAGGCTGTTGTGTGATGCTAGCAAACACTGTCATTGGTCGAAATTCTATCAACTGTCGAATAAGCTTCTCCTCACTGAGAGAGTATCGAGCTTCATGTGTGCATGCATCTACTGGACCTTTATCGACTTGGCCCTTTACAGCGCGGAAAAGCATGTACAATGGTTCACCGGCACATTCTTTCAGAAATTTATAGAGTAGAAATGTAAACCAAGCGCTGAGCATTTTTTCGGCAACACTTTCAGTACGTCGAAGCAACAATTTTGGATGGCTCTTACCCTCGATACATTTTTCAATTAATTCGGCTAAAAGGGTCTTCAGAATGTCTGTACAATACTCTAGTTTCGATTGCAGTGTGACCATGATCAGAGAAGCTACATTAACTCTTTCGCGCATGGAGAAATAACGATTGGATTCCAGGGTGCGAATGAAGAGCAGCAGGAACGTTTTATTCATAATAAGTTGGCCAAAAAGTCTTAACCCCTTTTCTTTGCGTAGCAGTTCGGGTCGTTCCCATTGTAAGACATTGTGATCCTTATCGTTGGGAAAGAGAATTTTCATAGCATACGTACGGTAGTCTAAGAATGGAATACCACCCGAAGTTAGATCACCAGTAAGATCAGTCATTTCTGTTTGCAACTCGGCAAAAGCTTCCTTACATTCAGCAGCGACCCGCAATTCCAGTATATCCATTTGTTCTTGCATGTTCCGCAGAACTCGATTTGATTCTGACGTCTTTTTCTTGTAAGCCACAAGCAGACAAACGAAGAACAACAATAAAGCAGTTACGCCCACAATAACTCCGAACATTACATTTTTTCCCAATCCGTGCATAATGTTTGGAGAGGCATAACTTAACATACCTATTCGATATTCCAGCGACTGCCCAATTTTCACAATCACCTCAGGTACTTCACTGGAATCTGTAGATTCTGATGGTGGTCGACAAGTCAACTGTTGTCGCGACAATGAGGTAATATTACAAATTCCATTACCGATCATAACAAGCACGTCACTCTCCTTGCATGCACGATCCAGATTTTTTCCATTGATTGTAAGATATTCACTCTTGTAATACTTTACTTCATCTTCGAAGGGATCATACACTGGATTCGGATACAATTCAAATGCATTCTTATGCTTTGTCGACAGATTCTGTACTCCGATCACATTGTCCATTAAAAATCCGTATTCCAGCAGCTCCGGATGATCAGCGTCTAAAATCGCCGAAGCAGTGTCAATCACTGGTGAATTACAAATCATCTCAGACGACGATAGAACCTCACACTCGCTGAAGAACATTTGCTGATTGTAGTACACGTACATATTTGGGCTTTGAATGTAATCAAACTGACTTCCTCTCACAGAGATTTTTATTCCACCTGCTGGAATTCCTTTTGGCACTTTTATGATTCCCGATTGACCCGAACTTACATGATCAATCGTTGGGTCTTCTACGTATTTAAAGTTGTAATCGTTGAACTCTCGTATTCCATTATCAAAGTGCATTTTCAAACGTCCCTCGATAATCCCTGGCGACGAACTTGTTCGACACAAGGCTTGAGTTGCATTCGTACTTAGAATCTCGCAAGGCAGGTGATCGTTTATGTAGGACTGTATACGGCTACCAGCATTCAAGTACTTTCCGATTATCATAATTTGTGTTCCACCCGAAACTGGACCAAACTTTGGACTAAAGTCATCGATTTTAGGATCAACAAACTCAAAATCGGTCTTTGATTCGCCACGATAGTCACCGATTTGCACCACAATGCGGCCGTTTCGGTATAGTTGGACGCCTGGACTGTCAACAGTGCATACAATTTGCTTTGTATCGATGTAGAACTGTTGGAATGGCATACAATTTATACCAGCGATGCGAACACCCGAGTAGATGTCGGTGAAGTTCTTTCCAAGGTTGATTCCACGAATAGTAATATTGGTACCTCCCTCCCATGGACCGGTTTTCGGTGAGAATGAATGTATTTCCGGATTGGGACAGGTCTCCATGCGATTCAGCCAATCTGTCTTGCCTTCGTTGTTTTTATTACACTGCTCCTCAACTTCACAGGAATTTGTAGACGAACACCAACCACAGTTGTATTTCTCGGCGAGGGCAAGGCACATTCCGCAGCTATCAGCCATGTCACGACAGCGATATATCACAACTTTAAGAAAAAAAAAAAAAGGTTAAATTGGGATCGATGGATTTTGTATATATTAGTTACTCTTACCATGAATGTCATGAGGGTTGTCTAATGGCTTTGATCCACCCCATATCACTGCAAAGGTTGCAGTCAAATTTGGTGATCTTGATGTGTACTGGAACTCCATGTTGTCGCAATAGATAGTATCACCCAACAACTGAGCATTCAGAGACGTTACACGACCCTCAATGTTGAATTGACAGACGAAACGAGTTTGAACGATAAACTGTCCGATGATATGCACCTTCACCTTGATCGATTTACTAGTACCGGCAGCAACAAGAACTTCACTTCCATCACCTGTGGCATTGATAGTTGGACAAAAACCTGGTCCCGATCGGTAGCTTGGACCGATTCGCTAAAGTGAGATACTTATTATCTTAGAATCTGCCGAGGTCTAAGAGCAGTCATTGATTAATACTTACGCTAACTCCAGTCACTAGAATGTCATTGCGACAATTCTCGGCTGTATCATGGGTGCAGCGATGTGCTTCTACACACCAATCGCAGGGAAATTCTGATGATACACATCTTGTGCAGGATGAATGTGTACTGCAGTCGAAAAACGTGAAATCTGTTGATACCAAATCCGGTCCGTTTTTCGTTCGAACTGACAATTTGGCGGTAAAATGATCTGAAATGGTCAGACAGAAGTCATTTTTTAAATTCAGATAGAGTATCACCTAGCAAACTTACGCCTGCCTTGCTCAATTTGTGGCAACATATCAGTGCGAGGTGTTGTACAATTAACTCCATTTCTCTTCTTCGTTGCATTTGTAAATAAGGCCTTCTCTTCCGTTGTGAAGGCACACACAAGGTTCTCCTTAAGTTGAGGTAGATGGTCAATAATAAGTTCCAACTAAAATGATAGCCCAATCGTGAGTTGATTATTTAATCGGCGTGAACATTTCTTCAATTCTACTTACTGTTCTGGCTGTTGTCCTCTGCAATTGGTGAGGCACAACACTTGTTATCGTCGTACACTTGCCAGTCTTATAGCTGACCCAGTACAAGGGATCATTGGCATCGTCTTCACAATTCGAGCGTGGACTGCATTTGTTCTCTAGCGAACACCAGCCACAGTAGGGATCGCGAGCACCCAAGCACTGGCCGCATGTCATGTAATCGGAACAGTCGTAGACTTTCACTTTGGAGACACCATGCCTTGACATTACATAGATGTGTAACTTCTGATTGTCAAAATGCATATCACTGTTAATTGGTGAGTCAATGTTTATTGGTATGTTGGCGTATTCTATTGCCGAGCTGGCAGACTCAACCACGATTTTCTTCAAGTAACCATCGGAAGTACCAATGAAGACAACGGTGTAACCACTAGTACGTGTTGCAGCTACCGCTGTTAGACGCTTATTGAATATTGCAACTGGTACGGCAGCTATGGGATGTTCGCCACCCAGAGGTGAATTCACATCAAGACCACAGAAATCTTCGCCAATGGTTTGTAGTTTCTATCAAAAATAAAGTAGATTAAATTTGTTGGCGAAGCATGTTCATTTCACGTTCATAGCACCACTAACCCACCCCCCCTAAGCTAAAGCAAAAAAAGGAAAATTCATTCTCACTGATGATGGCCGTATAAATCTATAAAATTTTCATTCATAAAAACAAAAAAAGTCCAAGGAAAAAGCATGCAGCAATAGGCAGTAAAAATATAACAACTCACCGTTGAAACGCAATCCATATTCGGCGAAATAAAGTCTAGTCCCCGAGCTCCGTTGCCATTGAAACATGATTTAATGTTCTGCATAAATTTTCGTCGAATCGATTTCAGTGAATAGATGCACAGGGCTGAGTTATCCGTTGATACATTTCCCTTTCCCTCCGAAAATACAGCATACAACACATCGTCTTGTTCCGTGATTGCCAGATTAGAAGCCAAATCTGAGCCAGGCTTACCTAGGAAACCAGCCTGCACTAAATTGTACTTGGTACCGCCTTGTGCGTCAATACAATCAACTGGAATCTCTGTATATGAATAGTAATTTGAGTCTTCTTGGCAAATGCGCACCAATTTCGAGATATATTCCCTCGGTGTCGAGTGATGATTGTGTTTCAATTGTGTCGTGAGAAAATATGAAAAGTGTTCCGAACTGAAACCATACACGTAGTTCACTAAATACGACTCCCGGGCGTATGAGTTTATAAATATACGCGTACCCGTCGTCACAGCCGATGAGGCGATTTGGAACATCTTTTGATTTTCAAGGCTGCGCGATGCAACCGCCGGTATCTCACTACGATAGGGAGAGTTATTTGTATAAGTAACACCAACGTACATCACATTCGTCACGGGTGGCTGCGGTGGACCCGGCGCTATAAATGCAACCGTCGATGAATTGGCATCATTCGCGACCACCGCGTCCGATACTTTCTGTTCGATAATACTGACATTTTGTAAGTTTCGAACCGTACAAATGCCCTGGAACAATGACCCACACGATATAAGCCGCGATGTTGCTCGATCAATGAGCAGTACTTTGTTCACATTATCTGTTGGTTTGCGTATTGCGTGCGCTGGACAGTCTAGTACGGTACACTCGACTGAGTCATTTTGTGGACCAGTTATCACCGATTCGTGGAGTTCTAGTTCCGGGGAAAGTTGAAAAAGTCTGTTTATGCCCCCCACATAAACACGCCCGGTTATTGTGTCCACAACGAGATGATTCAACGTTGTATCGAACTCTACTTGTCGCGTAACTATGCTGGTGTAGTTGTTTTTTGTTGGTGCAGATTGATTGGATATACTACTGGTGCTACTACTACTACTAAGGCCGCTGCCGCTGCTAATGCCGTTGCCGTTAGCGCTGTTGTTACATGTTACATGGTGATACAGTGTTGCCAGCAACAGGGCATTGATTAAAAGCTTCATGTTTCACAACATAAGTGCTGAAAAAAAAAGAAATGGTTAATGTCTCCGTACTACAATTAAGTGGAAAAGGGTGGGTTGTCAGCACCTGTTTGAAGTCCTTAGCAGTCACAGGTATAAACACTAAACTTCTAAAAGTTTCAGTGAAATAAACGTCTAAGTAAGGCTGAAAATCTTTTGCTTTTGGTTTCAAACTTACTTGAAAAGGCCCTTTAAATAAAACTAGCTAGTTCCAAAATATATGTAATTACCAAGAACGTCACTGCTCAACTTAAGCTGCTCCCTTGGACCTCAAGTGCACGTAAGGCGAAGATACGGGTAAGAGCATCACAAAAAAGAACCCTTTTACACTTATACTTACTGAGCAAGTCTCTGCTCACCTTACAACAAACGTAAATACAAAATCACTTCCAATAAAGGTTAGCTTTTTATGTCCTCTTTTAAATATTATAAAACTATTTAAAGGGTCATACTAAGTCATAATTACTCTAATCACATCTAAGCTTGTAAAGTGCTGTCGCGAAGAGCTGAGGGTTCTTGGCACGCAGCATAATGTTAAACTCTGCTGGATCCCTGGCCACAGTGGTGTGTCAGGAAACGGGACTGCTGACGAACTGGCTAGAAAGGGATCAGCCCTGGAACCAGATCTCGCGGATGGTACAATTAAACCTCCACTTCATCTGAAGGAAATAATAAGGCTAAGATCCTTAACCGAGGCAAATAACAGGTGGAAAACACTAACCACCTGCGAAGTCTCCAGAAGGTTATGGCCAGAATATATTAAGAGCAGAACGAATAGGCTGCTACATATGGACAGGAAATATCTGTCATTACTGGTAGGACTAATTACAGGCCACAATTTGCTCAGGTATCATGCAAAGAAGCTGCACCTGACCGGGGAAGACCTTTGCAGAGGATGCGGAGACGAGGAGGTGCATGAGGACACTACTCACTTCTTCTGTCATTGTCCAAGCCTCTGCAACATTAGGAAAAGAACATTGGGCAGATACCTCTTCGATATCATCGAGGAGTTATCCGATGGTTCACTGTCGGATCTACTCAAGTTCGCAAGGAGCCGGTTGGCTGTCATAAGGCATATAAATCATAAGGCAACGAGTCTTCATAGACCTAAGTGAAATGAAAAGGATTTTATCGTCTTCATCGGACCGCCAACCTAACCTAAGTAATATTTTCAAAGACATTCATGTTGTGCTTGTTACAATTTCTTCTTTTGTACGAATGGAAGGTGGTGCCGCGAAAAATGTTCGGTGTTCCTGGCTGGGGCTTGAATCCACACCGCTCGCTCAGCAGTCCAACGCACTAACCACTGAGCCTCGGTGTGCGGTATTTGGGGGGATTAATTTCGTGATATTTTTTTTTATAATCCACACGCGGATCAGTGAGTAACTTAACCAATTTACTCTAAATTGTTCGTAAGTTTTATCAAAGAAAATATAATACCAAGATTGCGCAACTGGTACTCAAAATTGAAGAAAAATAAAAAGCTCTTACAGAGGCGGGCGGTCGGGGACAGGAGATGATCTGATCATTATTCACAGAGTGGAAAGCTTTTCCCTTTTTTTCAGACTGTTCAACCGAAAGATTTAGCAAAACTCATCCCTTGCCACATCAACGCTGCCGAAAATATTTTCCACCAGTCAGTGCTTCGACACACAATCTAATTATTATCTTCGTCATCATTATCACCATCGCGCACAAGGAAATACAAAAATCCAAACAAACTAAAGGAAAACGACAGTATGACCATGTGCAGCAAACGTTATATTCCCCTTGTGTTTATTCTTTTCCTTTTCTGGTTTATTATGCCAAAACTAAACAAGAATGTCTTTATTTAACTGCAAGTAAATATTAGTTGTATTAGTTCTCTCCCTAACATATACATATCTTAAAAACATATTGAAATATACTGAAGTGGAAAATAGGTATTCCACTTTTAGGAATAAGTCAAATATTCTTACGCTGATGGTAACGCTGAAAACGGGTTTCTGTTCATCTTTTTCCCTTCCCTTTTTAGGTGGATTTCATAGAAATACCACCTATTGCAGAGGTCCTCATGACGCGACTTTCAAAAATTTTGAATGCCATTCGTCTTCGCTATCATAGTAAACACTAACCTCATACTCCGTTAAAAATTTTATATACATATATGTATATACAGCTGCGAACATTAAAATAGTAGCACCGCAAGTAATCCTTTTAAAATATTTCTTGCGGTCGTATCTCAAGTCACCCATTAATATGAATGCATTCAAAACAAGCTCACATACTGTAGATACTATAACACTATGGATGAACATGATCATCTTTCAAGGGAAAAGATAACGGTAGTTTTTGATCCTCAACTTAGAGTGTAGAGAGAACAATAAAATAGTAGCACGGCCTTTTTCTCTTAATAACTTCAAGAAAACTTGTTAATTTAAAGCAATAGTAAGTACAATTAGAATAGTGGTGGCTCATTTGATGCAATCAGTATCTTATTTGTTGATTTGTTTTTCTTTTTCACAAAAATGGGTCGCGGTAAACACTGCACCGCTGAGGAAAGAGAACTCATTGTCCGAATGCGCAACGAAGGCAAATCATAGAGGGAAATCCAGAAAATCCTTTTGTGCTCAGCTCCGAAAATATTTAATGCAATCAATTTCAAACAAAAAACGGAGAAAAGAGGAGCGAGAAGGAAAACAAGCAAACAAGATGACCGCAGCATTGTCCTCTTGAGCAAAAAGGATCCCTTGAAAACAGCTGTGCAGATAAGGAGCGAAATGGAATTGCCTGTCTGTACTATGACGTTGCGTAGGAGACTGCTGGAAGCTGGTTTATCAGCGCGAAGTCCACGAAAAAAGCCACTTCTTTCAAAAAAACATATGGCAAAGCATCTTGAGTTCGCAAAAAAATATGCTGATTGGCCAGCTTCCAAATGGCGAAATAATTTGTGGACTGACGAGTCCAAAATTGTTCTGTTTGGTGGTCCTGGAACTTGTCAGTATGTCAGGCGTCCTCCTAACACCGAATTTTTGCCTAGGTATACCACGAAAACCGTAAAACATGGAGGTTCGAAAGTAATGAAATGGGGCTGCTTTTCATACTACGGTACTGGTCCCATATACAAAATTGAAGGCACAATGGACCAACAAGTGTATGTGAGTATCCTCTAAAATATAATGTTGCCATTTGCGGAGTGGGAAATGCCTCTAAAATGGGTTCTACAGCAGGATAACGACCCGAAACATACCAGCCGTCGAGCAAAAAGTTGGTTTCAGGACAATGGGATTCTGGTTTTGGAATGGCCAGCCCAATCTCCTTACCTGAATCCCATCGAAAATCTTTGGGTCGATATTAAAACCGCTGTTGTCAACTAAAAGCCAACAAATAATAACCAATTGTGGGAAGTTGTTCGGGATGCATGGTTTGGCATACCTCCTGACCGCTGTAGGCGCCTTGTTGACTCCATGCCTCGTCGATGTAAGGCAGTTCTGAAGTATAAAGGCAGCTCCACCAAATATTAGCGTTCAGAACCATTTTCGAAGCTATATTTTAATATATAATGACCTAAATGTATAATTCAGTTAGAGTGCTACTATTTTTATGTAAACCGTTGAATTCAATTTTTATTTTTATTTTTTGTAAATATTTATCTATGTTTGAAATGTGTTTATATTTATTTTGTATGGCTACTATACTAATAAGAAAAAAAAATTAATACCGTGGAGAAACTCCTTGTTTTCATATAATTGAAGATTTTTCATATTTTCTTGACTGCTACTATTTTAATGTTCGCAGCTGTATGTATATGTATGTATATGCAATATAACGGATTCTTGTGGACACGATTGAGGCCGCAATTATGAACCGATTTGAATAAAATTTGGTATACAAGTTCGTATGCCGAATACCTCGGCTAAGTTCGTAGATGGGCATAATCGGTCCAGAGGGGGGCGGGTAACGCCCCTTTTTATGTCTCAAACGGTACAATTCACAACTCAAATAAATCCCAACTTCCGGTTTTGATTTTTTAGTAATAAAGTAGATAACAGTGAACAGAATCCGCCTGCTACCAATTTGGGCGCCATCTTGGATCCGCCATCTTGAAATTCTTCAAAATTGATTGGATTTCGTTGAAATTGAAAATCCTTACAAATCTCGGGGTAATTAGTACAAATTCGTTTTTAAAGTGAACATTTTTGTCCGCCATTTTGTTTCCACCATCAGAATAGATGACATAAGAAATCCACCCACCTTTTGCGGCGCTTGCCGGAAGGTTCTTTTTTTATTTTCTGAAAATATTATAATATTCATATTCAAAAGGAAAAAAAAACAACGAATACGATAAAGATCTGTGAGCGAAAGAAATGTTGAGAGTAAAAGATATTGAAAAGCTTGAGGTCATGTTATAGGACCCCAGTATACAAAAATTTCCGTACAAAAATTTTATATGGCGTGCACTATTTTGGTATTATAATTCTGTGGTTACTAGGCAAAACAGCTTAAGTCGACTTAAGACGAAAATGAAATATATTTTTACTTTACACATTTAATAAGCATATTTAAAGAAATATTAAATAACTTCACAATAACTGTAAAGATGTACTTTCTGACTATGTAAATGTTTGTAAATTAAGTGTGTAAATTATTTTCCAAACCGAGAATAAAAGTTCTTATTCTGAAAATTTAATTTTTAGACTTAAGCTGTACTAGCTTGTGACCACAGATATGATCTTTGGTTTTATACATAAGACAAAATAGTCCTTAAATGAAGGATTTTTGTTTTGGGTGAATACTTCTATTTTATAACGGTAAACCAGACAAATTTTTCATAAAAAAAGCAAATTTTAACTTAGAAACCTTTCCCCTATACAAATGTTTCAGTTTACTCAAAAGAAAGTTTGTCCCGAACCTTTTCAATGAACAGTCAACGCCCAAGGTTCTGTATTTTCAACTTTTTTTTAATGATAGTTCTATGGGCGACGGGACTTTCTTTCTGGAACGTTTGTGTCACTGTATAAGTCCGGCGGGAAGTTTTTTTTTTCAGTTACAACTCTACAGGTTCGCCGGGACTTTTAAACGCTGGGGCCGAATAACCGCTATCGATAACGAGTGAGACCGTGACTCGTGACCGATTAACCTCATTGGGAGCGGTAATTCCAAAATTCTCACATTTCGATTACAAGTTATTCGTTAATGAAAGTGCTAATTCGGCCTCCATTTACGCTTATTCTTAAATATATTTTTTTTCTCAACATCCAACTGGACATTGTAAACGTACGATTTTAATTTCTACCCAAGATACGTCCTTGAAACTATGTATATATTTCTCTTATTTTTAGGCTCACAAAACACTTAGTTAACAGAAAATTCCTCGAAGCTATGTATTTAAATTTTTGGAAAAAATTGCTGATTTAAACCTTCTTGCGCCAGATAGGCCCTTGAAAGATCCGCAATTCACTTTATTATATCTACTTAGATCAGAAAAGCCATGTAAACTACAATTTTCTTACTTGAAAGACCTTAAATTCACTACACCCGAAAGGCCGTTGAAAGTACATTTTTTTTACTCGAAAATCCTTCCATTTGTCTGCAAATATCTCTTTTACACATTTAGCCGCGTGAAGTCAAATGCATTGTAAGTAAATTCATCAGTTCAGTTTCAGAGACAGAATAAAGAACAAAACACTGAAATTATTTGATTCTTGTTGACTAACTTCCATTATTTTGGCTTTAACCGGCTCAAGTAAATCTTTAAGATGTTGCGTACTGAAATTCGACAAATAACTGATATTTGTGGACGAGTTTCAGCTGATGGTGCTATTTCCTTTTGGATTGCCATTACAGTTGTGACGCACTTGGACTTTTTATTATTTCCAATATTATTCATAGGCAGTTCCGAAGAGCACGTAGAATTAAATTTAGATTTATCACAACAAAAAATAATTATACAGAATTTCGAAAAGTTGTAACGAATAATTAGAAATGACACTGACTTGGACAAAGGAGTTGTACCCCATGTTGCCTTAGAAACCGCACCATTGTGGAAAGTTTGACGGCAGCCCGCACAGCTCGGAAGTCGGAACACAAATGAGAAGGAAATCTCCTGAAGGAAATAACGCACCATCCATCAACATGATTCGAAATCGAATGCCAAAGCAACCCCATAATACACAGATATGGACCCACACACAAAATCCCATACACAAACACAGAGAAATGGCAGCCAATTAAAATTGTAAAGCTTTTTTCCAGACTATTCAGGTGGAATTGGTGGTGGATTGATTACACAGAAATGGACGAGCCGTGGAACCCACTCATCACAGTATAATGGAATGGTGATTGGTGATTCGAGTGGCCAAACCTAACAAAAAAAAAAGGGAAACATAACCCACAGTCGTCGTTGGTATACACACAATAATAATTGAAATGGGAATGCGTAGCAAGTCACAACCCAACGCCTTACTCTGTTGCCATCGCTTACCAGTCAAGAGGGTGGGGAAAATTAACACAAATCATCGTTATTTACAACAGACAGGATCAAAACACAAACAAAAACAAAACGAGGAAACAAATTTGAAGTCCTGATAAAATCCCCCATTGAGGACTCGCTTAGTATGTCATTCGGTTGGATTTTGCAACATAACCCTGTCATATCCGCTTATTGATATATGTACATAGTCCTTGTTGCTTTTCTTGTATCCTTTTTGTTCGGCCAGCGCCAACTCCGCCGCCGCTATGCTGCAACATTGCATCCTTCTCGATCGATATAAGCCTGACAAGAAGGCGAATATTACAAACCACCACTTGAGCGACGTAAATATGATGCACAATAGGTACAAGGAAATATGTATAAACACATTCTAGCTACCGCACCGGGAGCGCGCATCGAGAAGGCACAGATATCCATACATATCCGTACGTATACTTTTGCGATAATCACAAAGGATTGTTACTGTATGTTTGCGTGAGCAATTCCTGTAGTTAGGCGTTTCCTTTCCTTTTTTCCCCATGTTTTGCCTATTCATGTTATATTCACAGATGTGTGCTTCCAAATCAACTGGTGTGTGCATGCCTGTGCCAGAATATGCCTTTTTCCTAACAGGCCTCCCATAAACATCCATGCCAGCAGTGTAACAAAGAGAACCAAGTTGTTGCTCATACATACATGAGTATTTTGCTTGTAAATCTCCTTCTCTCACATGTGCATATCAGGAATTTGATTCACTTTCCTTAATTCATCATTCTCCAATTCATTCCCCCAAATCCAGTGTCTTTTCGCAATTCGGTGTAAGTGAGATCGGGATCGCTTAGAGTGTTTAAAATTGAAGCATACCATTCTTTGGGGGTCGTGGTGCACATTCCGTAAACACATTGCTTAATTAAAGACGAAGGAAAAAATTTGACTTTTACTGACAAGGATACAACAACAAGAAAAAACACAACAAAATCGGCTTATGACATAGTTAACGTCACAAATCTGGATCTTAACCCAGAGTGACAATTAACGTGTAAATCGGTTTTGTTTGGGATTTTGTTTCTGCTGCATTCTAAGCATGAAGTGCCTTTCGATCTATTAGCTCAAAGACTGATGGGAAGCGGAGAGGTGACATGTTACGCCAATCCGGATTTTTAGGGTTTTTAAAATTCATGGTTTTTTTTGACGTTTGCAGATGTCAATCAGCAGTCACTCGACAAACGTGTAAAAATATTGTTTTTGTGAAAAAAATAATGCGTCTTGGGCTGGTGGCTGATCGCATTTGTGTTATTTATTTAAATTGTTTTAAATTTCGTGAAATTAGCACGAAAATCAAATCAATTTGGTCGACACTGACAATAAATATGTAAAAAAAAAAACTACACCGAAGTGTTCAGACAGGACTATCAATCTGAACACGAAACGTCAAAAAAAATCCAGTCCGTCAGTCCTGTGTGAACAGCCTCAAATGCGCTCACCAACGAACTTTAATATACGGGACATGGACATACACTCTTGGACAAAATGATAATAAACCCCCCTAAATTTTTAAGGAAAAAAAAGTGCGGGTAACATTTGCCAAATCTAATTGAATCATTAGGTAACAAGTTGTCTTTAGACCACACTGCCATAAAATAATTTCAGGAAAAACCTTTATTTTTTTTCTTTTGGGAAAAAAACCCAAAAACTAGGTGGGACAAAAAGGTAGGACATGATGATGATATTATCATTTCGTGTTAAATTTTATAAGCTTTTTTCAAAAAAGGACAATATGGGACGTGGAATAATGTAAAATTCAGCTAAAATAAATTTTGAAATTTAGGAGCAAAGGCTGGAGTATTGCAGAAATTTCAAAGTCAGTAAAGAGAAGTCGAACAGTAGTGACAAATTTAGTCAACGATCCCGAAAATAATGGCAGAAGAAAGTCTTCTGGAGAAAAACGTAACATTTTGCCAGAAGCTTAAATTCTTTGACAGCTCGTCAAATCGCTAAAATCGTTAAAAATGTGAGAAGAGTTAACAATGCGAAAATTTTCAAAGGCAATAACTGCTTTGAAAACCAGGTTTAACTGAAGCTCACAAAAAGTGCCATTTAAAGTTTGCTCACAGCCATTTCCATTGGAAAAACAAGTATAATGGAAGGCTTTATTGATGTATATACATAACTTTTTTTTTTTTTTTTATAATCCACGCGCGGATCAAGGGAATATGAATACCCTTATAATGTTATACACACACCGCGAGCGAGGTACAGTGGTTTGAAACATAGGTTTTTCGTTAAGTTTTCATTGGCGTCCGAGGGTGGGTCCAGGCTAACTGGGGACATTTGTAGTGTTTTTTGTCATTGCTATATAATTCACAGGATTTTTTTCGAATCTCCTGATGTCATACTCAGTGATCGCTCAATCAACTCTTCAAGCCAAGACACTCTACTGCCAGTGTTATGCCTTCGCAGTAGAGTCGCCATCAGCTTTCACAGTTGATCGATTTTTATTTATTTAAGAAATAAATGTTTTTCAGACATCAGGAGTTGAACCCGGACTTTCAGCGTGACAAGCGATGATGCTAACCACTGCACCATGGCCACCCCTTAAAATAAATAACCTTAAACTTATATGTAAACGCATATGTGTATATAAACATATTTATTTAAAATTAGTTTGGTTGCGCGGGCGACGTATACAATGTTGTTCACTGTGGTGCAGTCGAAACCAACCATGAACCCATGTTTTGTTTCTTAAAATTAGTAAGGTAGGTTAATGATCTTATTGCGAAGCCTTGAAACAACATAGAAAGATGATATATGCTCTTAAATCTTCGTTGATAAACTGCCCAACAGATAAATCTAATTTTATCCAAATCCGGTTTTGATGTTATGAGCATGGAAGGTTAAGTAAATCTTATTTTTTCTGACGGTTCTGACAAGAGATTGAGTTCCTAATTAAACTGGCTTGTTAATTAATGACAGGACTGAGGAATGCAAAATCGTATCTGCGCGGAAAAGAAACCATATCTGTAAGGTGGAGAAACCATATACATATGTAAATATGCATACGAGGTTCAAAAAAACATACTTGTGAAGTGAGAGGAAAGATTCAAGGACAACCAGTCAGAAAAATACGGCAAACAGAGACACATCACAGGAAAGCAGAAAACAATTGATGCAATACATGTGGCCTAATGGTACTTAACGAAGAATTTTCCGCAGGATTCGAGAAAAATTGAAAAATTACAAAATTCCACCAAAGTAAGGTTGGTGGACATACATACAGACTTCCTCTTCCGTTGAATCATCTCATCTGGCTGACGATACGATAAAATTTAATGTGGGCGAGCATTTCTTAGTTCTGACTCAACTCTCAATTCTGCCAATGATATCAGCGCAGAGGACAACTATTTAGCGAGACAGTCAGTCGCGACAGTAGACGTACATCCATACATATATGTATGTGTAAAATTGACGGACTTGCCCATGATTCTCTTTCAGGTCAAACGTTCTTTCTTACCGGACATTTGCATAGGATGTGATAAAAGGCCTCCTGCTTGGCTAAAGCATAACAATTTCGGCAGAGTATTGACTGCCGAGTTTGATCGCATGACTCCCTTTAGGCTGGTACCGTTCAATTCTCAGGTGCTGTTGTTGTCTTACCCGCTGTGGTGGCAGTTAAATTCGTAAACGGATTAAAACAAAGATTTAATAATTTAAATTCATAGATTAGAAGGTAGTTAACAAACACAAGTCTGCCTCTAGAGGCTAGCGGCGTCAATCCGAACAAGAACTAACATCTCGAAAAAAGAAAATTACCGTCTACGTGTGGCTACCGGTATTCCCCTGCCTTCATGATGGTGTTTCATGCGCGGTGGCTTCATCCAAGGATACATTGTAACTTAACAAAAACACTTCAAAGCAAAGTTTCAACCGTTTTATTTTTTATTTTATTTTTCAAAACTTCAATGTATCCGTTTAATTAAATGCCACTCTGATTGGTTTTGTGGTATTTCTCGTTCATTTTCCATGAGGAATTTGAAGGATAAAGTTTGTAAATGTTGCCTCTTCTTCTGCCACCTTTTCGTTCGTTGTTTATTTTCCCCCTTTATTTCAATAAATAAACTGTCGAGGAGTTGTTTTAACTTTCAATGAGTTTTTATGTAGCCCTCAGTGATAATGATGGAGTTGGTTGGGGTGATGGTAATGACGGTGTTTCCTGGCAACGGATGACCTGTGATAATTATTACTGGCGTTGCTGTCTCGACTTCTCTTTGTCAACGGGTGGTTATTTTTCTGACGATGCAATTTTGTTTTTGAATTTATTTCAAAATCGTGAATCTCATGTGGTTCCTTTGGGTATATCTTTGACCATTCGTTTTCCGGTGAAGTATAGTTACATACGTACGGAATGTTGTCACAAAGCTTTCTTTGTGTCCTCTTTCGCAATTAAATCTTGAGTACTCGGGAAAATTAACACATATTTCAAAGACACTCGCCTGAGGCGGTTTTGAACGATTTGTAAAATAAATCAATTCTAAAACAGGATAACCTGTTGGACCAAGCCACCCCGTGGTAGTAAATTAAATACCTATTGTAATTTTAAAGCATAAAATGACCGCCAATGTGTCTGTCATCTAGGATACAGACATTACCACCCCATCGTGTATAATACTCGTAACTATAGCAACTGGTAATCCATTTACTCCAACAATAGCAGGCATATCCACATCAGCCCAATGGTTCAAGTTGCTGAAGAGATGAGTGGCACTTCAGTTAATCCAAGGGTGGCTTCTAGCATGTTGCTGGTTAGTGAAGTGAAGGAAGGCAAAAGCAGCTCACTACCGGGATTCATAAATATGTCTGTAAACCATACACCACCGTTCACCAAAAAAAATCCTTGTCCCCCGTTAGATGAGTTTTTGCATTAATGTCGGTGCTTTTGGCTGCAGGAGTGTGCAGATAAAAAATGGTTTTAAATTTTCAACCCATTGGAAAAAGCAGAAGAACAACGTTACCGACAAGACATACATGTTTTCCAAACACAGAAAAACCAAAAATTTCCTGATCTATGAAGTTGTATTCGTGTCGTGTACAAGACATCTGAAATTGGAATTAAAAAGAAACTACAGTATGATAATTTTTGGAAAGTTTCATTTTAAACTCGCATCATTTCAGCCGAAATCAGTGAACAGCCTTTCTTATCAGAAAGTTAGCGGATATAGGAAGTCGAGTGGCATTCGCTGATGAAGATTGCAACAACGTACGAATAGTGTGTGCGTGTGGAAAAATTTCCAGAGGGTGCTGGTCGTCGTCATTCCGACAGGAGAATTTATAAGAGGGGTTGACCTTTCACATGTGTGTGTTTTATGATTGAGTAAGGACAAGCAGCAGATCCGCAACAAAATTTGTGGTTAGCAAATCTGAATTGGCAAAAATAGGAATGCATGCATTCCGGGCTATTGGTCGCGATGAATAATTGGATACGCCTACACTAAAGTATAGAGTCGATTAGATTTGTAAGGACACAAAAACATGATTCGGACCATATTCCCCTCGATTGATAGAACAACTTTAATAAGGCACGTGTTTTGGATTTTCCCATACACAACGTGTGGCTGTATTTAGCTTGTGAGTGGTATTGGCTTCTATTTTCAATTGTATGTACCGCATATGCTACCCATTATCCTCGTCAATTAATTGGGTTTCAAATATTCCTATAGTAAGTATGTAGGTTTTATCATTCACTAGACAATATTATTCCCAAACATACACAGAACACACTAATTAACAAATAATCCTATTTGTAACGACACGATACACAGGATCCGGAGACTAGAGTACAAATTTCCATTTACAAAAATCAGGGGTAATTAATAATCATTGCATACGCCTTTTGATAGGGAAATTGTTCGTGGAAACTTGAAAACTTTTCTTTAAATTTCATTTCAACGGAAAGAAATACACAGAGCCAAGGGTTTAAGGTTTAACTAATTGATGCCAGCGACTACGACCGCGTCGAAAGACGTCACAGTATACTTTATGTCCTTCCCCGGCTTTCAAGAGATTGATGAGTAGGTATAGACTTTCAATTTCTCATTATAATTTTTCAAGACCCCCCTGTAAACAACATTCCTAGTTGGCTCGAGGATGATTAGGCTGTCAGGTGAATTGACTCTGAGTGCGCTATGGGAGAAACAGGCACTTCTCCAATCCACTCCATCCACTTTCAAAGTCTGTCCCCGTACATTATTGAGGTTCATGGCGTAGCAAACCTTAACGGAAAATTGCAGACGATTGAACTCAAAGTGGTAATCTGATGGGAGCAGAGAAATGCGGGGGATGAAGACGATTTCTCTCTGACTGACACCTGTGAAAATCTTGGCTTCAATTACGTGTTAGTACAGAGTCTTCACCTGTACAGTTTCGGAGGGTTTAGATTGGGTAACAACTTTGAGGTAAAGGATGTGAGGTAGGTGGTTTCCAAGTTAATAACAAGTGTGCAAGAACTCTACATGTTAATGTACAGCATCCTCGAGATTCATTTCCATTTCCAGAGATTCATATTTCATATTCTCAATAGGCAACTTCTACAGTAGAAAATTGTTGATGCTGTGTCGTTTATTCGAGTGAAAATAGCTCTTTTCTTTAGCCATAAAGCGCAATCCACTCCAAACTGATGAATGTTTAGGTGCATTCTATTCTGTCAGTCAAACTAATCAGATTTCCCATAACACCACAAGGTTATATTTATTCTTCCCTATAAGTTAGAAAACTCTTCTGTCCTTAAGTCACGTCGTAGATGGATACATATGTATGTTAACTCTCAAGGACAGGACTTGACGTTAGGCTTGATATCCTAATAGGCTCAAAAATTTCCGAAACCTATAGACAGCCAAGATCCACAGATTAGGACTTATATAGCCTAGAACTCATGGAGTCTATGGCCAGCTGCTATAAGAGCATCAGAGACATTGACGGCCTAGATCTCGGCTGTGAAAATCTCAATGCTGCAATCAAACTTGCCTACCACCAAGCTTGCCTAGAGAAAGAAAAATCAGGCAATCGCTCGACTCCATGGTAGAATAACAAACTCGCCAAATTGAGAGCACAAACGAGAAAGCTTTTTAATAAAGCTAAAAAGGAATGGAGAATGGGCTGTGTACTCTGAAACACGCACTTAATATAACCAAGAAATTAGAAGAGCTAAAAGAGAATCATGGAAAAGGTTCTGCTAAAGGTCTTTTCGACACTCGAAGCAGCGCTCGTACCCATACTCCTATCCAAACAACACACTAATCGAATTGAATTAATGAAAAAATCGGTCTACAGACGCTACAGCTCTTAACCGAAATCCACTTCCCCGATTCTACCACTATCCCCATCTCTCCTAATAATCCTCTCCAGGTAAGGATTAACAGACCAACCAGAGAGGACTGGAAGAGAGCAAAGGAAACTTTTCATGAAGGCAAAATAAAATGGGCCATCAACTCATTTGAATAATTTAAATCCCTTGGTGAAGATGGTGTCTTCCCAGCACTCCTCCAAAAAGGTATAATACCTATCACCCCGTTACTGATTAAATATTCAGAACAAGCTATGCCTGGGGCTACATACCGAAAGGTTGGAAAGAGGTCTCGGTAAAATGTATACCTAAAGCAAGTCGAAGACCTACAGACCAGCGGAAGTCATACCGACCCATAAGCCTCACTTCATTTTTCCTAAAAACGATGGAAAAAATAGTTGATAGACATATCAGGGATGGTCCTCTTGAAAGGAATCCACTTCATAAAAACCAATATGCCTATCAGCCCGGAAAATCGACTACGCACACTCTTCAGGAACTCACTACAAGGATTGACAAATCCTTAAGAGACAAAGAGATTGCGGTGGGCTGCTTCCTTGACATCGAAGGGGCTTTCGACAGCACTGAACATGCCCAGATATACAGATGCATCCAAAGCACAGGAGTAGACAATACTACATGCAATTGGATAAGAAACATGCTTACCGGCAGGAACATCAACATTCAATGTGAAACTTCTAAAAACAAATCAGACTTGCGAAATTCACAAAATATCTCAGATAAAAAAGTATAAATATGTACATAGCTGGCTTTATTTGCGGTACTTTAACAAAATGTCCAGAACCAGTTCTTAAAATTGCATCTACGGTGCTACATTTAGACAATTTTCATTTTTCGTTTTTATAAAAAATAAATGCGAAAACCCCCGTTCTGCATTCGCACTGGTATATGGTACACTAATATCGCAGTTCTGATAGACTGCGGTCTTCCGTCAGGACGTCAGTTAATTGGGGATAACTTTTGGCTCCAACAAGAGGACCTCAAACATTGCTCAAAACTTTGTAGGGCATACCTTAAATTCGAAGAGCAACGAAAAATAGTTCAAAATATGGAATGGCCAGCCCAATCTCCAGACCTCAACTCTACAAAGCTTGCATGGGACGAATTTTTTTATTTCCTTTTATAATCAAACCCCTACACTCACAAAAGATAATTTTTTAAAATATCTTTGATTGTTTAAAAGTTTAAAATGTCGGACATTCCTTGACCCCAAACTTTTGAGCGGTAGTGTACGTGTGAATATTATTTCCAACAAACTTTTGTAAAACAGGTAGGACTACTAGACATATGTATGTATTGTAGAATATTTAAGAATAGTTTTAAGTAAATCCGGTAACAACAAAAATATTTCCCGTAATATAAACTGTTACAACGCTTGGGTGTCTACGCCATATGAGGAGGCTATGTACTTGCCAAATTTTAAGTTTAAAGACTTTATAGTTCCGGAGATGTCGTGATGAGTGGGTCGGAGGTATTTCGCTTTAATTTAATAAAACCTAAATTAAATTAAATTAAAACAGTTTAATTTAATAACACTGTAATAAATCAAAACATACACATCTCGATAGAAGCAAAGTTATGAACAAAAAAACAGCAACAAAGAAAAATAGAAAAAACTACCCTTGTACAATTGAGCCAGTAAAAACAACACACGATCACATAACGATTATGCGCCGCTGACTACAGTTGCACATTACTATAAATGGACAAACTTAACGCCCTATACCTTGGCCCACAGTAATAATTTTGGAAAACGGTAAAACACGTGTTTATTTTTACTTTGCTTCATATTCAATATGAGCATGAGTTCTGGTATTTTTCCATCGTCCTTAAAAGAACCGGAAGTCATTCCGCTATTTAAAAGGGGTAATCGTAGTGTAATGAGCCATTACAGGCCGATTTCCTTATTGCCAACGCTCTCAAAACTTTTTGAAAAAACTTATAAAGGATCGTGTGATTTTATTTCTGAACAAAACAAAATTTTTAAGCAATGAAGATGCAATATTAAAGCTTTGTAGTGAAATAAGTGAGGGCTTTAATAGCAATAAAATTACTTTAGCCTTATTTATTGATATGACTAACGCATTTGATATGGTCAATCACCAGATTATTTTAGACAAACTGTACAAAGCAGGGTTTAGAGGATAAGTTTACAATTGGTTTGCTTCATACTTATCGGGTAGGCATCAAAGAGTAAAAGTCGATGGAATACACAGCGATTTGTTAGAGATAAATACCGGCGTATCTCAAAGTTCAAACAACAATTAAACAGCAGTATAACAGCAGATTTAAATGTGCTAAGACAATGGTTTGCGAGACACGGACTCATTATAAGCGAGAAGACCAAAATTATGTTCTTCAATTTAAAAGAAATGGCCTTAATTATTGATTGTAATGTTATCTTTCACTCAGCAACATGTACGAAACTCTTCTTAGCCACTTATTCTTGTAAAGAATCCAACTTGCTACATGAAACCGCGTGTTCAAACAGTTGTTTTCAGATCGAATTCGTTAGTCACTTTAAATACTTAGGAGTAATAATTGATCAAAACTTAAATTGGAAGCATCATGCTGGCAAACTAAACAAATATATAATATCTATTACTCGTAAATTGTTTTTATTGAGTCACACTTGCTCTAAGAATCTTTTAACAACCATCTACTTTGGTCTCGTTCATTCGAAACTACAGTATGGAATAGCTAGTTGGGGAGAGCATATTACACAACTCTTTACCCAATGATTACGGCGCAGAAGCACATTGTTCGAATCGTATGTAGGAAAGCAAGGCTAACAAGCAGTTGGCCTTTATTTCAGGATCGTCTTATTTCGCCTTTGAAACACCTATGTATATATACCTATATATGAAGTTCTAAGCTTTTTTCGTGCGAAGGGGATACAGCCAGGTACTTAGAAGCTCAAATTCGTATAGCTTAAGAGTTAATTCTCGGATCTTAGTCAACGTCCCAATGTGTTATAAAAATTAATTTTCAAATGTTTATAATACACCTAAACTTTTTAATAAGTTGCCCTATGAAATAATAAAATAATAAAACATAATTATCTTAATTTATTTTTGGAATCAGTAAAAAATGGCTCTTTAATATGAATGGTCATATCGATGGTCAAAAATCTGTTTTTAACAATAGTATAATTGTTCACTTTAACTCTGTCTATTTCTAATTCTATAATATTATTTCTGAATTTTCCTCCTTTTCTTTCTTAACTCTTATACGTTTAATAGCTGTACCCCATATATTCACTAATTGTATCTATGAATCAAATTTGGTGATATGGTTCATTCGCTTCTGGTTTTTTTTAAATTATAGAATGATATCTATTATTCTTTTTTCTAAAATGATTTCTATTGAAATTAATACATATTAAAATTATAATTAGAGAATGGAATAAATAAAAAATAAAAAATTCTGTCAGTCGGGGAAATCATTTTATATATACATACATACTCGTATGTATTTACATAGATAAAAGTTTTGTGCTTGGATTTGTGAGTACATACCTAATATTGCCGATAGTTCGTCAGCGGAAAATTCGTTGGCCTTGTTTAGATAATATCCAGGTTCTGAAAATAGAAAACAAAAAAGGAAACATATTAAAATTATCTTTGAATTTGGCTAAGACAGTCCAATTGTTCGTCAGGAAACAGCGGAAAAGTCTTGTCTATAAAGTTTACAATTGAGCTGTTTTTTAAACAATATTCAGTCATAAGTCAGAAAATTCACTGTGAAGGTTCGCTTCTAGATTTTATGGGACCTCAAAGCGCCGTCGTCGTTGTGATCGAATACATATGTACATATTGGGATCGCTACAACAATATCCTTCGTTATAAAATCCCCTGTAACCCAAAATCTCCTGTTTTGAGTCTAGACATTTGCCTGAAATCCCCCGTCTCAAAATCCCCTGGAAAAAAATATTTTGTTTTCAAAATTGGAAATCCCCCGGTTTTCAAAAGAAAAGCCTGACTCTTAGCATTACCCAGAATCAACGGCGTGGACGTGGTGGACTTACTTTTTGGGCTAAAGTGCAAGCAACAAACAACTTTCATTCGTTTGATTTTATAACTTTTACAACACTCTAATGAAAACCGCGATGGAAAGTAACAACTGAATATCGACTAAATGCAGGACAGTGTAATATGAAATGTTAAAAAATACAGAAGAGAGCAGAGCAAGCTCTAAAAAAAATTGGAGAGAACCAGAAATGGAAGAAGAAAATGTTAGATGTAAAAATCAGTAATACATACGTATGTACATTCACACCGAGAGGTGGTGCCGCGAAAAATGTTTGGTGGACATGGCTGGGACGTAAGCCACGCTGCTCGTACAGCAGTCCAACGCACTAACCGCTGAGCCACGCCGACCACTATTAATACATACACATGTACATAAAAAAAAAAAAATAAATAAATAGCTGGCGCGACAGCTCGGAATAAGCCAAGGCCTAGCTTCTCGCAACCATTCATGTTGTGCGTGTTGTATTGTTTGCACGAATGGAAGGGACCTACAATTTATTGCCGACTCCGAACGGCGAGGTGAGAAGCTTTTTCATGACAGATTATACTCCCGGAGGCTTGTCATACCCCGACGAGAGGTGGTGCCGCGAAAATTTTTTGGTGTTTTCCTGGCTGGGGCTTGAACCCACGACGCTCGGTCAGCAGTCCAACGCACTAACCACCTTCGGGTAGGGGTTAGAATATACCCCAGGTAGGCATGCCTGTCGTAAGAGGCGACTAAAATCCACCCTCCGTATACCGAGGTTAAAGAAGTATACAATTATGCAATAAACAAAACAAAGATATTTAATACCCCAGGTGGCACTCCAGGTTTACTGGAAAATCCACCCTCTTCGGAGGTCGGCTCTATGGATTCTGGGGAGAGCCATTTATTGCAATTATGCAACCCCTTCACAAAAAGTGCAAGGGTATCTCGATCGCCACCACCAAGATCGAATGTCTCCGGGAAAAGAAGTCCGCCGGAAGCGCTAGCGCGTGAAAAACAGGACTCAGCGAAATCCAAAAGCTTCGAGGAGGAAAACAACGAACTCCGTAAGAAGCTTAACGAAATGGAGTTACTCTACCAAGAGCTTAGGAAAGAGGTAGATTTACTTCGGGAAGAAAACAAGGCTCTGAGGAACCTAAACCCTCCAAAAGAACGTGAAAGTAGTTCGTCTCGCTCACCTGTTCGTGAATATCACACGGACGAAGAAGAGCTAACGCGGGAAACGGCTTGGGTTTCAAAAAAAAAGACCCAGCAAGAAACGAAGGGCCGGTTCTTCACCCGAAATCGAGCCACAAAAAGAAAACAAGCGCCTGCAAGAGACAAAAAAATTAAGTCCCCCGCCTCCAATAAACGTTATCGGGATTACGGACTATAATAAGCTGTATTGCCTCCTTAAAGGAACGTTGGCTTCGAAATATAAGGTCACCTCACTTCGCAATAACGTGTGGAAAGTAAGCGTCGATGACTCGGACGATTACCGAGCATTTTCGCGGAAACTTAATTCCGAGAAAATTCAGTGGTATACATATGAAAATAAGTCGGAAAGACCATTGCGCGTTATAGCAAGAGGACTCCATCCTTCGTGCACTAAAGAAGACGTTATGGACGATCTTCAAGCGAAAGGCTTTAAAATTCTTGACGCTGTAAATATTATCAAGAAGGAAAAGAAAAAAACGGAAGAAGATCAGGAAATTCTTGTTAAGCGTGGTCTTCCGCTTTTTATGCTCAGTTTCGATAAAACCGAGAATATAAAGGAAATTTACAGTATTAAAACGATTTTAAATATTGTGATCAAAATCGAACCCATGCGTAAAAGCACAAGATCAATCCCTCAGTGCAAACGATGTCAAGGTTTCAACCACACACAGGCATACTGCAAAAAAGAACCACGATGCGTGAAATGTGCCGGTAAACATCTCTCGAATGAGTGCCATTTAAATAAGCAAACCGCAGCGACTTGCACAAATTGTAAGGGGAAGCACCCAGCGAACTATCGAGGCTGCGAAGTAGCCAAAGAGCTACAAAAAAGGCGCGATACGCTTAAAAAGAACATGCGTCCACAACCTAAACCGAATAAAAATAAACCGGAAAAGTTACTAGAAAATGAAAGCAAGCCCGCAAAGGAGAAAACGGAAAAAGTCCATGATAAACCGCCATCTGCTGATACGCAAACGTACGCGCAAGCCGCATCGCAAGCAAATAAGCAAAATAGGCCTGCGCTAGATCCAATGCAACAAGTTTTCTCTATAATTCTCACAAAACTCGAGGAGCAAAGCAAGACAAATAAGCTCATATTCGAAAAACTTAACAACCTCGAGCATAATGCTCGCAAGCCACGGACAAAATTATGAACATGAACCAGTTACTTAAAATTTTAACATGGAACGCAAACGGCCTTCTGCAAAGAATCGACGAACTGGAAGTATTCCTACGCAAACAGAACATTGACATATGCTTGATTTCTGAAACCCATCTGACAAAGGAATCTCGGGTTAAAATTAGAGGATACTATGCTTATCATGCATACCACCCATCCGAAAGGGCTAGGGGCGGATCGTCGCTCTTAATTAAAGACTGTATTGAGCACTCTTTGAATTCACCGATAGAACTCGATGCAATGCAAATAACTTCAGTTCGAGTAAAAACTAAAAATATGTATTACAACATCGCGTCCATTTATTGTCCTCCGCGATACACGCTAGAAAAGAATGACTTAATACGTCTATTCAACTCACTTGGACCGAAATTTATTATTGGTGGCGATTTCAATGCGAAACACACCTTTTGGGGTTCGAGATGCATTTCACCTAAAGGCAGACTTCTCTACGAAACCGGCATGCAATTTGCCGTTGACTTCTTTTCGACGGGGAAACCGACTTATTGGCCCTCCGAAATAGCAAAAACGCCTGACCTCATAGACTTCTTTATTGGAAAAGGGGTAGTGAAAAACTTAACGAACATCGAGGAATGCTTTGATATCTCCTCAGATCATTCACCAGTCATATTGACAATAAGCGAACGCCTAATGAGAAAAGAAGGAGCGCCCAGATTAACTAGCAACAAAACTAACTGGGATGGCTTTAGGAAAGCTTGTGAAGAAAATATTGCCCTGAATGTGTCGCTTAGAACACCGTGCGAAATAGAGGATGAAGTCGGCAGATTTATTGAAGTCTTACAAAGCGCCGCGTGGAACAACACTCCATATAAAAGAAAAGTAGTCGGAAATAGCGAAATTAAATATCCGCCGGAAATAAAAGAACTGATGCTGGCAAAGAGGAGAGCACGCAAAAGATGGCAACAGTCTCGCGCTCCCCAGCACAAAACCCATTCGAACTTCCTATGCAATAAGCTCAAAAAAGCGATACGGGATTTTAAAGATCGCGAGATTTCTACATATCTCGAAGGCTTGTCTGCTGAAAAAAGTTCGAATTACTCTCTTTGGAAAGCTATGAAAGGTATCAAAAAACCCCAAATACAATCGCTACCAATAAGAAAAAGTAATGGCGAGTGGGCAAAAGGCGATAAAGAAAAAGCCGACTTATTTGCTGAGCATCTGGAAGAAACGTTTAAGCCATTTCCCGGGCAAGCATTAATAGAAAATATTAATAATACTATTATGACTCCAGACAACTTTAAAATAAGGAGCGTGTCATTAGCCGAACTTTGCGAGGTAATAAAAAATCTAAAGAATAACAAGGCTCCTGGATATGACCTAATAACCGGACAGGTCCTCAAGGAGTTGCCAAATAAAGCGTTAATAAAACTCCTTTACCTTATAAATGCTTCGCTAAGACTATTATACGTTTCAAGGCAAGGGAAAGTCGCCGAAGTTATAATGGTTTCAAAACCGGGAAAACCGCCAAACGACAAAAAGTCGTTCAGACCGATATCGCTCCTGCCGATAATATCAAAGGTTTTTGAAAAACTCTTATTGAAACGGTTAAAACCGGTAATTGAAGAAAGACGTTTGATTCCTGATCATCAATTCGGGTTCAGAATCAAGCATTCCACAATTGACCAGGTTTATAGAATAACCAACGAAATTGAGAAGGCCATAGAAGAGAAAAAGATATGTTCTAGCGCTTTTCTTGACGTTTCTCAAGCCTTCGATAAGGTGTGGCACGAAGGCTTGAACTATAAACTAAGACAGGTACTTCCGGAAGAGTTGTACAAAATCTTAGAGTCGTACTTGGAGAACAGACTTTTCCGTGTCAAGCATGGAGCCGAATACTCGGAATTCAAGGAAATCGCTGCCGGAGTTCCACAAGGAAGTGTTCTTGGTCCAGTCTTGTTCTTGCTCTATACTCGCGATATACCCCAAGAAGAAGGCACCGTTGTTGCTACATTCGCGGACGATACGGCTATTCTGGCAACAGAAAATTCAGTCGAGTCAGCAACTGTGAAGCTTCAACGAGCTTTGGATACAATTTGCGAGTGGACAAAGGTTTGACGCATTGTTCTCAACGAAACCAAATCTACGCATGTTAACTTTACTAACAAGAAAATTAACAACTTACCCGTTTTCATTATGCAAACGAAGCAAAATATCTAGGAATGACACTAGATGCGAAACTCAAATGGAAGCCGCACGTTAAAAAGAAACGCGACGAGCTCGAAATTAGATTTAGAGAAATGTATTGGCTGCTTGGAAGATATTCCAAATTAAGCATGTATAACAAATTGCTCTTATATAAGCAAGTCTTAAAACCTGTATGGACGTATGGTATACAACTTTGGGGTTGTACCAAAACCAGCAATAGAAATATTTTACAAACCTTTCAAAATAAGGTGCTCAGAACAATCGTTAATGCGCCGTGGTACATTAGAAACGACGATATCCACAGAGACCTCGGTCTAGCTACCGTCGAAGATGAAATAACAAATTTTGCTCGCAAACTCCGTGTTCGCCTTCATGGACATTGCAATAACGCCGTACTCCAAATTCTGGACGTGACAAACCTTGTGCGCCGACTACAAAGAACGAAACCGTTCGATTTAGCGCAATAAGGAATAGCCGCATATAATGACGGTATTAGTAGGTGCTTTCACTGGAAAGCCACCTGCACAACGCGAATTATTATTATCGAAACTTAAACTACTTGATAAGGCTTTTACGTACTTAGTCGTAGTCAACACGAAAAGGGGAGGTGTTTTTAGTGAGTAAGAATCTCACACTACCATGAGCACGTGCGGTAGATCCTCATGGTGTCTCATGAAAGATTTTCACCTACCCTCGCAAAAAAAAAAAAAAAAAAACTAACCACCGACCCACGACGGCCCACTTATACACATATACATATATGTAAATATTTCCTACATTTCTATTTACATATGTATGTACATATGCATGCATATACCAGCCGCAAAATTATACCTTTGTACCTTGTTAATGAAAAAGTGAGAGCAATAATTTTCAACCCAGAAATACCAAACATTATTTTATTCGAACCCCTGTTTTTAAATTTTGATGTTTTCTATTCTGGCACCAGAATTGATTTTGGTACGAAAGATTTTAGGAAAAAAGATTTTGACACAGGGTATTTTAATAAAAGGGATTTTGATGCAGGGGATTATGGAAAAGAGGTTTTGGAAAAGGCCAGTACCCAACCCGAACATATGTATTAGATCAGGGCCGAATTACCGCAATCGATCGCGAGTAACTCGTTATCGAAATGTGAGGATTTGGCGTTACCGCTCTCGTGATCGAGTATTCAGTATCGAAATTTGAGATGACAGCACGCATTATAGTGCATAATTTCACTCGAACACAATTGTGCTGTCGAGCCGTCGAGCGAAACAAAGATGCGAGTATTTTTAAAATTTTTTACTTGCCACCTAGGTAGGAAAAGTATTACAATCGATCCGAACAAAATGTTTCCAGATATGAACAGTTCTTGACATTACTATATACTAGAAAGCGTTTGCACCCATTTTCGAAATGATGGCTGTGTGCACCCAAATGATGGCTGTATATATGTGTGTGTGATCATATTTTTCGCCTTCGATATCTGGAGAACGAAACAACGTAGGACCATGGGGATTTTTTTGGTTTATTTGTCAGTGTGAAACTTGGAGCTGATTGTGCTCAATCGGTCCAGCAGATGCTAAAGAAATTTAAGAAATGTTTTTTTTTTCGAGTTTGCCCAAAAACTCTTTGTGGAAACCTGGAGAACCAAACAACGTAGGACCATGCGGTTTTTTTTTTTGTCAGCATGAAACGTAGAACTGATTAGATTAATCGGTGTAGCGGATACTGTGGAAATTTAAGAAATGTTTTCTATCAAGTTCGCGCAACAACTCTTTGTGGAGCATCTAAAAAGTATGTATACAAATTGTTCGCCTCCGATGAATGTTTTCTTTAATTATTAAATAAATTATTTTATGACTGTTTTTGATACAACACAATACGAGGTGGGAAGTATAGGACTGGCTTCCCAGTCGATTTTTTTAATTAAGGTCCAATCTCAATTTAATTTGTTGCAAAAAATATTCTGGCCGATTTTATGGCTAAACACCCCGATTTAGCAAAGAATATTTTACCGAACTGCAGACAGGTAAAAGCAACACCGCTACGAGTATGTACGAGCTGACGGGAATGTTAAATGCAGAAGAGCCACCAGCTAATCCATTCTTTACTTAAATTTCAATGCAAAAAATATTTTTCTTTCTTTTATATCATCCGGAGGCGTCGCTTTGTGAGTGGTAGTAAAATTTCTTTAGTAAAATTTGATTTTTATTCGATACGTGGGCTTTCGAGTGCTATCATCCCAATGAGGTTAATCGATCATTCGATCACGAGTCCTATTCACTCACTCGTCATCGATTGCGGTAATTCGGTCCCAGATATTTGTTCGAGATCTAATTGATGACATTTGATGGCTTGATTTTGATGCTCTAAAATGATTTGATGCTCTAAGATCATCAATGTCAATGCTTTAAATGTTAGTCCAGACATTTTCTGATCTCAGAATAGTAATGTCAAAGACATTAGCTACCCCCAACCGACTCGAAAACGTCTAAGTCGTGAATAAAAATAGCGATATTGAAGTCTCCCACACCCTTGAACCATTTCCATTTTCCGGACAAGCCTATTTCCCAACTAGTTAGTTGCCATTGAAACACAGTGACAGCGCTGATGAATACAAAATTCAAAACAATTTACCAACTCTCCACGTTCTGAGTGCCTCTAATATAATAATAAAATTTGCTTAATTGACACCTAACCCAAACTATATTTCTATTTTCTTTCCACACAGTTTGTTCTTTATTAACAAACAAAGAAAAAACGAAAAAACAGAAAAAATAACCATAAACTATCTATGTATATTATGTATTACCATTTAATCACCGAACAATGATATTTACATCGCCAGACATAAAAAATACCGCGCGTCCAAAGAAAAGTAACAATATTCGAGTTTTATGTTATAACGGTTTGCAAATCTTGTCTGCCTTCTACGTACATATGCACTACGTGTACCTATGTATAATGTTAAAAGAATAACATTTTTTTATTGATGAAATATTTCGACTCCCTAAACACCTAACGTAGGCTATTTTCTTGTAAAATAACCTAGGAAAGTGGTTCCAAAAATTAATTTGATCAGCGGAAAAGTGATATCAATCACACGGTGGTGGACTGTGTGTGCATTCCAGTTGTATAAACACGCGGTGTAATAATACAGTTGGTACCCGAAAGAATAGATATGTACATTCGCAGTTTTGCCACAGAAATTGGGTTTCAGTGTCAGATTTCGTTGTTGAAAATCGGTATAATCATACGACCCAGGAGCCCATACCACGAAACAACTGACTGAAATTCGAAAATGTTTAAAATCACTTCTTGTACAATCCTTGTTGTTTCATGATACAGGCCCACAGGTGGTGGTTAAAGAATTATTCTAATGGCGACTGAAACAGACGAAGCTTTAACGTCTTTTTGAGGGAAATTTTTATAAATTTTGTGGTTTGGCCAACTGGTGAACAGGTTGTCACCAGTTGAACCCGAGTGAGTAGGCGTTGAATAGAAAAAATGCTAATTGTGAGACATACACGACTGTTGGACGGCGTCGTGGGGCAAACGAAATAGTCGGAAATGGGGCATAGACATCCTATCGAGAGATCTATAAAAGTCTGATGGACAAAGGAATTGTGCAATCTTTCCAAGAAGTCGAACACTAGTTTGTTGCTGGGAAAATAAACATTACCATTAAACTGAATGGGTGGTTGCCGTGGCTCAGTGGTTAGTGCGTTGGGCTGCTGTGCGAGCTGAGTAGGTTCAAGCCCCACCCATGTCCACCGCATATTTTCCGAGAGTATAATTTGTCAAGAAAAAGCGTTTCGATTCGCCGTTCGGAGTCGCCATTCGTGCTAATAAATGTTATACGCACAATATGAATGGTTGCGAGAAGCTAGGCCTTGGCTCATTCTGAGCTGTCGCGCCAGCTATTTATTTTTTATTGAACTGAATGGAACTGTTACAACCCGCTAGGAATCCTTCTAAAGCAAAAGTTTAACGCGATCAGTTACTCTCCATGGACCGGCCCCTTTTTAACAAGAACGACACGACTTGTGTACAAGTGGAGGGTTTTCCACCTGCTCCTTGGAAAATGTGAATCGAAGGATCTATCACAGAAATTTCTCCGGATTGGTTCCTTGGGGCGCAATCGTTCCGATTACCGAAAAGCGCCATCCGATGCTTGAAAATGACAACAATGACCAACGATGAAAGAGAAGGCAGAGAAAAAGAAACGCACGTGACAACGATATGAATGCAAGTGACAATTTTTATTTTTGCTAGGTACTACGAGCTTGAGTTTAAAATAGAAAAAATAAAAATAAATATGGTAACAAAATTTTACTTGGCGGCAAATTTAAATTTCATTAACTGATACGAAAGTTTAATAAATTTTTTCAATAGATGTCGTATCGAAATAGTATAATTATTATAGTAGGATGATTGGTGTATTTGCCCAACAGCTTGTGTGTCTGTATTTTAACATTTTCTCATATGACTAGCTTCACACGTTTTTTTATTGTCAAATTTTCCGGAAGAAAACCTCTTCAAAGTGAAATGAAGGCCTATCTGCCGTCAACTAAAGTACAAAAGCCCTCAAAGCAAACAACGTGATAAAATTAAAACTTTTGACGGGCGGAAAAAGAACATTTTAATCAGACACAAGATTACGATACTTGAGCACCATTATAATATTATAGCATTCCGGCATTCTGTTCCTCATCATCTGCATCATCATTCGTCTCGTGCAGAGAGATATCATTCCAATATAATTTCAAAAGTATCTGAAGAACAACAGTAGAAAAAAACGAAAGAAGCTGCACAAGAGGGAAAATCTACAGCGCTTAAGAATGAATGGAGAATTGGACGGCGGTAAAACAAGATGATGGTGGTAGTGGATATTTTCTGGCTTTGACGAACACGGTCCACCATTCGGGCATTCAATATTTACTGGAACTTTTTTGCTTCATTTATTGCGTTTATTGACGTCATCATCATCAATGGCAATACCATCACAGCATCATCGACGTCATCATTATCCTTATCATCCGTAGTATTATCGTTATCGTTTCGCTGTGTCTTCCAAGACGCTCAGTAGTAGTCATAGTCGTCGAGAGGAATTTTTTTATATTAATCTTTTTTTTTTTTTTGTAGCTTCGCGTTTTCTAGATGAAGAGTATCCACGGACGGGCAGAGATAGATGTGTGTTGGTTTTGTGAAGAATTAATCATTTATTAGAATGCACTTGCAGAGTTCATAGTTTGTCTTTTGCTTTTTCTGTCGGGAGACTCCTATTTTGCTTTTCCACTCACGCCTTATCCCGATTTTGCCTTCACCACAACCCCCATTTTGTAACGAATAAGGTCAAAAAGTATAAGTTTGAGTACACTTTACAACTCGCTGTCGATGTCGACAATTGAATTCTTTACGTGGGGTACGGTTTGAAAGAGTGAGTGGATAATATGATGGCAGGAAAGAATAGCGAATTATTTTCCCTTATACCGCCGTATGCCTAACTAATTGATTTAATGCTATTGCTAACCGCCGCCATTAGAAATATTAGATTATTTATGCCAACATCCTTGTGGCAAAAGACTTGGTCGCTGATTCTTCACTTTACCGTCTTCACGTTTGTGTGTACTTTCGATTTGTTCTTCTATCACAGTGGGTATCCTTTGCAAAGCGTTGTACGTAGTACATATGTACATACCTGCAATACTGTGTCGCCGTGTGTCGTGTTATTTAATTTAAGCATCTTTTGCCTTGTACATTGACTAACATGTTTTTTAATTTGCTCGCCCCAAGAAGGATAGTGTACTGTGTACTTGCTTCGTCCTGCGGTTTAAGTGAATTTTCTAACCGCGGACCGGACAATGAAGGATAGAAAAGCATTCTTTTTTCCTTACAAAAATATTATATACACAGGTGCACTTACAGTCTTAAAATTCTTCAGGGCAACCCACCGAGGGGTAGAATGATGGGTTTTCCAGAAAAAGCACCGAATCGAAATGTTAAACTCTTCGACGGACAGTGATGGCGCGCATAACACAATTAGTATACGAACACAATTCCAAAGGGCATCACCGTATGCTTTTATGACAGCAATCTAGATCAATAACTCAATTTAGTAGGGAAAAACAAGCACCCGAGTGTGCTTTAAGGAATCCAATTAATTGGATTTCTCAATTGAAATTATATTTATTTAAACCATCTCAAGTGGTTCGCAGGCGATACATTTCACATCACATGAGTGTTTTTATTTTATTATTAATTTTTAAGATTCTCGGTGACTACTTGTAAATTATTTAATTTATTTTCTAGAATTCCTTATTTATATTCTCTCTTAATTATAAATATAGAAAATGTATAAACTAAAGTACTGTAGATGCTTGATGTACGCTGACAACGTAAAAAATTTCCTTGCAATATCGTCGCTATTGGATTGTTTCTCTGTGCAGTCGGATATTCAGATCTTTTTAAACTAGTGCAATTCAAACCATCCTCAATTAAATTTGTTTAAGTGCAAAATATTAAGTGCTACTAAATCACCATGTTTTATTAGATTTAACTATAAATTTCAGGATGATACTCTTCTGAGAGTTGAAACTATAAAAGATTTCTCACCGCGGGTGGGAGAAAATTTAGAAAAACAGATTTGAAGGACCACTGTACTAGATGAGTAACTTAGAACTACACACCGAGTATTTTGCAAATACTCATTTCGTATATTACCGAACATCTCATCGGATCCAAGCAAGTCACATACATAATTTGTTTTTCCAGATATTAACTGTGCTGCATTGAATGAGAATTAACATCGCCGGCAAGGGAAGCGGTTTCATATAAGATCAGATAGGTCATAAGAAATGAATATGCTCGTGAGTGTAAATTGCCTACAAAGACTGGGTAATGTATGCAAATAAATTTCTGATGGCTTATTGCCTTATTGATATTAAAGAGGATAAACCTCCCTCCAGTCTAGCAAGGAGACGAAAACATTTCTCCTACCTTTGTATGACTTAGTTTCTTTTTGTTTTTCCTTTCTCATCAAGTACTTCCCCCCACGAATCCATTTTCAACAAAAGGCCTTTGTCCTCTTCGCATGTAGAGCTAAGAACGCCCTAAATGCATACATACACCTGACCCCTTTCTTGGAATTTTACTCCTTTTTTTCGTTTCGTTCAACAAAACATTGCTGTTTTTCACTGAATAGTTTGTTTTCCCCTTGCTTAATGGGTACTAGTACTCTCCCTAATGCGTTTATATGATGCATTTCTTCCTTGTTCCAGTAAAAAAAAAACAGGAGGTTTGTTGAATGCATGTCAGTTATTTTATTCATATATATGCGTAAAACATTAATGATTATCATGCTCTCTGTTGTACAATAAACTCGAAATCGGGAATGTGGAACTTATTTGTGCTTTTTTATTTCTGGCGGTATTCTGCTCCATTAAATTTTCTTTGGAAAAATGGATATTTCTTGTGAAAGAAATATGAAAATCGGAGGGAGCAGGGGCTATGTAATTATGTCGATTTCCTCATAATCCCAACCTATCCACAAGGATAACATAATCGTACCTGTGTGTGCGATAAACAGATAGTTGATTTAAATTCTAATGTCAAACAGTGAAAAGAATTCATCGGATGATGCATGATACAGCAAAAGAAATTTACTCCTCCACTACCACACTACCACCTCAGGATATCGGTGGAAACTTTTATAAAACTGGTTTGAAAACTTTTACTGGAAAAAAAGTCACTTCAAAGTAATTGTCCTGAGCCAATTAAGAGTCAAATACTTGTTGCGGGGAAAAAGTAAATCGAAAATTATTAATAACACCCGGAGGGGTTGGGAGTATCTACTCAATAATTTAAGCATGGATTTGCCCTAGGTAAATTGACATCAAAGCTGGAAGAGAGAGGAGATAATTGCTTTGAAGATGCCTAGGTGCGAGCACCAGGATTTTAACACACTTAGACCAGATTGGTCCATTGTGATACCACGAGAAAATACCGGCTTACCAGCACCGGGAACCAAGAGTATAACGCAGTAGCTTATTGAACCACTTTGAGCTGCAGATAAAGTTTCTTATCTTTTGGATGTCGAGTTCAGCTAGATCGTTAAGATTATCAAAGAAGCATTCCGCAAAGGTTTTTTTTCTTAATGTTGCAAGGGCAGGGCAAGCTCTCCGTCTTTTTTAAATCCAGCTTGAGTCAGATTTATTTTAAGTTTTCTGCCAGTATCGAGGATAAATTTGATCGAGCAGATGGTTTCCACAGGTTTTTAGGGAAATGCCGTCCTGCGCTTTCTTTTGTCAGCTCGTCCGCCCTGCAGTTGCCTGGAACGTCCCTATATCATCAGACACAGATTTATACCATAGCGCTACAATTTATCGAGTTGATTAAAACACACTACAGTGATCCGGCAGTCGTTAAGCAATGGCTATGCCAGGTCCGTTGGATAAAACTCCCGCCCCTTGCTACACGCCGTTTTGGATCCGTCTGTGAATATTTCTATCGCGGAGTCGTTCAAAACTACATCGGACTCCAAAGCGTTTCTGTTAGGAATCCGAGTTCTGTATCTGACATTTAAGTCAATATGAGGAACAATATAGTCTATTTTACTAGGAATAGTACCGTTGTCATTCAAGATACTAGAGTGTCTCATTGTTGTGGTGACCATGCTGAGAGGATTCTCTGAGCCTACGAGTAAGTACTGCTTTGGCAGTACTCGAAGATATTAACCAAAAGCAGTTGAAGCATTGCCTCTAGTGCAGCCGTAGGGTTTGTTTTTAGGACACCCGTTATACAGATAGATGATACGTAACACTGTATCTTTTCAAGCTGGCTAATATTAATTTTTTTTAGCGCTCTCCACTAGACCAGTACCCCGTACATCAAGATCGATCTCACTACCGCCGTATATACTCAATGTACTACTTCAGGCTGAAAGCCCTACTTCGGGCCCACAGCTTTCCGGCAGGATAAGTATGATAAGTATAGTTTATCGATTAGTTTTTGACACTCGCAATAGGGGTGTAAGACACAGAAAGCCATCAGAATTATTTCAAAAGCAACTAAAACACGTTGCAACATCAACTACAAAGACATCATAAGACAACAAATTCACATTCTAGTTGCAATATTCTAATCCGACCTTGTATCAAGATATCAAAAAAATCCTTATCATTTATTATTCAACACCGTGTCCTGCATATCATAACCAATAAAAACTTTCTCAATAGAGCTGTTCTTCACAATTCCGCATAATTTACTGTTCTCGTCTCACAGGATCTTAAAACCTTTACAAAACTACTCACGTAAATTTTAAGTAAAAAAAAACATACAAAGCAAACTTCGCCCACGGGAAGCGTACAAAAACAAAACGAACACCTTTTGTTTTTCGAGTGTCCCTCTTGAAAAAAAAAAAAATGAAATATTTATGGGTCAGTAAAGTCCTTTTCCCTTCTTCATATAAATGAGTTATAACTACTCGCTTTTGAAATTCGCTTCAATTAGTTTGAGAATCCTTTTATTTTGAATTTTTATGTACGTCTGCACCTAACGCAGAACACAGCCGCCTTGCAAGGCTTGAAAAAGGGAACAAGTTATAAAAAAATTAAAATTATATATCAGAACCTATTTATGTCACTGAATGCAACCATCAAACCGAACACGTTTTCAATTCAAATACGCAATCCTGTGAGGATTGCAAGGGCGCCTATATGCCAACACGAGTGATACACTCGGACAAATGGGTTAAGTAGATGTTTGAGTAAAGCACGTTTTTCATACTTTTTTTAGGACCCAAATGCATTTCTCCTATTGCTTTTGTGAATCTTATTTGCCTATGAGGGGTGTTTTTAGAGCTTCCACCGTTTACACTGCGTGTGATGAAGATGATCTTCAGTGTCTTATCGTAGACTAGCTGTTGCCGGCAGCTTCGTACGCATTAAATTCGATTTTATTATTGTACAATTGTTTGTTGTATTTCCATTAGTGGGATCACATTCAGTTGATTCGACAAGTACAGTGTCATTCAACAAGAGGTGATATTTTAAATCAATAGCACCCAATCAACGAAAATACGGCGTTGTGAGTGGTCTGCAGGCTTTACTTCTTGTGTCAACTGGACCTTATAAGCATGTAGGCCAAGATCTTAATACAAAATGTGGTCCAAAGTGGTTGCGGATAGGCCCAATTCGTAAGATCGTCTTGAAATAAACACGCCTGGGTTTTCAGTCATACTCGCAGCTACGGCGGCCATATTTTCAGCTGACCTTGTCCTTATTTTGTAGGGCTCTATTTCACTTCTGAAATAGAGCCTTGAATTTTCGTTATTTCAACACGTTGTGCGAGTTTTTACTTATAAAAAGTCGTCGCAATGATAGTTGAATGTTGAACAATGGCGCGAAATTAAAAACGACACCTCTTGTTGAATGGCCCTATACAAACACAGGCGAGTGTTATTTTTTACCGTTTGAAGACTGAAGACTTGGGCAAAGCGTTGATGAGTCATCAGTACGGATTTCTATACATATACATCACGATTATTAGGGCCCCAACTTGTCTTTTCTCTGCCAGACAATTTGATGAATTGTCCCCCACCTATACGTTCTTGAAGTTTACCTCGAAGGTACCCTCATTTTTACGCATATTTCCACACCAAAGCAAAGCGAAAACCAAAGCATCTAAATTACCATACATTTCTATGTACTATGTATAATATAATGAAAACTGGGTCGAACTGGTAGACAAAGGCACTTTGACAAGCGTACATAAAGTTTTAATTTTCAAGTTTAAATTTCAACAAACGCACAATCAAGTGCAGCCTTAGTTGCCCCGATAACATAAGAGAAGGCATCTTTTAATTTTTTTATAGAAACCCACCCACTAGTTTACGTATTCTACCTATTTCAAAGTTAAATAACATGAAATAGCGCGTAAGTGACTCGATTTCCACGAACAGCTGGTTGTACCTCTATCCGTTGCTTCATCCCCAACAGAACAACGTCCCATTCAAAATAAGAAATCTCATTTAATTTTTTTATGTTTTCCCTGTGATGATTAGGAGCAAATTGATTCCCTCTTCCACGACGTATCATGCATACATGCTTATCGTCGGCTTACAAGCAAAACTGAAGAGGAGGAGCCTATCCTTCACCTTTTTTGCACCTTACCTGCCTTATTCCATAGAACAAACACTCACTTAAAGATATTAGGAAAATTTTTCAAGATCCATGTGATATCAAAACGGACCTATCGTTGATCCAAATGTGTTGACTTTAGCTGACAGAAATTTGAACCTAACCTTGAACAGGCTTGGAACAATTGAACCTATGAAGTAAAAGAACCTTAAGAACGCTGATTTACGTTTAGAGATTGGACTGAACCATACTGTTCCTTCGAATGGATGCATGTACAAGTTAGAGCAAGTATCAATATGTAGTGTTATTTAGGTTAGAACACAGTTTCTTAAACTAAAATTAAAGTAGAATGTCTTACCTTACCTCTTAAACTAGACAGGAATCTTTTCTATTATATCGTGCTCTTGATTTATTGCTTTTTTTAATCGGTTATTATATTGCACCATTCGTTCAAAATATGCAAATTAAAAACTAAACAAATTTCACACACTTACAACGCACTGTTTTTTTATTATAAACACTTTAGATATATATTTTACTTAAGTCCCAACGAATATTGAAATGATTTCTTTTAAATTTATTTCTATCTAATTTAACTAATTATTTTTAAAATAATAAAATATAAATGACAAAAGAAGTATTGGAGATATTATTTGTCCCCGATATATTGTACAAAATCTCGAATAGAAAGAGCAGTGAATAATTGAACTGAAAAGAAAAAGAAAAAAGGTTTCGAAAAGTATTTATTAGGTTTCTGATTGCAAAAATATTTCTAAAAAAAATGAATTAACAATAAAAAATTATCAACAGTGTATGACAGAAAAGATTGAAGGACCTCAGAGAGATCGTTAAAATTGCATCGAAAACAATTGATACATATATTCGAGACACTTTTGAGGTTCATAAAGCATTTGCTACGACCCCATCGACCCATTGTATAGGATACGGTTCTCCTTCAGTTTCAGGTAACTGTTTCGGCCACTTAAACACTGCGGTTGTAACTATTAGTATAGTCCATAGTTGGCATTGCAAAATCCACGAATTGGCCGCCAGTGTGGAAACGAAACAATCCTAACCGACACAAAATAGGTCTCCACTAGCCATTTGGCTGACTACCTCCAAAGTATAGGCTTGCCCCCACTCAATACTGTAGTGAATGCTGAATGCTGTAAGCTCCTCATCACTTAAAGTTGAGAAAATTCCAGTAAAATAGGAAAAAAAACTGGGCCCTGCTTCCTCGTAGTACATTGAACCACCCAACTGGTGCTCCAATGAAGTGTTTCCAGGGAAGCTTACATAAATTCATTAATAACACAAAAAATTGATGTGATATGACAATTTTGCTTTCCGTTATTGTTTTATATCTTCATAAAAAAAATAGTTTAACATATCATAATTCATGTTACCAAAACCTTGTCACGCAGTGTAATTAAATTATCTGAAATCTGTTAGAGTTAACCTCAATAGATGGAATAAACTAAACTACACTAATTCTCATGATGTTGTTATACATCATTACCTCGTAGAAATAAATGAAAAATTAATGAGTAAATGTCAATCAATCCAGGACAAGAGAGTTAAAGTAACGTTGATTAAAATCCCAATTAGCTGTATTGCGGACAGACGCCTCAACAGGGAGATGAGATGATGAAGCGGGGTTTTTCTCGTCTCATGTCACAACCACTAATGAAAATAAATGTTGTTGGGGTTTGATTTGGTCGATTGTCATTTGCGTGCAATCTTTTAATTTTTCTCAAAAATATAACACAAGTCACATAAATAATTACAATATACTGTCAAGATTACTGAATGACTTAGTTCGAGAAAAGAACTTAGTCATTCAATAATTTTGACAGTCGTCACATTTTTCAATGACCAATGACCCATGGCGAATTCCTTCTTTGTGTCTTGTCTGTGCCAACCGTAAAATAGATCTTAAATATAAGATTTTGGCACAAGACTTCCCAACTTACAATCGGAACAAGACGCATCCACACAATCCACACAGATACAGTATCTAGCTACACCAAAGAGAGAAAAAAAGAAAATTACGTCATATAAAACGATTGACTAATCAGCAGCGAAACACAAAAAAAAATACACTCATCGCTGTTGTTATTGTACCGGAGATAGAATAGATGACAACTATCATCTTTAAACATTAAATATCCAACCCGGATACGTTAAACTTTTGCATTGGCCTTCGAAGGAATTTGCACAATTCGCGCAGACGGATATTGCACTGATAAGATGTCTTGAGACTGTGGCGGATAAAGACCACCACAAACGTTTAATATGTGATTCGCGGGCTGTAACAGATAAGAAGAGGGCTATACGACGTGGCTAAACCAAAAATAGAGGCATGATGGGGATACGATCAACAACGAGTAGTAACGTCGACTTCGATTGACTGTTGTCGCTGCATGTTTTCAAAGAACCAAATCTGCTGGGGCATCTGTGTTTGAATAAAATCTCTCTTACCATTGTCTAGAGACCATCAATGTTTTAACAGAGTGTAGAAGGACAATGTTTGACTGCAAAACGCCCCTGGTGACAGTGACTTCTGTATTGTGTCACAGGAATTGAAGATTTTTTGGTAAGAGTAACATGTTACCGAAACTCAACTCAAAAGAGACACACACAAAGAGTTGCTCGGTCCCCATAACTCAGTAAATATTTCTATGAAATTCGCTAATGAGAAAACCAGGACATTCGTAGAGTGAATGGCACCAACACTCCAGACTCTTCGAATCTAACCCGGAGAGGCTAACGTACTAGAGAAAGATCTCGCCTCAAATCTTGCAATTTTGTAATCAGTGTTTCTACTTAACTTTTTTAGCTCAATATAATCTTTGTATATATCTTCCCTAGCTGCTCTGTCAATTTTCATTAGAATTCCCAAATCTCACCAGATCATTTGCACTCAAACCAATGCATTGAGCCAGGGTTTAGCTATCAACGATACCCCTTTTCTGCAGTTTCAATTTCACTAATACGGCTTACCACGTTCCTCTTTCTCATTATAATTCCATCTAAGCTACTCTGCCTAATTTTGGAAGATTACACTTGAATTGTATGCATCGTCACGATCACTCACTTTACCAAAACACCATCCACCCAACAGTCTCCAACTTAATTTCACTGGTAGCCAACAATAATAATATCTAATTACGAGCTTACATTTGTGGAGGACCTGAAACCTGTCCAAGATTTAATTCATTTAAAAATTATCTCATGCAGGCATTCCCACAACAATTGTTTCCATGGCATACACTTGAGATTCCTTTGAATCCCAATCTGACACGTAGTTTAATCAATTAATTGCGATGGTGTCGCTATCATTACTCACAATAATTACTAGTTACTGACAATAATTACTAGTTGTCCAAACACTAATCTGTTTTCGAAAAAAAAAATACATACATACATAATATGTAGGTATGTATGTTTGGACAGCTAGAAAACAGGGTGGAAGTGAGTCATGCGATTATTCACGAAACCACCTATAAATATTTATTCACGAAATATTATTCACGTCGCTATCAAGAAGCGCGCTGCATGTGAATTTATATGCCTTTAACTAAAAACTAAATGTTTTCTGGGGATTCGCTTTTATATATGTATGGGCACCCAAAACCCTTGCTTCCAACCATTCATGTTTCACGTGGTTCTTTGAATTTTTGCAGCTTTTCGCAAGCCTTTCCTTGTATCGCAGTAAATCATATAATATAACTAGCTGACACCCGCGACCACGTTCGCGTGGAAAGACGTCACATTATACCCCATGTCCTTTTCCGGGTTTCTCACATTAGCTTTGCAAGACCTCCCTGGTTTTACTTTCTAGCTCGAGGATGACCAGGCTATCAGGTCAATTGACTCTGAGCCCGCTAAGGGACAAAAAGTCATTCCTCATATTCACACCATCCAATGAGCTGTATATTTGAGTGAAAATGGCTCTTTCCCTCACTCATGAAACGCAATCCCCTCCAGCGTGATGAATTATTAGGTATATTACATATATTCTGTCAGAAAAACCAATCAGATCTTCCATAACATCGCATGGGTTACTCAGTACATTTATACTTTCCTCCTCTTTCCATCACCAATATCAAGAAATACTTCCCTCAAGTTACGGCGAAGATGGATACGCATGTTAACTTTCAAAGAAAGGACCTCGACATTAGACTCAGATTGATGACTTGATACAGGGCTTCACTCCATTTGCTGTGTTCCCCGTGGCACAACAGGCTTGGTCTGTCTGAAACGATACACAATACCTTTCTATGAGCCATGGTACACTCATCCCACACTATAACTTTGGCTTCTCGAAGCACATGAGCCAACTCACTCTCCTTGTTACATGTTACAAAGTGTAGACTCAGAATGACTTAGGTTGAGATGCTTTGAAAAGGTGGAGTGACCCGTCATGTCTTCATTAACCAAGGTAGCTGCAGTACCTGAGGAAGCAATGGCAACGGCAATGCCGCTGATTACAGTTACGCATTCCTTTGAATGGCCAAACTTGAACGCCCTGTATTTTGGCTCACAGTTATAATTTTGGAAAACGGTAAAACACGTGTTTATTTATTTCTGTTCTAGAATATACCCACCAAATTTCAACTCCAAAATCCAATTTAATTTTTTTTTTTCATACAAACTTCAACACCCTGTAACACCCTGTAGAAGACATTTCGAAATGTCCTTCCTTATTCCTTGCATATATCACAAAACGAACCTCTGTGCAAAATTTCAGCTTTCTAGGTCCAAGGATTTGGGCTGGGCGTTGATGAGTCAGTGAGTGAGTCAGGACTTTTCTTTTTATATATTGAAAGAAGATAAAATCAGACTCACACCCCTATTGCAAGTTTCAAAAAATAAACGATGAACGATACTTATCAAAAAATTGTCAAAACACCCGCAATAGGGCTGTCAGTATGCTCTTAGCTACATTTTCATGGGTACAATATATCCGCCAGAGGTCCAAGTAAGCCTTAGGAAACACAGAAAACCTATCTCCCCTTCTTTATCAACAAGCTTCACTCACGAACTACATCCAGTAACTTAAGGTCCCTTTTTACTTGTTCACACCACCTAAGGTAAGGTCGTTCCCTCTTGTTAAAATTTGTGTTCGCAAGATTTTTCTGAATAGATCGATGTCGCTCTGAATCTATTTCCGCAGACGGGACCATAAATTAATCAAAAAACCTTGGGATATCATTTGATTTGTCACAGTTTACCAATATGAGCCTCCAGGAGCCCAATGTTCCATCTTTTGCGTCTTTAAGACTCTCATCACTCACTCAAGTATATCCAACTAGAATTCCCCTGATAAGCACCACATCACCATTACTAATCTAATTGTTTCCCCGATGGGCAGAAGTTGACGAATCTTCATTCTTAGGAGACCACACACAGAAAACAGACGGAGCCACACCTTAGGAGCTTTCCGTTCGGAAGTCCAATCACCTTATGATGTTTCATTAAGAACCCTCGTGGTGGTTACTAAAGAACCAATTTTCCGATTCCCCCGCGCCCGCCTTTAAAGTGTGTCTATGGAGAGTTGTTCTCCGCTTCATATTGTCTTGATGGAAATCCCTCAACAGTAATTAAAAATACACACAATTTAAGTACAGCCCACGACTCAAAATCAAATTGTTTCGACAAGAGGTTATACACCACGAGTTTTTCTTGAAATTTAATTCCCTACGAGTGTACCGAGAACTGAAAATACAAGGCGGCATTTTCAGCATATAATGCATTCCCCACCGGGGGGAGCAAATAATCTTCGTTTTTGACACGCTGGCATTAGGGGATGGCTGAGTAATTTGATGCGCTCTTTTTTTTTGTAAACAAACTGTTGCCGCCTTTAAGTAGATTTAGACATTTTTTCGCTTCACAAAATTCTATGTGTGCGTGTGCGATAAAGGTACATACCGTCTTACACTCCCTTTGTTGGCGAAACCAACGAGCAAAGTTTGTAATGAATTTCACCAAAAAAATCGTTTCCAAATGCGCCGAATCTTAGATTGTGTACATGTCTCTTTCTTCGCACACGCACGAATATATAAATGCACACACGCGACCGGAATGTGGAACATCCTTTTAATGTTATCCTACCGGTTTCTGGAGTTTAAATTTGGTAACTCTAGGTGGACAAGTGGGTGGCAGAAAAAGCCTCTGTGAGTGTGGTGGTCTTTTTTTATTATCCTCCTAAATTGTAGAACATGTCGTGTGAGAAAATTGGTCCTTTGGTATGTATTTTTTTGGAAATTTTATCGGCTGGTTTTTCCATTTTTCCAAGGCTGAAAACACACCGGATCAGTCAAAACATTTTGTCTTGATTGATCAAACAAGAATACATCGATTCTTATGAGCCAACACACACCAAAAAGGGCGAAACAAAACAAATATTTTTGATTCGATGCGTTTCATGGCTGGTTGTCAAAAATACCTGGGTTTGCATACGGGCAACACACACCGAATGAAACAAATATGTTTCCAACCAGCGTCATTGTCGATTATTGCACGCTTTGCTTATGGTGCAACACACACCGCATACGACAAAACAAAAAAAAAAAAAGGCGAAGCAGAAAAACATGTTTCTTTGTCAATAGCTGGAATTTTGGTTTTCAGAAACAAAAATTTTTTTTTTTTTTTTTGCACTGGTATTTTATTTATTTGAGAGTTTTCTTTGAAGAAGCCAAATATGCAATTTTAAAGATAAAGATCATGCGAATAAAGTTATTATCGTAAAGCTTTGGGTAGAAGTAGCTACCGAACCCCAGTTTTGTTTTTTCTCAACATACACCAACTGAAACAGAAAACATTACATTATCTTTCGGTTGGTGTGTGTTGAAATAAAAAAACGTTTTCCTGACTGTGAATCAAAAAACGTTTCGACTGATCCGGTGTTTTCAGCCTATGCAAGCTGTTTTCAAAAAAAAAAAAACACTCCCACCCACACAAACGCGTGCGTTGAGAGAGAGAAAATGAGTGTCGTGCTGAGTCGAACCGATTGCCATGAAAATTCGGGAGTGTAACATTTTCCGTTGCAAATTTTAGCGAGTAAATAACAGAGTGACGACGGTGTATCTGCACCGAAAAGAAGGGAAAAAGAACACTCTTTCGCACACAAGAGATAACAAAAATCACCTACCCGTAAGGGCACATAAGTTAATAAACCGCTTAATGTGTACCTACATATCTCATTATTGTTTATTTATTTAAGTTACAATTACAAAAACCCAAAACCGGTGACATTCTTGAAGGTAGACTTTATTGCAAGATGATATCACACACCCTTAACTTGTCACTGGGCGCGCTTGCCTTCCTCTTTTTCGAATTTTATGGTTGATTTCTTCCAACGGCTGGAAAGAAGAATGCTTTTGCTATTTGGCTATGTATCTTGTATGTAGAAAAGCCGTTCAAGCAATGAAAGAGGGTAGATTTTACAAAAATTAGGGTGTAAGGAAATGGTGTAGACGTTGTGGGGGGAGTTCTATTAGACGCAAGTAAAATCGTTTATGATGCGAACAGTTTGTTGCGCAAAATTCTCGAAGTTTTACAAAACGGCCGGTTCGAAATGCTATTTAATTTTTCAATTTGCAAATCCACACAGTTTGATCCCACAAAAAACTACTGACGCCCTTTTAAGGCCAGATTAGCCTGGCGTTGTTGTTGATTGAGCTGTTGCTTTCGACAGAGCGTCGGTGTAAGTCAGATGTTTAACATACGACATAGGCGCTTTGATATGGTCGTGCTTCCTGCCGTCTGCATATTGAGAACCTAGTCTGGCTACTTCGTCAGCCGCGCAGTTTCCTTGAATATCGCAGTGACCAAACAAAGTGTGACGTTATACTGGTTAGCAATATCGTTTAGAGACGCGCTACAGTCCTTCATTTTGTTGGATACGAGGGATCTGATCGCAACCTGGCTGTCGATGTAGTTCGCAACATCTGTGAGTGATATTGGGTTAGCCGCTACAGTGGTTCGGGAGACAGAAGGAGTGCTAGATGTCCAGCTCTTTTGAAAAGAAACTGGCACCGACTTCTTAGGTTGTTTTAGAACCGCCCGTAAAAATAAAGACATTAAAGAGGACTTCGCGCTGACTCCTGGCGATTCTGTTAGGTATTTTGTGCTTATGGCCCATGTCGGAGTCATTTTCGGTGGGCAGCGCGTCTGTTGATTTAAGAAGGCCGCGGTGAGTAATAGGATTCTGGCATGTCCCACATTTTTCTCACACCATTGATGAGTTTCTGTCTTACGGCCGCGCTAGCGCCTTGCTGCATGCCATAAATATCTATTGGCAGTAAGTAGAGCATGGTTTGAAGCGCTGCTGTAGGAGAAGTTCTCAGCGCACCTATAGTGCTTAGATAAACCACACGTTGGACTTTCTCGAGAACTGTAATGTCAGTTTGTTTTTCTAGAACCGAACACAAAACTATTATGCCGTAAGTAAGAATCGGTCTTACAACTACAGTATAGACCTAAGTCATGATTTTCGGCTCTAGGCCCCATCTGATACCTACTGCTATTTTGTATTAGTAGAATGATACCAGGGATTTCCTCCCGCGTTCAGCAATATCATCTTTTCACAGAAGCTTCGTATCTTGCATGAGTCCTAGGTATTTGGCACTGTGTGAAAAGCTGGCTAAAGGGAGTACCGTTGACCTTGGGTGGCATAATGATTGGAACTCTGATTTTCCGAGTGAAAAGGACCAGCTCCGTTTTAGATGTATTGACACTTAGATCACAGCTGTTTGTCCACCTATTGAGGTTATTAAGAGTATGTTGAAGAATATGTGCCAGTGTTTGAGGGTAAATGGTGACATCGTCTGCATATGCAACCAAGCCACATTCCGCATCATCGCATTTTAAAGATGTGGTGTACATATTAGACTACAGACTGATACGCAAATGTTAAGATTTTTCAGAGCATTGGTTACCGAAAGTATCAAACTTGGCTTCGAACAAAGAAGTTATCCTTTAATTTTGGTCCAGAGAGTGCTGTCATTTTCCACTCAAAACATTTGGATTTTTTAATTTTACTAGAGCACGATACATACCCTGCTCCTGTCTAATCTGTTGATTGGCTGCCCCACATTAAAACACATATTATTATGCACCCATGAGAACAAAAAATCAGATCGCTTGAGTTTATATTGCGGCGTTGTTTCATACATATCTTCCAAAATACTAACAAGACACACATTAAGTAATTAAAACCACTGAAGGATAAAAACCAGCTACAAGAACGAAACCTTGTGACGAGGGCGCAATGACCGCGAAATGTCACTCGGCACAAAGCAATCCGCAATTGAATTTCTTTCGCCGAATCGAGTCGAACCGAGCCGACGACGACAAGAAAAATGTTCCTCTCTTCCACTCCCAAACAAAGACGCTGATTTCCACTACTCAATCAAATGGTCAACGATTATTATTTCGCACATTGTACAGACAGCGACAGAGGCAGGGTGGATGAGGCAAGCAAGACTCCTTTGGCAGTTTTCTCTTTTCCGTTTTATGGGTTTTTCCGTTTTCAAGGAATTTTCGAGAAAAAAAAAAGTTTTCCTAGAAAAAATTTGTGTAACCCTCCACAGAACAGCAACAAAAAAAATAAACAGAATTTCAAATTGCTGTTGCATACGGCATAGCTTGTATGCCTATGCGGCCAATAGTAGCTGAAAGAGTATGTGTGTGTACGAAGAGCGTCTCTCCATCTTTATCTTAGACGATTAGTCGTTTGAGGAGACTTCAAGAAAAGTTTTTACTGCCCATGAAACCCTAGTGACAGAAAAGTATCTTTCAGCCGAAAATGCACACACAGTCGGTTGGTTTCCTGCCTCGCGGCAGGGAAATTCCTTCCATATATTTTATCCCAATTTTTTCTTGTTTGCTGACCTCGCCTGTTTTAAGAGCTGTGAGAGTCCACACAGTGGTCTCATTCTCTCACAGTTACGCATAGATCTCCGAAGGGGCAATGTATTTTTCTGTTCGATTCGAAGTGTTACTGATGACTTACATACACTCGCAGGTTTTAATTTTTTCCGTGTTTTTTTTTTGTACGCACCTAGAGGGACTTGGTGTGTTGGAATAGTTGCAGCTTAGATGCCCACGGCGGGGTTCAGCATTTTCTTTTTCAGACTTCAAACGTTAAAGAGCACAACAAAATAAAAAAAATAAATTAAATATTCTTTATTCACCCTCACGCGGTTTTGTTACACTTTCTAATTGTTGTTTGCTGACTTGGGTGTGTGCGCGTGTGGCTTGGTGTGTGTGTATAGGTGAGGGTACGTTTTGATTTACATGACAAATTTTCGCATTTTAATTACACCACACACAGCCGAAGAAATTCCCCACAAAAATTGATTGATTCCAAGAAAAGGAAAAGGGAACTCAACACAAAACTACAATTTATTCGGGGAACACGACACAAAGCACTTTTTCTTCACAGAACTGCACTCAATAATCGGTGGTCGAAATTGGTAGCGAGATTTTTAGGAACTTCTTGTTGAAGTTACGTGAAACTACACCCGTTTTTTTTGCTGAATTTTACTTTATTTATTAGCGATATGCTCTAGAGCGAGAGGGGGAAAACAGGAGAATGAACGAGAACCAGAATATTATATCCACACACCACTGCTGGAACACTGCGTTTGCAGTTGATAACCGGACTAAGATCTAAAAATCTCGCGAACCAGTAGGTTTCCGTTTGGTATCTATCTGTAGTGTGTAGAATGCATAAGCAGGGATGGCAGAGAGGCCGCGCGGTTATGTAGAGTTTAGATAGACTCTTCCTCTATTACTTTGTGTATATTCGTGTGTGTGAGTGAGGTGCCATATGGTGTTGGCTCATTCGGAAGGAATTTGGAAAATTTACTTTCATAGGCTGGAGGGAGACGAGTAGCTTTTATTAAAGGGAATTTCTCTTTCTTGTGAAATAGTAATTTTATTCTTTCAGTAGGCGTGCAGCTGCAGGGGTGTCAGAGGTGCATGTTCAGTAAGTGCAAAACGATTTAAGTTTACCGAGAAAATACAAGGTCGTCTTAAGTACGCTACACACTATCATTTTTGAAATTACCTTTCAAAACTCATTTTTCAGTCTGTTATTTTATATCATTACAGGAATGTCACTTTTTTCGAAATGCTTTCAGTTTTTGGTATTCAGTTCTGCGTTGGCCATCTTTGAATTGTTTCGGAAAATTGATAATAGCATAATAGAAAATTCTGCGGTTTCCGAGACGCCAAGTTTGAAAAGGGTTTCTCTTAAATCTCGACGAAATAAGCACGAAATATGAAGTAAAAAAAATTTATTAATTGCTTAGTTTAGGAGTTATCGAGGTTTAAAAATTAATTTTTTCCTACGGAAATTCCATAGAAATTAATATTTAGGCGTGTTTTAAAAAAAATAAAACACTTTTATACTCACTTTATTTTTAACTGCAAAGTTGGTTGTTCTGATTATGACACAAGCTGTCACATGCGCGAAAAACAATTCAGAAGTCGAAAAAAAAATTAATAGAAGAAGTAAGAAAATGTATGCTGTCTGCCACAAATGAAAAAAAACGTTGTTCGACGTTGACAATTCAACAACCTTCAGGAAACAAATGTTTGTCTACAAAAGAGTAAAAGCCATCTATATTTCAGATACTTCAACGTTTTATTTTCACTTTGGATTACTAGCTTATTTATCTTCACGATTTGTTTTGTTGTTGCTTTGTGTGGAAAAGTTTATAAATTGTTTAATAAAACACGCATATTATTCTGCCTAGGTACAAAAATGGTGTTGCAGACGTAATAACTCCTTCAAAACAAAAATGCCCTTTCGCATGTTATAAATAATTGGCGAAGGAGAAAAATTCAACAAACTCGGAGTTGGCCACCCTTTTCTAAAATGGCGGTTTTTTCTTAGAATCTTGATATACGTACATATACATGCCGGGCTAGTCTAGTTTCGAAGATATAGGCACAGATAAAGAATATACAGATGCCGCATCCAGAACAAAACCGGATATCAGAAAAAATATCATTGGCGGCTATACTCTGTCCCACAAAAATTGTCAGTATTGGGGAGCTTTTCTTCAAACACTGGTGCCGGTAGATGTTTTCCGGGCACTTAATGAGAGAAATTGCCACTGAAATACAAACCAAACCACTGACTTACACAGATTTTGTTTGTGTAATTCTCCCAAAATTCGGGCACATCCCATAATAACCAGTCAGCCACACAGCTGAGGGCACAATGACCGTGTTGTCGTCATCAACTCTCGCTGTGTGTGCTGAAAATATGTACATCGAAACAGAGTTACCGTTATCCAGTCAATGCAAATCGTTGCAACTTTTTCTGTGGATTTTGTCAAAGAGCTTTGCAATTTTGTGCTTTTGAGAACAAATAAATGAATTTGAGTATGTGAGGGTGTTGCCGCTTATTTTTTGGTATTTTCATTTTCTTGTTGTCCTGGGAAACCTGTTTAAATGCGGTTAAATTTTTTTTCGGTTTTTGTGCTTTGTAATGAAGATTTATTCGCGCGGGATTTTAAAACATTCAATTCAGTCACAGTGTTATAAGTGATCATATTTATTATTATTATTTATTAAAAAGTAAGTGAATTACAATTTAATTACAAAAAAAAACAAGCACTAGCTATCAGGGCTTTCGGCTAGTTTGAATAATTTTTCCTACATATAATTTAATAAATTTATTGCACAAATTAATTGCGTTATAGTGATATTGTGATACATCAAAATACTTGAAAAAATGCCTTCTACAAAATGTTCAAAATACGCCAATATCGAGTCGGTATTCATTTTGCAAACAATTATTTTTTTTTCGTCAACAAATTGTTTTGTTTTTTAAATCAGCAGATGGTAACCATACGGTTGTTACTCTCCGATATCTGGCGATTTGTCATGCATACTACGGTAACCCTGAAAGAGCTTTAAGGAGTGACAGGTTTATGTAACCTCTTGCAACCAGAGTGAGAGGCAAACGTCCTATCTTCTCTGTACTGACAATTTTTGTGGGACAGAGTATAATGTTGAACCACATTAGCCGTCAGGCCATATTTGTAGCACACTTGTAGGAGCAGATTTATTTTCGTTTTCTTTTCGCAAACATTTATTTCTTCTTTGCTCATTCCATATTCTTTGGAAGATTTTTGTGTAAGGAAGGAAGTGTGTGCTTGTGCTGTGCATCTTATAGATAGAAAAAATATTTTTTTTGTTCGTTTTTGTGCACAATGTCCTTCTTCGGTCTCCACTCGCCACCCCGATTCCGTCTGCCTGGCTCTGGTTTTGCTGCTTTAAATTATTCAAAACGATGAAAATGTCATGTACCAATTGTTCTAAAATAATGCTGAAAAGAGACAAAAAATATACTGATCCTGATGCATCAGAGCTGCTTTTATATCATAAATCTTTCAGTTCTGACTGATTTTGAAAGTTTGTTGCCACCTTCAGATCTTCTTTATAGCACATGTAAAGACACGTATGTATGTATAAGTTTTTGAAAATGTTTATTTGAATTTCCCGCATATTTCAAACATTAAAGCAGATATAGTATCGAAACATGATTTGATTCGACAGAGTATAGGGATCATCGAACTAAAGCTGTTTGATTTATGATTCTTGTCTTACTGCGTAAAATTGTAAGTGGGCAAGTAAAGAAGCTGAAGAGAAACGCAAAAAAAAAAAACCCTTTGAAACTCGAAACTGACGTTTAAAAAATGTATTACATATTAATTAAATTTATTTCACATCAAAATACAAAAATAAATAGATAAAGTCTTTCCTTCAAACGCACGTACACATTGCATACCTACAAAAGTATCATACGTATACAAATCCCTATTCATGCGATCATATTTTACACGGCGTGCAAATATATTTTTCACTGCCAATGCCAAGGTCAACCATTAAATTTGACAGCTCAGAACAACCCAAAAAACCAAAAAAATTAAATTTTCTTCTCCTCATCCATCTTCCCGCTGATGAGAACGACGAACGTAGATCGTCCACACAGTGATGCCAGATTTTTTTTTAATGAAATTCCCCATTTTTGGGGAAGTTTTTGAAAATTTTCCCCATTCCATATCCGATTTTTCCCCACTTTTGCCCCCATTTTAATTCCTTGTAAAATACGTTAAAAAGGATCAATTAAAACATGAAAACAAGTTTCATCTCTTTTATCAATAGAATTATCAATCAGCTAACCCTTAAATTCAGAAAGCTTTTCCCCATTTTTTTTTCCTTTTCTTTTGATCTTTTCTGGCTCTAAAGCTGCAAAATCATATAAAAATCAATCGCTATCGGTGCTTTCTGCTTTTTTCTTTCGCACTTTGGTTTTACTAAAATTTAATTGAAAATTATATTATGGTCCTTCCAATTCGTATTTTAATAGGCGTGTTTTTTTTATCGCGGCTAAGGAATTAAGGCTGGATAGTTATCCAGATTTCGTAGTTCTATACAGGCTTAGTTGTTAGTGTAATTAACATGGAAAATATTTTCTTAGCCTATATAGATTTACCAAAAAAACACCCCTAATGTTAGCGCTTTTCTTATCGATTGTCTTTATTATTAATTAAACGAAGGAAACAACAACAATACACCTCAGTCACTTTCTTTGTTTTGAAAATGTTAAGCGACAGCGCAGCGAATCAGTGAACTTCACAGCTGATTTTGATTTTGCAAAAAAGGTGAAGTCAGTGACGCAACGCTTTAAACGCTGTAATTCTTTTACTTCGGTTTTTATTTAGAAGCTAATTACACGACTTCTATTTTTTTCTATGTAAAATAAATAAATTTGCACACATTTCGTTTTTCCCGATTTTAAGAGCACTTTTCCCCATTTTCCCTATTAAGTGAAAAATTTCCCAAAATGGGGGAAAATCCCCACATCTGGCATCACTACGTCCACATCGAGAATGAGGGAATAAGGAAAAATATTCCAAATCGTGATGTGGTACAGAAAATATGCAACCATTTTTTAAATAAAAATCAAATATTTTTGACGGAAGGCTACGTTCTTCAACTCCTAAAACCTTCGCCAATTATTTAGAATAGATGCGAAAGGGCCTGCATGTGAGGCCGAAGGCCAGGCAATGTATAAGTCGAAGAGATGTTCATAGTTTTTTTTGTGAGCAAAGCGAGCCTACCCACCCTAACTTTCAAGCATGAAACCACGGAACCCAAGAAATCTTTCTGGTGTGTTAACGATTTTTATGGGAAACATTTTTATGTATAATCCTGTAAATTTGTAGAACGACCAAACATTTTTTGTCTTTTTGAGCTGTTTATCAACTGCGAAAGGTGCGAAAAACAAATTAATTCGGCCGACAGTTATAACTTTGAGGTAGTCAAAGACTTTGTCTACCTAGGCTCCGCTATCAATTCAGACAACGATACCAGCGCTGACATCAAACGAAGAATAACTCTTGCCAATCGCTGTTTCTTTGGGCTAAGAAGGCAGTTGAGAAGCAAAGCCATTTCTCGTACAATGAAAGCGACCCCTTATAACATCTTAACCATCCCAGTTCTGCTCTTTGGCGCAGAGGCATGAACTCTGTCAAAAACGGATGAGGTCGCACTTGACTGTTTCGAGAGGAACAGTCGTTCATTTAGACGATTCCCAGCCAACCAAACCCAGTTGATTTTTTATACCGTCAAGTTGGCACGTGTGATTTCGTTCCTATGACATCGGCTGTAAAACTGTCAAGTATTCGGCTTTAAACCAAATTGTTTTTTTTTAATTTGTTGTGGAAACCATAAATTAGAGAATATATTCAATGTATAATTTACAAAAAGAGGTATCAAATCATCATCATCATCTTCGTACTCAGACGCCGGTGAAATGTCAAGAGAACTGAACAATTTGGCAGTGATAACAATGCTATAAATGAAAAACATCGCTTTCGGCGCCCCCGGGCCCATGGGATATCGTAAAATTCCTAGCTTTTGACTGGGGATAAAATCAAGAGTTGTAGCCAGCTGGTTGTTGTATTTGTTTTACGTATAAAATTTGACTTAGCTAGCAACTAGTTCGTAGACAAAGCGAAAAAAATACTGCGAACTACAACAGGAATGAAAAAGTCTTAAAAAACGCGAGAAAAAAAGTGTGGAAACTTTTTTGTCGTTTGGAGACTTCACACTCTCCAACGTTTTAAACAACTCAATTTGTTTTTCTGAGATCGTGGCCTGGCGAAATTTTTTTCGTGATACTTGTTTTTCTGAGAATTCTGGTGGTCTGGTGTCTGGTGCGAAATTTCAGTAAAATTCCGATTCGTCGTGACGTGGATGTGAGTCGTGACTACTGGCTGGCTAGGTTTAAAAAAAACACGCCTATTGTAAGATCTTGCAATCGTCTGAACGTAGCCTTAGAATAACATGACACTTAAATTTATTAATTCTTATAAATAAGCATCCAAATTAACAATTAAATCACGTAAAAAAATGTATCTCCGGGTATTTGTGATAGTGGCCTTCTGGAAAGGACAGCCATTATATCCGTGCAACGTGTCCTAAACGCACCATCTTTCCTAGCCATGGAACCTATCGCACAAGCACTACCCTTCCCACCCATACCACGTATTCCATCCCAACCATTTCACATATGCAGCCCATGCCACCTACCCTACTATCGCAATATCCATCTATTTCACACCATCCACCTCATCCAAGCCGCCTATCCTACACGCATCACCCTTCCCGCCTATTCCATCTTACACATGGCACCTATCCAACAGGCACAATCCTTTCCACCCATGCCCCATGTTTCATTCCATTTCATCCATCCACCCATTCTTTTTATCCATCCAACCTATCGACAACAAACATGGCTCCCATCAAACCCATTCAATCCTTGGAATCTATCATTAACGTACCACACTTCTTATCCGATGTGACCTATCCCACACGCTCCACCCTTTGCACCCATGGCATACATTCGCTCCCAACTATGCCACCTATCCCATAAATGCTACATTACAACCCCCACCGTTACACCTATTTCTTTAAATTCACCTGATCCAAGTCATCTATCCTACCGCCACAACTCCCAATTATTTCATACCGTCCACCTAATCCACTTACTATGAGCATAACTTACCTTACGAGCATCACCCTTCCCACCTACTCCATCCCAACCATTCCACATATTCACACATTATAGTCGGAGAGCTGGTGAACGTTTTGGTTACGTCATTTGCGCAAAGGAAATTAATATATTTTTTTGTTAAACTAGAGCTAATGATCACAAAAATCGAAGTCGAAAACGTTCACCAGCTCTTAGACTATTATACCTATCTCCCCATCCCATCAACCATCCATCACATCAACCTCAAATATGGCTGCCATCCCATTAATTACACCCATGAAACCCATCTTAAACCCACCTCAATTCATCCATGCAACCATACGCTCCACTCTTTCAACCCATGCCATGTATTCGCTTGAAACCATGCAACCTATCCGATCAATGTCACCAATCCTACCGCCACCCGTCCCCCCTTTAATTCTATTCACCTGATCCAAGTCACCCATTCCATCCACCTCATCTAAGTCACCTGTCCTTCAAGCATCATACTTTAAACCTATTCCATCCCATCCATTTCATATGTTCAGCCATCCTACCAATTTTACCTATCCCATCCACCTCACCCATCCCATCCGCCTCAAACGTAGCTGCCATCGCGTCCGTGATACCCATGAAACTCATTCTAAACCCACCACACTTTTTATCCATGCAATCTATCCCGCTCACTCCACCCTTCCCACCCGCGTCACCTATTCCTTCGCAACCATGTCACCTATACCGTCCATACCACCTATCCTACCATAACCCTTTCAAGTATTTCATCCCACCTACCTCGTATAAACCACCTATCCTAAACGCATCACTCTTCTCACCTATTCCATCCCAGCCGCTTTAGTTATTTCACCCATCCCATTCAATCGTCTATCCTATCCATCTCACAAGTGGCTGCCATCCTATCCATTGCAACCATGAAAACTATCCTAAGCCCACCACACTTCCTATCCATGCAACTTATGCCACACGCCCCATCCTTCCCAACCATGCAACACTCCACCCTTCCCACCCCTACCAAATATTCCATTGCAATCATGCCACTTACATATATCGTCCATGCCACCTATTTTACCATCACCCTTACCATCCAAATATTTCATCCCATCCACCTCATCCAAGCGACCTATCCTACACCCACCACCTTTCCCACCTCTTCCATCTTATCCATGCCACCTATCCCATGCGCGTCACCCTCCCCACCAATCCCACGTATTTCATCCCCACTATTTCACAGATATCGTTTATGCCACCTACCCACCGCCACCCCTCCGGCTTATTTAATTCTATTCACCTGATCCAATTCACCTATCCTACAACCTATATAATCCTGTAAATTTGTAGAACGACCAAACATTTTTTGTCTTTTTGAGCTGTTTATCAACTGCGAAAGGTGCGAAAAACAAATTAATTCGGCCGACAGTTATAACTTTGAGGTAGTCAAAGACTTTGTCTACCTAGGCTCCGCTATCAATTCAGACAACGATACCAGCGCTGACATCAAACGAAGAATAACTCTTGCCAATCGCTGTTTCTTTGGGCTAAGAAGGCAGTTGAGAAGCAAAGCCATTTCTCGTACAATGAAAGCGACCCCTTATAACATCTTAACCATCCCAGTTCTGCTCTTTGGCGCAGAGGCATGAACTCTGTCAAAAACGGATGAGGTCGCACTTGACTGTTTCGAGAGGAACAGTCGTTCATTTAGACGATTCCCAGCCAACCAAACCCAGTTGATTTTTTATACCGTCAAGTTGGCACGTGTGATTTCGTTCCTATGACATCGGCTGTAAAACTGTCAAGTATTCGGCTTTAAACCAAATTGTTTTTTTTTAATTTGTTGTGGAAACCATAAATTAGAGAATATATTCAATGTATAATTTACAAAAAGAGGTATCAAATCATCATCATCATCTTCGTACTCAGACGCCGGTGAAATGTCAAGAGAACTGAACAATTTTGGCAGTGATAACAATGCTATAAATGAAAAACATCGCTTTCGGCGCCCCCGGGCCCATGGGATATCGTAAAATTCCTAGCTTTTGACTGGGGATAAAATCAAGAGTTGTAGCCAGCTGGTTGTTGTATTTGTTTTACGTATAAAATTTGACTTAGCTAGCAACTAGTTCGTAGACAAAGCGAAAAAAATACTGCGAACTACAACAGGAATGAAAAAGTCTTAAAAAACGCGAGAAAAAAAGTGTGGAAACTTTTTTGTCGTTTGGAGACTTCACACTCTCCAACGTTTTAAACAACTCAATTTGTTTTTCTGAGATCGTGGCCTGGCGAAATTTTTTTCGTGATACTTGTTTTTCTGAGAATTCTGGTGGTCTGGTGTCTGGTGCGAAATTTCAGTAAAATTCCGATTCGTCGTGACGTGGATGTGAGTCGTGACTACTGGCTGGCTAGGTTTAAAAAAAACACGCCTATTGTAAGATCTTGCAATCGTCTGAACGTAGCCTTAGAATAACATGACACTTAAATTTATTAATTCTTATAAATAAGCATCCAAATTAACAATTAAATCACGTAAAAAAATGTATCTCCGGGTATTTGTGATAGTGGCCTTCTGGAAAGGACAGCCATTATATCCGTGCAACGTGTCCTAAACGCACCATCTTTCCTAGCCATGGAACCTATCGCACAAGCACTACCCTTCCCACCCATACCACGTATTCCATCCCAACCATTTCACATATGCAGCCCATGCCACCTACCCTACTATCGCAATATCCATCTATTTCACACCATCCACCTCATCCAAGCCGCCTATCCTACACGCATCACCCTTCCCGCCTATTCCATCTTACACATGGCACCTATCCAACAGGCACAATCCTTTCCACCCATGCCCCATGTTTCATTCCATTTCATCCATCCACCCATTCTTTTTATCCATCCAACCTATCGACAACAAACATGGCTCCCATCAAACCCATTCAATCCTTGGAATCTATCATTAACGTACCACACTTCTTATCCGATGTGACCTATCCCACACGCTCCACCCTTTGCACCCATGGCATACATTCGCTCCCAACTATGCCACCTATCCCATAAATGCTACATTACAACCCCCACCGTTACACCTATTTCTTTAAATTCACCTGATCCAAGTCATCTATCCTACCGCCACAACTCCCAATTATTTCATACCGTCCACCTAATCCACTTACTATGAGCATAACTTACCTTACGAGCATCACCCTTCCCACCTACTCCATCCCAACCATTCCACATATTCACACATTATAGTCGGAGAGCTGGTGAACGTTTTGGTTACGTCATTTGCGCAAAGGAAATTAATATATTTTTTTGTTAAACTAGAGCTAATGATCACAAAAATCGAAGTCGAAAACGTTCACCAGCTCTTAGACTATTATACCTATCTCCCCATCCCATCAACCATCCATCACATCAACCTCAAATATGGCTGCCATCCCATTAATTACACCCATGAAACCCATCTTAAACCCACCTCAATTCATCCATGCAACCATACGCTCCACTCTTTCAACCCATGCCATGTATTCGCTTGAAACCATGCAACCTATCCGATCAATGTCACCAATCCTACCGCCACCCGTCCCCCCTTTAATTCTATTCACCTGATCCAAGTCACCCATTCCATCCACCTCATCTAAGTCACCTGTCCTTCAAGCATCATACTTTAAACCTATTCCATCCCATCCATTTCATATGTTCAGCCATCCTACCAATTTTACCTATCCCATCCACCTCACCCATCCCATCCGCCTCAAACGTAGCTGCCATCGCGTCCGTGATACCCATGAAACTCATTCTAAACCCACCACACTTTTTATCCATGCAATCTATCCCGCTCACTCCACCCTTCCCACCCGCGTCACCTATTCCTTCGCAACCATGTCACCTATACCGTCCATACCACCTATCCTACCATAACCCTTTCAAGTATTTCATCCCACCTACCTCGTATAAACCACCTATCCTAAACGCATCACTCTTCTCACCTATTCCATCCCAGCCGCTTTAGTTATTTCACCCATCCCATTCAATCGTCTATCCTATCCATCTCACAAGTGGCTGCCATCCTATCCATTGCAACCATGAAAACTATCCTAAGCCCACCACACTTCCTATCCATGCAACTTATGCCACACGCCCCATCCTTCCCAACCATGCAACACTCCACCCTTCCCACCCCTACCAAATATTCCATTGCAATCATGCCACTTACATATATCGTCCATGCCACCTATTTTACCATCACCCTTACCATCCAAATATTTCATCCCATCCACCTCATCCAAGCGACCTATCCTACAACCACCACCTTTCCCACCTCTTCCATCTTATCCATGCCACCTATCCCATGCGCGTCACCCTCCCCACCAATCCCACGTATTTCATCCCCACTATTTCACAGATATCGTTTATGCCACCTACCCACCGCCACCCCTCCGGCTTATTTAATTCTATTCACCTGATCCAATTCACCTATCCTACAACCTTTACCACCTACTCCATTTAAACCATTCCGCGTATCCAGCCGTCCAACTTATTTCACCTATCCCATCCACCTCAAACGTGGCTGCCATCCCATCCATTACACCCATGAAACCTATCGTAAACCCACCACACTTTCTATCCATGCAACTTATGCCACACGCTCCACCCTTCCCACCCATGCAACTTATCCCACACACTCCACCCTTCCCACCCATACCAAATATTCCATCGCAATCATACCACCTACATACATATGTATATCGTCCATGGTACCTATTCTACCATTACTCTTACCATCTAAATATTTCATCCCATCCAAGCGACCTATCCTACAACCACCACCTTTCCGACCTATTCCATCTTATCCATGCCAACTATTCTATGCGCGCCACCCTTCCCACCCATCCCACTTATTTCGTTCCCATTATTTCACCAATATTGTTCATGCCACCTACCCACCGAAACCCCTCCGACTTATTTAATTCTATTAACCTGATCCAATTCACATATCCTACAACCTTTACCACTTATTCCATTCCAACCATTCCGCATATCCAGTCGTCCTACTTATTTCACCTATCCCATCCAATTCACCCATCCATCTCATCCACCTCAAACGTGGCTGCCATCCCATCCATTACAACCATGATACCTATCGTAAACCCACCACACTTTCTATCCATGCAACTTATCCCACACGTTCCACCCTTCCCACCCATGCTACCTATTCCATCGCAACCATGCTACCTATACCGTCCATGCCACCTACCCCACCATCACCCTTTCGAGCACGCATCACCCTTGCCACCAATTCCATCCTATCCATCTCACCTATCCCCCGCGTACCATCCGTCCCACTCATACCACATATTACATTACAAATATTGCACCTATACCGATCAGGCCATCTATCCAACTTCCACCCCTCCCACCTATTTCATCCAATCCATCCCATCCAAGTCACCTATCCTACCACCACTGCCATGTATCCTACCGCCCATGCCATGTATTCCGTCCCTACCATGTCACCTATACAATCCATGCCACCCCTCTCATCCACCTCATCCAAGTCACCAATCCTACCGCCACTATCCTAAACCCACCACACCTTCTATCCATGCAACCTATCCCACACACTCCACCCTTCCCAACCATGCCACCTATTCCATCGCAACCATGCCACCTATACCGTCCATGCTACCTATCTTACTATTACCCTTTCCACCTATTTCTTCTCATTCACCTCATTCAAGCCACCTATCCTACACGCATCTCTTTCATCTTGTTCATGCCACCTATCCCACACGCACCACCCTTTTCACCCATGCTGTCCATTCCACTCCGCTCCATATTGTCCACGCCATCTATTCTACTATCACCTTTGCCGTCTGTTTCATCCCATCCACCTCATCCAAGCGACCTATCCTCCACCCATCACCTTTTCCCACCTATTCCATCTTATCCATGCCACCTATCCCCTGTGCTCCACCTTTCCCACTCATGCCACGTATTCCATCCCCACAATTTCACCTAAACTGTTCATGCCACCTACCCACTGCCACCCCTCCGACTTATTTAATCCTATTCACCTGATCCAATTCACCAATCCTACAAACATCACCCTTCCCAACTATTCCATCCCATCCATTCCCCATATCCAGCGTTCCTACTTATTTCACATATCCCATCCACTTCACCCATCCCATTCAACCTGAAACGTGGCCAACATCCAACTCATTACACCCATGAAACCTATCCTAAGTCCACCACACTTTCTATCCATGCAACCTATCCCACATACTCCACCCTTACCACCCATACCACCTATACCATCGCAACCATGTCACCTATACCGTCCATACTACCTATCTTACTATCAACCTATCCATCTATTTCATCCCAACTTCCTCAACCAAGCCACCCACATCTCCCTTCCCACCTCTACCATCCTATCCATGCTACCTATCCCCCGCGCTCCATCCTTCCCACCGATACCACATATTCCATAACAACTATTGCACCTATACCGTCCATGCTACCTATCCTACTGCCAAACCTCCCACCTATTTCATCCATTCCACGCCATCCAAGTCACCTTTCCTACCGCCACCGCCATGTATTCCGTGCCTACCATGTTACCTATACAATTCATGCCACTATGCCACCGCTACCCTCCCATCCATCTCATCCAAGTCACTTATCCCACAGCATCACCTATTTCATCGTAACCATGTCAACTATACCGTCCACGTCACCTATCCTGCCATCACTCTTCCCATCTATTTCATCTCATTCACCTCATCCAAGCCACCTATCCTACACGCATCTCTTCCATCTTGTCCATGCCACCTATCCCACACGCACCATCCTTTCCACCCATGCCACCTATGCCGCCTATCCAGCCATCCTATTCTATTTATTCCACGTATCTCACACGTAATAGTGTAATACCCATGCCACCTACCCCATATATCCCACGCGTTTCACGGTTCCACGTGCCGGGAAAAGGATTGCGTAAGGTGGTACATAGTTGCAGTCCCCGCCTGCTTTCTTTGTCTTAAGAATGATTTAGTTTTATCATTTTCTTGTTAAGAGTGGTTTTGATATTGTATTCCCTTACTAACTTTTGAAGCTCGAACGATGGTCGATGATGGAGTAAAGTATTTTTCATCTAGGTAGATAATGTTTTTCGATTTTATTTTTCTGCAACACCACTGGAGTTTCAAATTTAATGAGTTTTTCGTTAGATATTACTCCAGAATTAGCGATACGAGGGACTATGAGCGGAATACCGTATGATGACTGGGGAAAATTAGTCTTTAAAACTACGTAGCTAAGCTCAGTAGACGTGAATGTTATGATTTTAACACTTTAACAGGTTTGGTATGTATAATGAATTTCTCGATTGTTTGCCTTCTTGCATTTTTCCAGTTACAGGTTTGGCCGTGCTTGATGTTGATGTTATAACAATCAATTCAGTCGTTTTCTTTTGTTGACGAGATTAAAATTTCTCTGTGAAGCGTCTGTGATGGACTTGATGACTTTTGTGATTTATAATTTAACTTTGTGTTCGACAAAGAGCCGGAGAGAATCATAGATCCAATGCATATATCTAGTCCAACTGCATAATTATAGATGCAGTTTCTTAATTTAAATACCTAGGTGTAACTGTAGGTAGTAGGCTTAATTGAAAGTCACACATAGAAAATGTAATGAAAACTATGTACATGGGTTTAAATAAGATATACCATCTACGTTAGCTTGAACCGTCGAATCTTTTAACCATAATATACTATGCCTTAGTCAATTCTCGTTTGAAATAAGGCTTTTGTTGTTGGGGTAGTGCATTTGTAATTAACTTGCAACCAGTTGTTCAAACCTAGTTAGGTCGCGTCCTCTTTTTCAATCAACCAGAATACTGCCACTGTAATATCTACACATATTCAAGGTTTTGAGGTTGTTCTATATTCGGTGGGGTTATATCAATATAAGTAGAAATGAAGTGCATTCACTTCGTTCATCAAATGCAGTGACAGTTCCTAGAGTTAGGACGGAACACTGCCGTTGATTTGCTACCAACATTTAAAACCCTACCCTTTATTTAAAACAGATTACCATCTGATATACACAATCCAATAGGATTGAAATCCAAATTTCTTGCATCTTTAACGAATTGGCTACTCTGATGGTGGGTTGGGGGCAAGGTTTAAGGTAACTCATACCACCTCTCAATCTTCTCTGACGCCATTATCGAGCTAAACCGCCTCTGATTTCGTTGCATCCCTGGAATGTCTTCTATCACGTACCGATCGTTCGGCAGCACCTTGGTTACCAGGTATGGCCCTCGATAAAGCGGTTCTAACTTATATGACGTACCAGTTGCACCCACTTCATTTTCGATCAGTAACCTGATACTGCAAAGGTTTACGATGCGTCTTATCGGAATGAATCTTCTGGTCCTGTTGACATTTGAGTATGTTTTGCAAGGTTTTGCCTCTGCGTTGGTCCATCACCCCGGCATCTCCTTACTCCCCAACTCCAGCAACAGCTTATTGCCCAAGATGTCCCTGGGAGTGTAGAAAAATAACAGCTCAAGCGGGATCGCCCTGGTCATTGAGGTCTTGACAATGTTGACACTCCATTGAATCGCCCGTAGCTGACTCACCCAATCAAGTCCTTTCTGTCGAATGAACGCATCTTAAGGACTAAAGAATTATACGATTGCATCTCTCCACCTATCCGTTCGCCCTAGAAATCCTAACTCCATTTTTCACGTGGCCAATTCCATACTCGTGATAAAACTGCTCAACACTTTATCGGTAAACGCAGTTCCACGATCAGTGATGATCCTTCTCGGTGCACCAAAGTAGCCAGTTATCAACACGTTGATAACACCTCGAGTGTTAGTGGTTTTTACTGCTCTCAGCACGGTGTACTTCGTAAAGTTATCGACTAGAGATGTTAGATGTTAGAAATCGGGGTGTGTTTGCGTGCACTGCGACCTGTTTATATATATTGTGCTCCCCCGTACTCATATTGGCCGATACGTCTCGACCTAGAGAACCTCTTCCAATCCAACCACTCTGAGAAATCGGAGTATCTGGATTGGGTCCAACGATGGGAGATCCATTTCAAAGAAAGTGTGCACGCCCAGGTGTGCTCTTCTTTTGTGGATCAATGCTCCACAGTCCATAAGGAGGTGTGAGGGAGTCTCCTCGGCATCGCTGCAGAATCTGCAGTTTCCATTTGCTTCTATTCCCATTTTCCTGAGATGCTCCCTGAGTCTGCAATGGCCCGTTAGAAAGTCTGTTAGAATTCGAAGCTGGTTTTTGCTGGTACCTAGGCAGGCCTTGCTTCTCCTTCGGTCGTAGTTCCCGAGGAGTTCCTTTGCCTGCCTTAGTCCTGGCAGTGTTTCCCATAGCATCCTTCTTTTCATTCTTCCTCTTTTCTCAGTTCCTCTTGGATTCGGTTCGGTCCCAGCCCGCAGAATGGCTCGGGTCCAACGAATGGTGTTACTGACCCTTTCCTTGCCAGTTCATCGGCTGCCTCATTTCCCTCTATCCCTACATGACCTGGCACCCAGTAGAGGGTGACTTTATTGTTCCGGCCAAGTCTGTTTATCTTCGCCAGTTATCGACTAAAGCGAGTACATATCGGATTCCTACTCTCCCTATGGGAAACGGTCCGAGGTGGTTCAGATGAGCTGTATGGAACGGCAGTGGAACTCTTTCGGTGTTATGCAGTTCCCCTTCGGACATAAATAAGTAAGTAAAGTGGCGGCCCTTTAGAGCCTAATTAGCGCTAGCGTGCGACGTTTTGTAACCACGAAACTCGTTTAAACCTAGTTAGTATGTGGTTGTTGGTTTGGTAGTTTAGGATGGCTATATCCAGCCGGTCCCCTTCGGACATACCCCCTTTATTTTTTGCGTGTGCACGGTCTAAGTAGGACTTAATGTAAGTTCGAGTATAACTTCCTATGTTCGGAAACCAGTAAACGTCCCTCAGCCGTAAAAACGTCTTCTCATCTGCGAGACGTCCTACATCGTCGTGACATAGCTTCAAAACCCTTCATCTTATTACCTTTCGAACGATCCATTTTTTTTCGCTATCTACCGTTCGAAACAGCCGAGTTCCATGGATGCAGTTTTCCTCCTATAGTTGCTTCTTGGTAGGAGTCATTTCCGCCGCCTTCAGTGTGGCTATAACGGATCGCAGTTTACTGTCCTGCCACTGCATTGTTGCTAACCAATCTCCGTCGGCTGTGTTTACATTGAAGACAAATTAAGAGGCCTCTTCTACGGTGCGCTCGTTCTCCGACGGCTGTCGACTCAGGGCCTCTACTTGTGCCGCTTTCTTCCTAGGTTGATGAACCATCTCAAACGTGAACTCTTATCGTTTGAGCCACCAGCGGCCTAACCTCAGAATGATTCTTTGCTTATTACTTGTTGCCACTATCTCCTAGCAATCAATTACAATCCTGAACACCTTTCCCAATAATTATACTCTAGTGTCAATTCAATGCAAGCACACAAATTCAGAAACCATTACGTAACATTGAATCGCCGCACATACCCGAAATACATGAATCGTTCTAAGCTTTCTACAATCGCCAGTACTTCCAGCTCATTTGGGTGATATTGGTCGCGTTCGTCGATCTAGGCAAAGTGATTCATATGCCTCTAATCGATTTCTATAGGCTGAGAGTGACAGAAGACGAATCAGTTTTTTTGAGGTCGGACACTGGATTCTAAGCCAAAAAATTCTTGCAGCATATGAAGCAAAATGAGAATTGACATAAAACAGCTGACATTTGAAATCATTTTTGCATTTGTTCGTTGAGCTTTAAATAATAATAAATAGCTGGCGCGACAGCTCGGAATGAGCCAAGGCCTAGCTTCTCGCAACCATTCATGTTGTGCGAAGTGAGAAGCTCTTTCATGACAGTTTATACTCCCGGAGGCTTGTCATACCCCGACGAGAGGTGGTGCCGCGAAAAATGTTTTGGTGTTTTTCCTGGCTGGGGCTTAAACCCACGCCGCTCGGTCAGCAGTCCAACGCACTAACCACTGAGCCACGGCGCCCACTCGTTGAGCTTTACAATTTCAATTTATTTATTGTTTTTTTGTTCTATTTTTCATTTCCTTTTCTATGATGTGCATTAAAAATATTTTATGAGTATGTTTGTTTACGTTTCGTGCTTTTGTGTATATGGACGATATTGGAAATTTTAACAGGTGATCAATACTTTGTTCAATCCAAATAGTGCAATTCCATTTACGATGCTTATTAATCATTTTATTCAAAACGCGAGTATGTTACTTTCAAACAATTTCATCCTCAGAGTTAATAGCGTTTCCTTATTCTGCATACAATTTACAAAGCAACTCTTATGCAAAAACAGAAAGTAATATACAATTTTGACTGAAAATCCCCTCCTCGACCCCAAATAAAGTGGGCGCGTTCCCTTTCTCAGATGTCTCAAATTTCAGATAAACTAGAATATGGAACGCTGAAACTTGACTGAAAAACAAGATAACAGCTGATTGACATTTGTACAAAAATTGCATTTTTACTTTCTGCTTTTCCATCGAATTTGCGTATGAAATGTAACTGTGTGCATACTAATTACTCATTAGGGACCCTTAAGGTGTTTTATGTAACTAAAATATGCATATTTATTGGCAAATTTGCGAAATACAGCAATTGATTAAAATTGAAATTTGAAATAACAGCTGTTTAATGACACTTTTCAACTGACAGAGAAGTAAGACAAAAATTTTTAGACTAACAATCCAGTCGCCGACCTCAAAAAAGTTGTCTTGTTTTTCTGTCACGTGACAGGCTCTCGTCCAATCATTATGCTCCGTTCATCTGAAATTTCAGATATCTGAGAAATGAAACGCGCCCAGTGCTTCGTCTTCTGTCGCTCTCAGCCAATAGAAATCGATTGAAGGCATATGAATCACTTTGCCTAGATCGACGAACGCGACCATTTTCTCTCATCTGCTGTCAACTTACGGCTGAAGTATATCACTAGGAGCAAGTTGTTGTCATCTTTTGCATGTTGAAAAAGAATTCCGGTTTGGCCAACCGAAGAGGCGTCAGTGTGCACCTCATATTCCTTCTCCGGATAATACAATGTACGTATCTACATACATAAATGCGTGATTCCCCTTTTTTCGCACGATTGGTTGCCAAAATATATACGCGCCACCTGTCGCACCGACTAAGTTGATTCAATATCCCACTTCTGACTTGATAGCAATAAAAGAGAAGCGTTTCTTTTCAATTATTCTTTATTATGCAAGCGATGTTGCTTGACCATGACTAAACTACAACTAACCTCTCCCAAGCGGTTGCATCGCGTTGCAATCGAACAGTAATGCACGTTTTACATGTAATAACATAAGCCTTTGTTTCATTCTTGAATTCCTCATCTAAACCCCTCACCCTTTCACCGAATTTCTTCCCTTAGAATGCCTCTATTTCTTTTGCGCGGATTTATGCTTCACATTTTATTTCCATTGGTTCCTCTAACCACTTAGTGTTCGAGGTTCACTGCTTCGACGTGTCTTTTAGAAGCTGACGGTAGCATCGATGGTGGGCTACTCTCGGGGTCACTTGCAGAGATGTATACATATGTATGTACTAGAAACATGTGCTCCAGACAAACTAAATGCTTGCTCCAAACCGCGAATTTACGTATTCCATAGGCTTTCGGCCGGTTATTACAGTAAATAAGGAGTAAAACGTGAGCGTATTAAAGCGTTTGAGGAAAACTGTTCGTCGCAAGAGGCCAGAATTGTGGAGAAACAACTCGTGCTTTCTTCACCACGACAATGTACCGGCTCACACATACCATCTTGTAAGCGACTATTTGACCAAAAACAACATTCATACTGTTCCGCAAGCTCCGTATTCACCTAACATGGCTCCTTGTGACTCAAGACCACTTCGCGGAAAGCGGTTTGAGACGATTGAGGCTATAAACGAGAATTCGCAGAAGGAGCTGAAGGTGATTCCAAAATCGGCCTATGAAAAGTGTTTTGAAGATTGGAGGAAGCGTTGGAATATGTGTATTGCTTGCACGGAAGATTACTTTGAAGGGAATAAAATGAATATCGAAGAATAATTCAACCGTATTAGTTTTATTGAAGAATTTCGGATACTTTTTGACCAGAATGTAAGTAAGAAAGGAGGTTCTTTAGTACTTTGGTTCTCTGCAGTGCTCTAGGCATTATGTATGTCGATTGGTGTTATTGTGCGAAAAGCGCTGCTCACTCTCGTCGCATATAGCCGATTTATTGCACCAATTTGACACCTATACGATACTGTATTCATGGCTTCCGCCTGTATTGGTAATCCGTACAGTCTGACAGACGTAACAACCCTGCCTACAAGTAGTCTACGCCTCTACTTTGGTCCTCCGATATTTGACTATTACAATTGACATTCGGCCTCTAGCATCCGCAACTAACCCGTCTAGAAAGCTTTCACATTCCTCTATCTTCAGGGTTGGTGGGACGTAACAGCTGTAGATGCGGATCACTTTGCTGCCCAGTAGCTTTAGATCTGACATCCACATACTCGTTGGCGTAGTCTTGCAGGGACTGGACACTAGTGATGTGGCATCCGGGACTGAATCATTCAATTGAAGCGCTTCAGTAAAAAGAAGCAATCCTTCACTTCAGTCATACACTTCACTGCTTCAGTTCATTCCTACACTTCTTTCGCTTCCTTTTGCCACTCCTTTAATTCATCCTTACGCTTCAGTTCATTCCTACGCTTCAATTTATTCCTACACTTCTTTCGCTTTCTTTTGCTTCTCCTTCCCATGTAGTTCAATTCATCCCTACATTTCTATTCATTCCCACGCTTCAGTTCATTGTAACACTTCTTTCGCTTCTCCTTCTTCAATTCACTCCTATCCTATACTTCTTTTCCTTTGCTCTTCACTTGTTAATTTGTTAATTTCTTTCCCCCACAGAATGTATTTTTTGTTTATTTGACTGGTACGTTTCTTCCTGTTTTGTTCGATGGGAAGGTTTCTCTTTTTTTTTTCGTCAAAAAAAAAACGCTTCAGTGAACGGTTCTTTCAAATGAAGGAGAGTGAATGAAGTGCTTCAGTGAAATGAACTATTTTCCCCACCTCTACTGGACACTGATAGAGAAAGTGTTTCAGATCCTCCTTCGAATTTTTTCCAAATTACAGTACCAGCTAGCCCAATTCAAAGCAATCGACACTATTATTGCTTTCTATGGGGATAGTATAGGAGCAATTCATATGGCTTGCAGCTATGTCAATTTTATTATTCTCCATTTTATTTCGTTCCATAAGACTCCTGGAAATGTCTCAGATCATTTTCCTTCTCCTCCCAGTTTTTAGGAATTACAGTGTCAGCTGGTCGAATTCAAAAGCGATCGAAACTAATACTGCTTATAATGCGGATCTTCTAGGAGCAATTCGTATAGTTTTGAGCTCCCTTAGCTATAACTCAGCTAATTAGATAACTGTTGCCTGGTTACACCGATGCTGTTAGCAGTCTTACAGATAATACTAGTCGGAATATCAAGCACACAATCTGAAGGCAACCTGAGACCTAATAAACTTAACGGAAAAAGCAGGCCGGATAGTGGTATCTTCACAGCATATATCGTAAATGGTTGCCAATGTCTCCTTTCTGTACAATTTCTTCCGCTAAAGGTATATCATAACTGACGTGCAATGTAAGAAAATTAATACAAATTGTTTAAAGTTCACGTTCCCGTTAAGTATAAGTGGTTAGTTGCGAATGCCTTTAAAGATGCCCTTATCATAAGTGAATTGCAGATAACGATATGAAAACCGAGTATTAGCTCTAAGTTAAAACCTAATAACGATAAAACTAAAAATAATATAACTGAAAATATCAAAATACATAAACCATAACCGTCGACCACCACGTCGCTCCAAAGTGAAGCTTTCATAGCGGAATATTCATAAAAATTTTCCCAATCACCTTCTTAGTCCAAAGAAACAGCGATTGGCAAAAGTTATTATTATTATTATTATAATTTATTAACAGTGGCATGAGTTATTCTTCGTGGTGTCATTGTCTGAATTGAAATCGAATCCAAGGTAGACAAAGTCTTTAACTACCTCAAAGTCAACAGTGGCTCTGAGACGTCGGTGTTGAGTGTCGTTTTTTGTTGATAGCATATACTTGGTCTTGCCCTTATTGACCGTTAAACCCACCATCCCAATACTCACGAAAGGGCCAGTCTCATCACGCTGCGTTCTTTCGATTATGTCAATATCACCGGCGGCGTATGCAATTATTGGACGAAATTTTGAAAGATTGTGCCTTTAGTGATGGCGCATGAGTTTTCACTATTCTTTTAGGAACGATATTAAAGAAATCGCATAAAAGCGCTTCGCCTTGTCTAAATCCTTCACATCACTTGTGTGAGTGTTCACTGGCAAAATTCAGACACTGCCCAGTCGCACAATATGCCGTCTCTGAGGCTGAGGATTGCCTTAGTAAAACCAGAACATAGTATATATGGTAGCACTGATAAATTGTGTCCCCCTAGGTGGCTAGAAGGGGTTTTACTGTTGCTCTGAAATGGTCTGTGAAATGCATTTGAACAAATAGTATTTGTATGGGAACACAGTGGATTAAATGCAATGACGAGTCCTGATGCTTACCCCATTCCCGATATAACGAACACATTAGCAGGTTTAGGGGAATGTACATGTTTTACAACGATCGATCTAACATCTGGTTTTCACCAGACCAAAATTAAAAAAAAACTATATTCCAAAAACAGCTTTTTCAACAGCAAATGGTAAATTCGAATTTACTCGGTTACAATTTGGGTTAAAAAACGCCCCCGGCTACTTTTCAACGCATGATTAATGACGTTTTAAAATCCGTAATAGGAAAGATATGCCAAGTCTATATAGACGATATAATCGTCTATGGAAAGAACAAAGAAGAGCATGTCAAAAATCTTGACGAAGTTCTCTCACTTCTCGAAAAGGCTAACTTAAGGGTTAATCTGGAGAAATCTAAATTTTAAAGTCCCAAAGTGGAATTCCTAGGGTACATAATCACTAAAGAAGGAATTCGTGCAGACCCGAAAAAATCGCTGCAAAACAAAAAAATTCCACCGCCTCAAAACCTCAAAGATTTAAAAAGCTTCCTAGGATTGGCAACGTACTACCGAAAGTTTATTAAAGACTGCCAAAATAGCAAAGCCTTTGACAAACCTGACTATAGGATTAAATGCCCAAATAAAGGCAAATCAATCAAGAAAAACAGAAATTCATCTTGATGATCAGGCTCTCAAAGCATTTAAAAATCTAAAAGAAAAACTTATGTCGTCAGACATTTTAATCTTCCCAAACTTTAAAAAAACCATTTATTCTTACGACCGACGCCTCTAACTTCGCCATTGGAGCCGTCCCGTCTCAAGGGGAAATGGGTAAAAGATAAACCTGTAACATTTATATCGAGATCCTTAACTAAAACAGAGGAAAATTATTCGACAATCGAGAAGGAAATGCTAGCAATAGTATGGTCCCTCGATAAATTAAGGACATACCTTTACGGAGCTAAAAGCATCAAAATTCTTACAGACCGTCAGCCGTTGACCTTCGCTTTGAGCAACAGAAATTCCAACGCAAAACTGAAAAGATGGATGCAAGAATCGAAGAATATAATTATTCTCTAGTCAGATGCCTCAACTGAATCAACTTATTTTCTCTGGAGGCAAGGACATGATTTGTCATGAAGAACCACATCCGAAATACCAGACATTATATTAGAATGCAGACTTTTGATAGTAATAATTTAACAACTATATTAAGGGAGAATCTTAACCCAAACATTTTAAACGGTATTAAGATCCCGGAGAAACATATCGCACTGTTACAGGAAATTTACAAAATTCTTTTGGCCGATACAAGATCAGAATCACACAAAGAGTAGTCACAGATATTAATTACGAGGAAAACAAATTGAAAATAATCCAAGATGAACACAGACGTGCTCACAGAAGTTATGAAGAAAACAAAGATCAGATATTAGAAAAGTACTACTTTCCACAAATGACAGAATTAGTAAAAAAAATTGTAGGTTCTTGTGATGTTTGTTGTTCCAACAAATATGACCGACACCCTCCAAAACCCGAATTGCAACCCACCCCAATTCCGACATACCCAACGGAAATTTTACATATGGACATAATAGAAATAAAAAAAGAAAAATTCATAACATGTGTAGACAAATTCTCTAAGTTTACAAAATTCTTTCATATCAAAAATAAGTGCGTACTACATGTACACAATTAAACATACATGTAGATAATTAAACTACTTCGTTTTTTCACCGTTCCCAAAATTCTTGTCACAGACAATGAAAGCAGTTTCATAAGCCCCATAATATCAAATTATATTGAAGGACTCATAGTAACCAACTATCTGGCTCCCCCACAAAAAAGTGAAGTCAATGGCACGATAGAAAGAGTTCACTCAACGATTATCGAAATAATAAGATGCCTTCAACAGGAATACCCGGATTACACAATCAAAGAAATCATTGAGATCGCAGAAGACATACAACACAATCCATTCAGTAACTAAGAGAAAACCTGCTAATATTTTCTTTGGAAGATCCCAAAGAATCAATTACCAAAATCTAACAGATTTTAGAGACATTGTCAATACCGATCTTAAGTTTGAGATTATACGTAATCAAAGGAACCAACTAAACACACATGACCAGAAAAGATCTACGCCAAGGAACTATAACCCTGGCGAAACCGTTTATAAAAGAGACAAGCAAATTAAATGAAAAGAAAAACCAATATTCCACACAGAAACAGTAGGGTTAGACATCAATGTTACAATATCTGCAACTAATGGAAAGGGTATCCATAAATCACATCTTAAAAACCTACCCTTAATTTCAGATTAAACATAAGCCTGTGGACGGAAGCCACAGTTAACATCTACGAATATAAAAGCCCACTAATCGCAATAAAACAAGGAACGGGCAAAATAATCAATGGAAATTACAAAATCATACACGCAATATATCTCACCGATTATGACCGAATAATTGACAGCACTAAAACGGACATATGTACACCGCTATATCCAAAAAACAAGTGCTTATTTACCCCAGCTGGAGCTTCAACTGTCTAAGATAGAAAACCTAATGGGACAACTCCAAGAAAAAAGGCCAAAAAAAAAAAAACAAAGCGAGCCGTAAACTGGATAGGATCTGCCTGGAAATGGCTGGCAGGCAACCCAGACGCAACAGATTGGGATAATATACTTTCAAAAAACAACGAGCTAATTAGCAAAAATAATAAGCAGTACCACGTAAACCAATATCTAAGTAAAGTAAGTAATACCTTGATAATAGAATAGTTGAAGAAATCAACACAAACCACACAGGAAAATATGAGCAAATACTTTTTAACAGGCTTAGCCTACTAAAAGAAAAAATCGGGGAAATAGTTCTAGCAGGCCAGTTTGCAAAAAAAGAATTGTTAATTCAAATTAACTAAATAAAGCTGAGATCATTGACCTGCTGTCAAAAACAAAAACAAAAACCCTTCCATTTAAAAATTAGCTCCAAGCCATTGAATACTCTGAACACATGATGTTAGTAAAAGATTCACTTCCCTTATACGTAATTTGCTTACCGCAGACGGTCGACTCAACATTTAATAATATTATAATTCGATCAGCTGTAAATAGCAACAAAAGAATAGACCTAGACTTTTCCAGCCTATTTATTTCACAAACTGTAAAGTTTGGCATTAAAGAAAAATGCATCGAAATCCAAGACACAACGATTTGCCAAAGATATCAACTCCAAAAACTTACTTCCAATGACTGTACGATCAAACTCCTAAATGAATAAGAAGCAACGTGCAATTACAAATTCCAAAACAAACCAATAGTTGAACTTATTAATGAAAGTACCTTATTTTTGTCCAACTACTTCGGCAACCTTACTTATGGTAGTACCAATAAAAGCCTTAAGGGCACTTTTCTTATAAACTTCTACAACGAATCAATTGAAATAGATAATACTAAATATACGAACTGGGAAACCAGAACCTACCATATCATACCCCCTTTATTACAGAATAATCTGACAGAAGGTGATATAACATTAGACCTTCAATATCTTCACTTAGACAATTTTAAAAAATTATTCGGTGTTTCATCCAGTACTAAACTATTAATAGGTTCAGACTTAACCATCTTGTTAATCAGTATAATTTTTAATTTAATATTACTTTTTGCCTAAGGCGTCAAATACGAACCAAGGTCGTTAATACTACATCCCAGATCCCTACCTTTGAACACATCAAACTTAATTTTTAATCTGCGAGACGCAGATACTTAAGAAGGGGGTAGTTAACACCGAAACACCAATTCCCACAAATGCACAATATGCTGAGTAAGCTATACTCGCATTATTTTCCCATTCCCACAGAAAACTAATTGCTCACCTCAGCAGTGCTGCGTATTATAGAATAAGCAAATTGTAATTCCTGGAAAGCATATATGTATGTACTTATTAAGCAAAATATATTACCGAAATTATGTTGAGTAAAATAAAATCTGTTCAGTTGTTTTAAATACGTTTGTTTTTTATCATTCGCTTATTTTTTTATCATTCGCGCAACGCGAACCTTTAACTTGAATGTGTAAATTGTTATATTCACATACGATCCACTCTAATATAATGCGTTAACGGATGAAATTGGTCAAAAGCCGAGCAATCGTTGGCTACTGATGCTTGTGATGTAGAATATGTTGACAGCGAGCACATAACAAAAATATTTAACCGCCGGTTTTTCAGACGGGCACTGGCACACTACTTTGAGTGCCACTTCCATACATTCGTATTTGTGTAAAAAACCTTTTATATGTATGTAAAAGGTTGTATGTTGCACCCGACTACACGATATGTAAAACGCGTCTGTATATACGCATTCTTTGGTTCATTGAAGGACATGTGGTATTTGGTGTTATTCGGTGATTTGTACATTTGGGTGCATGGTGGTTTCTTGTTGTATTTTTCCTTTTTGCATCTAAAACGCCTAATTTGACCACACATACTCAATTGTATCACTCACAAGCTTTACAAAAAAAACGTTCTACGTTCTAAGCGCGGTATTTTTTGAGATTGCGATAGGTGTTTCACTTCTGACGTAAGTACACAAAGGTCTACGCATCAATTTTTTTTTCTGTTCACTTCTTTTCGTTTCATCCCAATTGTGGGTTCTTTTTATTTTTCTCAGTTGTATTTCTCATCTTCGTTTTATTTTCCATAATGACTTCTTACAATACAAATACAAAAAACACATGTGTGCTTCTAGGTATTATACAAAATCCAATCTGTTACACACAGAAATGGGTTGCGTTTAGTAAACAGAAAACATATGATTTGTACTCTTTTTTTTGTGCATAATAAAAAAAGAACAGACCGAAAAGGAGAATTTATGGATTGTCGTATTACGGTAGGGGAATGGGAGGGTAAGAAAGAAAAAATTTTGGGGGTTTTCGAAAAAAATCTGTTTTTTTTTTGTGCGAAATAAAACAAAAGAACAGACTGAAAATGTACAGGCTTGGCTTGCTGAAATACGGAAAAGAGGAAAGGGAAGGTAAGAAAAAAAAACTTTTGGCGGTTTTTGAGAAAAAATGTTTTGGATTTTTTAATGCCAAAATCGTTTCATCCTTAGGAGTTATCTTGCGGAAGTACCACTGCACGAAGTTTAACTTTATACATTCATATGTACGTACATACATACATATATCATAGGCGGCCTGTGAATCGATGTAGGGTATCGATGTGGACTTCTTAGGCCTTCTCCCGGATCTGACGGTTCCTGGTTTTATATACATACAGTACCTCACAAAATTGAGCGTACACCCTTCATCGAAGCATATTTTTGCTTTTTGCATATTTTCGTAAGCGTTAAAAACTTTAATTTTATTAACAAAAAATATCGTCTAGTCAAGGACATGTCTACAGATTAGAATGCAAACTTCAAAACGAAAAAAGTTTTCTGGGATTAGAAGCAGCAAAAAAGTGAATTTTTGATAAGTGTATACTCGGTTTTGTGAAGTATACTGTATGTACAATGGTTTCACACAACATAACAGACAAGATCTTGTACGATATGTTGGGGAGACCAATGCTCGAGTACTAGACAAAATCTCCTACGAGATGTTGGGGAGACCAATACTCCTGTAATTGGCTCAGCTGAGGGGGTTCTTTTTTTTGCAGATGGGGCAAACGGTGCTGAGATTGCATTCATCACACATACACTCATCTAAATCTAAGAAACTAGTTGGTGTATGCTCTCTACCAGGTCATCTCCAGCTGCTTTAAATAACTCGGCCGGAAGTCCGTCAATTCCAGCAGGTTTATTGGACTTAAGCTTAGAAATGGATATCTTCCCGCCATCCAGGTCGGGTGAACGGAATTGTTGGTCTTCATCATCCAGGTTAAATGGTTCATTCTGCCAGAAAGCGGAATCTATCTCCTGCAGCAACTATCTACCCCACTGGCTTATGTGGCAAAGAATGCAAATCTATCCACATGTCCCACCATCCTAAAAATTGAAACAAAAAGAAAATTCCTCTTCTACCTATTCAACTGATGCTTAAAATCATTCACAAATCACAATTCTTTAATGAAAAAAAAAATTAAAAGCTAATTTCGCCCTTACCATACAATATTTATAATTATGTCCGAGCAATTTTCAGAAAACTGACAACTGCCCGAAACAACATAAGTATTCCCAAAAAGAAGTAATACAAATTTTTGCTACTGGTATTGGCACAGCCATCCGAATTGATGCCATATGTGTGACGTGCGTACATACCCATGCACACATATGCAAGTATTATGTACGATATGCATTGGGTATGAAAAATGTTCACACATTGACACATCACAAAACATCAATTAAAATTCGTTCACGAAAAAGAGGCGAAAGAAGAAACACAAAACCGAAAGGAAAAAACCATCGACAAGATAATTCGTTTCGATTTATTTTTTCTCTTTGTTTTGTTTTCTTGAACAGCGCCACCACTTAATGTAGCACATTTTTCATATAAAATCATCTCAGGGAAGGTTTCTTCTCTTGATTTCCTTTCGAGGTATTTTAGAGATCAAGAACGCATTTGTTCTCTTTTTCCTATCAATACGTGCTTGAATCGAATGAATGTGTGCTGCTCAAGCGTAACCGTAAGTTTTTGTCAGTGGCTAGGTTTTTTTTCAGTTGGCTACTTTATGTACATGCATCTGTTTACACACGTAGTAGGATTAATGCCAGGGCTGGTGCACATGTAGAAGTGTAGAGGCGTCTGTCGTATTCGTGGAATCGTGTCCACTACATTAAATAAATTAATGTGACAGCCAGGCCAAGCAAGGAGAGCACGGGCCAGCTAATATAGAAATATGTTCTTCTCCGCATATAATGTAACTATATGGGAGTACACAAACTATACGTATGAATTATTATATACACATTAATATAATGCGTCCAAAGTCGAGCAATCGTTGGCTACTGATGCTTTTTTTCTTTTCTTAGTTTTCTTTCCAGGTCCTTTCGTAATTTTGTAAGTAATTATGAGCGAATTATTTCTCTTTTTTCCAATCAATATCTGCTTCGCGTAGTTACGCATGCACACATATGCATTTATTATGTATGATGTGCATGTGGTATGAAAGATATTCACCAATCGCCAAACACCAATCCAAATTCGTTCACAAAAAAGGAGCGAAAGAAGAAACACAAAGCCGAAAAGAGAA